>JADDOH010023965.1:0-232504 GCA_016648135.1 Agrypnia vestita
AATTAGCAGCGAAGCGGCTGACGTAATAACATATTACCAACAATAATAATAAAATCATTTTCTGCTAGTGGATACATTTTTTACGTATTTTTTTCCTTTTGTACGTAATTTTTTACGTAAATTTATTAAATTTTTTTAACGTAATTTTTTTTTCTTTTTTTCCCTAGAAATTTTTAGATAATTTTTTCCATTCTCTTTTTTACGTAAAAATTTTTATATAATTTTTTTCTTTTCGTTTTTTGCCGTTTAGTACATTTTTCATATAAATAATGGAGATATACTAATAAAAACATTGCCGTTTATCTGGAAAGTCTGCCTAGTAATTATTTAAAATATTTTTTATAAATCTAGTCTGTGCAATTATTTTTTAAAACAGTTTTATTCGTTTATCTCAGAATGTACTAAAACGTCACATAAGATTAATTATATATACAGCGACGAAATATTCTTATTATTCATATGTAGTAAGTATCTTTTATTCTTATATATGTATTGCTTTGAATTTATTATTATATATGTAGTGCTTTGAACGCAATAGTTTTTAATAGAAATATGTATACTGAGGCAAAACTAGTGGTAAGTAATGGAATTCTGATACCGTTACTGATGTATGGAAGTGAAGCCTGGAGCTGGCAGAAGAGGAACGAAAGTAAATAGAATACAGTGAAGATGGGATCCGTCAGACATAGGTGTGGCAAATCCATTTATGATAGAGTAAAGAATGCAGATA
Organism: Agrypnia vestita; assembly: GCA_016648135.1. NCBI lineage: Eukaryota > Metazoa > Arthropoda > Insecta > Trichoptera > Phryganeidae > Agrypnia > Agrypnia vestita. Next base: position 731 of record JADDOH010023965.1, read on the forward strand.
TTAGAAATGAATGTAAAGCTAAACTTAGCATGAATAATAGAATTAAAAAAAGATCGCTCAGATTATTTGGGCATGTTGAGCGAATGAATGAGGAAAGAATCGTAAGAAAGATATTATGTAGATGGCGCCAGAAAGACAGGACCGCGGAATACGTGGCATGACCAGATTAACCAGATACTGAAAGATGGTCCCGTTAGAAGCCTCAACAACCGGCGAGCTTGCATGCGAAGATGTATGAATGTGGATGAGGCGAGAGTTGTATGTTGTATGTCAGGACAGAAGAGTATGGCGCTCTATCCTCTCTTCCTACCCCCAAGGGGGAAACGGCGTGATGGTAAGTAAGTAGTATTTTTTTTCTTTCTTTCCTTTTTTATATAAATAAATAAAAACTTATTCCTTAGGAAAAACATGTAAAAGTATTGTCATTTTTGACGGGTTACAGCTAGTTGAATATAATGAATATTTCTGAAAATATTATTTATCCATTTTGTACAATTTTTAAAGTAAAAACCTTTATAGCCGTATATATTTAAAATATAAAATAATTCATGTATATTATTTTCAATCGGTTTAACGAAACAAATAAAAAAAAATAGTAATTATTTTGGTTATGACTAAATAAAGTTGTTGAAATAAATAATATGAATTATAAAACTCATTCATTGTACACATAATTAATTTCTGTCCATACAACTAACTTTTCATTGCTCCACGATAGCTTGATGACTCATGCTTTCTTTGAAGTTTATTCAAGATACCGACAAACGATGGATATGAACCAAGTTTGGCCAAACCTCGCTGAGTTGCGCAAAAAAACCCCTGTACACATTGGGCCAATGTCATTTTGGGTCATCTCAGCCAATGTGTATACGGTCCGGGAACATCGGCAGAGCGTCAAACTTGCAAAATGGCGGACAGCGATTACACATTAGCCAACGTCGGTGTCGGCGAACCTCGCAATGATCGAAGCGCGTTGCGCGTTGCCGGCTGAGCCTAGGGTTGCCAACTATACTGTTAAAAACAGTATCATATTGTTTTTCACTACATTATACTTTTTACTGTTGAACAAAAATAAAGTATACAAAATACTGTTTTCAGCATCAAAATTATTCAGAGTGAAACGCTCACAGAAATATTAGTATGATTTATATTCAGAATTAACAAATTTCAAAGTAATTTATAAAAAAGTATCAGAAGACAAAGATTTTCTTGAAATGAGTACTGGCCAAAAGTGGAGCCATTTATTAGTAAACAACTCAGAAGAATTTAAAAATATTACTAAAATTGTCTCTACTTTCTGTTCCCGCCACCTCAGCATTTACTGAAAGAATTTTTTCAGTAATGAATGCAAAGTGGCGGGAGGATAGAAATAGAGCAAATATTAATTTAATAAAAAATGAGCTCCTCATTTATTTTAATTTTAGTTATAATTGTGGTGAGGCATATGAAGTTTTTAAAAAGAGTGTAAATTAATAAGTTGTGCGAGAAGCTCTAAAAAATATGTATTTAATACATTAAATAAATAAAATACTGTTCATTTTTCTAAAATACTGTTTAATAGTCTTCTCAGACTTAAATATACTTTATTTCTTGTAAAAAAAGTTGACAACCCTAAAAAAAGTTGACAACTTGAGCCACGCCCTTTCTTTTGATGTGTGCTCGAAAAACCGACTACCAAGCCAAGTTTGGTAAACGTCTCTACGCACGGCCAAAACGCCCTGTACACATTGGGCCAACCTTACTTTGGGCCAACCTCGGCCAATGTGTACAGGCTCCTTAAGATGTAAAAAACACTTTTTTTATAAAAATGACTTACTCATTGACAAAGAACAAAATATATAGAAAAAATATATGAGATATGACATGAAAAAAGATAAGTTCCAATGTGTGAAAATACAGTTAATTTATACTTATTACACTTCCTAAAAATCTTTATATATTATACGTACATGACGATAATAATAATTTTTTATTGTTTTCATATTTGATTTGAATTCTTAAAAGGCATAGTACTGTAAATATATTAATATATTTTCTCTTTAAGTGTGTGATCCCTTACCTTAAATTTACAAATAATAATTAAATAAAAGTTCTTAAGACCTCTAGGTGATGTTATTTATTTTAATAATAATATAATAATAATTATCGTACTATTAAATGTAATACATTTTCTGTCAAAAGAAATATTTCTTGGTTTAGGCTGTGGCTTATGTACATTCTAATTCATTTAGTTTTCTTTTCTTCTTTTTCTTCGCTTGTTTTGCCATCCTTATCCTCTTTCGTTTTCAAATAATTCTTCTTATATGATCCATCGGGGTTGTACCTTTAAATAAACAATTATTTTTTCATTAGTATATTAATTTCATTAAATTTTATATACTTAAAGAATTGCTCAAGCCTTCGAAAATGTTCAAATTAATCCGATCATTATAAATGCTGTAAGTTCATTTTTGGTAGGTAGATTGAAATGAAACAATAAAATATGTATTATTTTTAAAAATCGTATAGATTTTGAAATGATTAAAAATTATTGAAAAAGTAAATATAAACTTTACAAATAAGTATTCGTAATCAGTTTAAATTTTCATGTAGGTGTATACCTATGGAGTTAGCAATAAAAAAATATTTTCATGTATTAATAAAATTAATTTAGGTATTTCTTTTAAAAGGAATCATTTAATTAAAAAAAAAATGTTTTGTTTCTTTTCACATTCGAAAAATATTTTAAAATCTTTGGCTAAAAGCCCCAATAAAATAATATATATTTTAATCAAGGTTTAATTTGCTTTTTAGTTTTCTTGTGTAACTTTGTGAAAGGTCATTTTAAATCATATTTAAAAATAAGAACATTATTTACTTTTATTATTTATTTATAACGATTCGAACGTTTTCGATGCTAACGCATCATATTCAGTAATGTTAGTAATACTAAACTTAAGACTAAAGAACAGCGTGAGGGGTAGAGTGGGGATTAGAGTCGGATGGGTATGTGGGCGTGGTCATTAAGCACAGAAGAGCGGACGTAACATAAGGTGTTGGAATATCAATTGTATTTTTGTTATTATTAATCGCAAAGTTTTCTAAAATATCAAACTTCTTTCCTTTTTTGTAATAAGCATTTGTGAGTCATCTGTAATATATCTTAGTTAATTATATTTTAAGATCAAAGCTCCTATCGAAATCATTTTAAAATTTGGAATGAATATGTCACATTTTACGCACGTAGCTATGTGAAATGCAAATTGTTTAGTCACCACGAAAAATCATAAATATAGTGGTTACACGTCACTATGAAAAGTCATAATATTTACAATACTAACCGTAGATACATCCGTAAAAAATCAAGGGAAATAATAATAATTAATAATAGCTTGCATTTAAATGGTTAGTATTTAATTAATAAAATGGTTAGTATTTTTATTAAATGATCAGAATATTAAATGAATGGTCAGTAAATTAAATAAATGGTCAGTATATTCTGATTTATTATACTGACTTGTTACTTAATTTACTGACCATTCACTTAATATACCCACCATTTAAATAAATTACTGACCATTTAATTATCCCAGTTTAATAACGACCCTTGCGTGACCGCGCAACATGAGCCACGCGCTGATTGCGTATCACACTCTAATTATCTAAAGTTGTCAACCTAGAAAGTTACGGACAGATAGCGAAATTATTATATTTAGACTAGATATAGGGACGGACTTTTCGAGCTTCTTTACTACAATATAATACTAATTTCAAGAATTGCTTTGTAAGAACGACGCAAGACATCAATACGTTGAATTTACATTTAATGATGAGATGACGCATTTGTTTAGCAGTGGGAACATGATCGGGAGGACAGAGGTTAGGTAAAGATTACCGATAAATGGCATTGACTGCGATTATTATAATTAATATAATACTGTAAAAAATAAAGGCTCACTCAATAAGTACTGTCCTATATTCTTTATTTACATGCAAGGCTATGCATAAATGTCAATGGTGTCCGTTTTTGTAAAAAAAAAAAGTAAAATAAGGTTTCACATATTTTCGTCATTTTACATGGTTGAAACCGAAATAGGTTTTCGGAAGAATTACATACATAGTATTTAACTCTATACTGTCCTTTACGCGACTTTCGGGACAAGTCTCGAGATAGATTCACATTATTTCGTAACCAATTTTTTGTAAAACACTATTATCGAAGTACACTCGTTTGTGAAATATATACTATTATCGGTTGCTAGAATATTCTGTTTAATTCTCCTCGTAAATACTTGGCCCGATTTCTGTCGCTTTGATTAATCTGCGAGTTTGTAACACTGCGGTTGGTTTTAAAATATATCCATTATTTCAATACCTAAATATGTCAAACGACCGTAATATTTACCCTAAATCCTTTATTGAAGATTCTGTCAACAGTTTGTTGTGAAATTAAACCATAATCAAATCATAGATTGATGAATACAGCGAATAAATACGGGGAAATAAGTACTTTCTGAGTGATCCTAGTTGAATTAGTTAAATAATCATTATTAAATAATTACACGTAGACATTAACATTCTAGTATACATTTATTTCTTTATTCTTGGAAAACTTAATCGATCAATATCGCTTGACTCTTGGAAATCAATTGAGCATTTAAATTGTGAAATTGCTGGCTTAATCAACACGGTCATTATAGCAGCCATCACCTGATGTCATGCTCATAAAATATTTAAAAAAAATGATTACCTATTCCCAGTAAAATTCATGCATTCAAATTTTTTCATTGTACCCATAAAGATACATGCATCAGAGTAAAAATTAAAGTTATATTTTTTCAAGTTGTTCATTACGTAAAAAAAAGAAAATACGTAATTATTGGATCGATGCACTCCTTGTCAGACAGTAAACGTGGCTGATGACGACTGGAGCCGAGTAAACCCGATTTATCGTCACCGACCCGAGCGTGACGGTTCACTTTCGTTCACTGTTCAGGAAGAACGCGAAATACGCCAAAAAAAGTTTTCACTTCAAAAAATCGTGTATTGGATTGTAAAAACAGTAAAAAATGCACTTATACACGTTAAACTGTCGGTCAGACACTGGAAAGTGTTTGAAATACTTTTTATAATTTGAATGCATTTTCTTCGATCGTGTCCAGATGAAATAATTGTATTGCGTCTCTACTGTGTACAAAATAGAATTAGGACGCTCACCTGGTGATCACTAGTCGGGCGGTCAAGTCTTATTCCCGGAAACCGTTACTCTATCAATAAGTTACTCCTCTTTCTACAGTAGCCACAAGCTAGCTTGGTTCGAAAAAGAATTTTCATGTGACGTATGATGTACGAAAAATTGAGGAAATAAAAAATATTGGAAAATAAAATCAACAAACTCCATACTCTACACTGTTCTTTATACGAGATTCAGGATAAAAATGTACACCCGCCCTAATGTGGAGATATATCTTTAATTCGTTAATTGAAAACTTTTATGCTCTGGGGTGGATAAAATGGAAGAGGGTTGTCGTGGATAAAAGACATGTCTTGTCGACAAATTCTGTAGTCAGCAAGCTGGATTGAAGCATTACTGATGACATGGTGTAAGTATGATATGTTAATGGTATTGATTCCTGTTTTCACTCCATTTTGAATCTGTGATAAACAGCTTTAGTTGTAAAAATAAATCAAGTTGTTGGCCTTGTGAGGATACTATTAAGTGCATATCAGAAATAAGATGTTTATTTGTGCAAACTTTCCATATTGCATTATGTAGTTATGTAGTACTCGTGCAAACTAGTCTTCTTGGTAAGGAGATTAATTCTCATATTAAAATATATGTATATGTTGTTGTATTCGTAAGCAATACTCACACCTTTTATGGTTTTAAAATTTTACTAGAAAATATTAGCTAGATAAAATAAAATATTCCTATATGTTATCGTTATCACATGTCAATCTACTTTGAAAAGTTGGCTCAGGATGAAAAATTAATGGTAAAAGGCCCCCAAATTTATTTTTAAAAAATACCTTGATTTGTATGTGAAAGGATGCTTTTAATTTTTTATCTATGCCCAATATAAACGATGTTACAAATTTTTAAAGATTTTCAAAAGTTTAGAAAGCACATGATGGATGAGTATGATTAACGAGGTTGTCGGAGATATTTATTAGGTCATTTTTTCAGGAACATTTGACCCAAATCTAAAAAAAACTACGGATGTTAGGGTGTCCACAAAACCTTATACATCAGACATAATACTCGTATATTGATTATGATCATTAAAATGGATGGAAAATATAAATTATGCTATTTCTACTTGAGTTTTTTAATAAATTATTATTATTAATTATTAGAGAGATTATATTTCGAGAGGTTATAAATATATATTACTAGAGAAATTATATTTCACTATGATTATATTTCGAGAGTTAAAGAATCTCTCATAGACAGTTAAAGTATTAAACTGATCGAAGTAGAGATAACACAGTTTATATTTTACATTCATTTTAATGATCATCATAAGTAATTTCTACAATGTTAATACCAAATCCATGAATAATAAATGTATTTATTTTTTTGAAGATTCACTTTTTAACGGACGGTAATTTCTAGACCTCCTGGTCATAATCGAAGAAAATATATTGAAATTTTTTGGAATAGGGCCCTACAACATGTAGGATTTTTTGAAGATCCATCTAAAAATCCATCCCTTCTACTTGCATACTGATAATTTATTAAATTAGTGATTGTTTTTTATTGTGTAAAATATCTATAGTATAAAGTTATATAAAATAAAGTAATTAAAGTTAAAAATAATAGCTATTATAGTATTTATATTATAGTATGTGTGCTATGTGTATAAACCATCTTCTTTGGCGGTCTCTCGTTGCGAGGATGACCACGAGATCTAACATGTTATTAATATCTCCGAGCGTGGCTGAGGAGACCTATTCAGAACCCACACCTTTTTACAAGTTGTGCACATGCATCTGGTGGGTAGTGGAGTTCCAAGAGATTTTGCTCTTTTTACTCTTTCTTCTTTTTCGGAAATTGCACCAACCCTATTCCATTCGTATAAAATATACACATAAGTATATGAACAGCTATACGAAATAATTTAAAAAGTAGACTAGAATTTGGTAGATGTAGCTGACAGAGTTTAGGTCAAGGTTTTAGGCAGAGTTTAGATACAGGAGTAGGATAGATTTTAGGGAGAGGTGCCAGAGAGAGTTTATGTAGAGAAAACTAATGGATATTAAAAATTAAAGAAATGAATAAGAATGATGAACATAATATGTATGGGAAAAAAACAAATATTTGTAAAATTCGTGCAATGCCCAAATTAATATGCTACACCAAAAAATGACTCTTACTTCTTCTCGAGTTCGTCCCAACACTCCGGCTTGTTGTCTATAATGTGGTGCATCACCCTGGAGGCTCCGTCCTTCTGTACTTCGCTGCACTTGTTGCAGTCGTTGTTAATAGCATCGGGCAGGTTCGCTGCAAGCACATCACCGTCATCAGAAACCACAAAAGGCCTTGTTGACCCGGTGCCGACATGAGCGCGCGAGAGCCTGAATCATTGCACGGGCGGAATGATGATGCATGGCCGTGAAAGAAGCGAGGTTAAATATAATAACGAAAGGGCAAGATTGTAATAAAGGGTGACCCATTTTGAACTTGGTGTTTTCATAAATGAAACGTGACGATGAACATGTTTTTTTTATTTGAATTGATATATCGGATACTTGTGTGACCCAAAAATGTCTAATAAAACTAACAGGAAAGGTATACTAGACTATAGGCATGGTGACAGTATTAAAGAATTAAAGAATAAGTGATTTTAGAGAAGAAAATATTTTGAAAGGATTCTAAAAAGTGATCCAGTTTTAATATACACATTATTGAGATTAATAAGATTTTCAATAAAATAAATGTATGGAGTTGTGCAATCCGCCATTTTAACTGAAACACTGGTCAGAGCGAATGACGTCACGCCTCGGTACCCATCACCGTGTCTTTGAACCGTTGCCAAAGACACAATGGAATGTTTACTGAGGCTTGTCGTCACGTAGACGAAATGACAGCTGCGGGCGTTTTTGCGCGAAATTAAAAATATGTAGATGAAAATGCAATTATTTGCGTAAAAACTAGTTTATCACTGAAATGTATTTTCGGTAACAGTAGACGTGTACCTACAATATAGAATGTTATTTCAAAATCTGCCATCATGCCTATTGTTAGACCTGCGATTTTGTATGTCTCCTATGGCTGGCGATTGATCTACAACTCCTTATCTAGTTAACTTGAAGTAGCAGAAATGCGAATGCTTGGATAATAGGATTAAAAGTTCACGCTTTCGATGTAACCTGGTTTCACGGACATCACATCATTTCGTGTAAATTAAATTAGTAAGGACAATTACAAATTATCATGTACATGGCGACCTGTTCTCACAATTATAATTCCACCTTTAAAATACGATGCAGAAATGTCACACATGAATGGATACCCAGCGCTTACCTAGGACCGTTTTATGAGTGAAATTTCGCGTATCGGTCCTACTCATTCGTCGCCAGGTTGACAGTTTTTTTTCTCTAAAGCCGTTCCGAGCCAATTCGTGTACAGAGCAACACGGCTCGGACGGCTGCAAGTAGTCCACTCGCTGTACATCTCCCCGCATAATCTCAATTTATTTTTGAACCATACGTATTTACATTTTTTTAAAAAAGAAATTACAAAAATAAATCTATCAAAGAATGATATTATCGAATTATAAATTAGGAGAGGAAAGAGGACAGTGACGGGCAAAATGTAAATAAAGACACTCCCTTAAAGGGATCATGGACAGAAGTAAAGTTCAACTCTAGCATCACCACAGTCCACATCCACGAAACAGCTCCCAATGCGACATCCACACCCGGACGAACTCACTAGATATCGTCAGTTCATATTACATCAATAGCGAGCCCTAGCCCAATGAGCCAGAACACGCGTAGAAGGAAGCAACACACCACCACGCAGTGCATGCTATCTGCGACCGCGCAAGAATTAATCAGATATCCTTGACTCCCGTGACTATAGGGTACTCTCTTGATGACGTTGTGATATGACTCCAGTGAAAGGTTAAATATTAACACATCCATACGGTTCGTTTAAAATATCCGTTCTTTAAATGCCTAATTATGTGTACCGTTTGCACATAAGTAAGAAATTACATCGCAGACATATACCGTAACACTTTTTTATATAATAATCTATTCTCGTACTATTTTAACCCACTGTAGTATTTGTAGGCTACAGCAGGTATTTAGTATTAATCGCACGTAATTAACATTTGCCTAAAAATAAATTCATGAAAAAAACAAAAGCGTGTTTTAAATATTTATGAAAAAAACGAAATCTGAAAAAATCGTTTCTTCGCTTTATAACGATTATTTTTTGTGACAGTTATCTGATCCTTGATAGATATTATAACATTAGCGAGGCCCTGTTGTATATATGATAATATTTTTGCGTCTTACTTGTGAAATATATATTTTTTTACTTTAATAATTCTATTTCTAGGTGTGATCGATTAAAAAAATTATTTGTCCACGTTATCGCTGGCAAAAGGATCCATAACGTGTTTTTTCTATATAAATATATTTTATTTTTCGGCCCTTATCTAACGTGGGCCTCAATATAGGCAATGTGGCTGCAATGGCGTATTTATGCCACTGGAAGACAAATATATTGTATTCCAGAAAATTATAATAATTATAACTACTGTTATTCTTAGTCTAACAACAATATAATCTGTTACAAATGAAACGAATGATTGTATGCAATTAAGTAAAAAAGTGCATCAAAATAATAAATAAGTTTTTTTGCATTTTGTAAATAAAGGTAATTAAAGACACCGGTCAGACCGGTCACTTGCAGAAATATTGTTGTTAATGTGATGACCCATATCCACGGATGACACTTTTGACTCGAGACAATTTTTGAGTCAGATATGATATAACTTTGTAGGTAACTGTATTCATAGTCGCCATCTGCGTTTTTCACGCCAACGTTAGTCAATTCGTCAGTTAGTGAATTAAAATCTCTCAGGCGCAGTTAAAACGGAATAAATGTTTGTAAATTAATCAGATCACATGATGATTAACAGTAGAACCATGGTTAGATTTTAGTTAAGTGTTCATAGTTTTATAATTTAGATGTCATAGGTTCTCCGTTGGGAGAATCTGTGACGTGCTTATCATAGGTGATACGCTTACATTCACTAATACCTCAAGTGAAAAATGCTGTCAAATATCACATAACTGAATATTTGACAGAATGGTAAACCGGCCACAATAAAAAGTTATCAAATGATTAGTAATTAACGTTTGGTTAATCGTTGAGGTAGCTAACTACCTAGCCAGCAGAGTAAGGTAAGATATATTCGCCATCACTGTTGTGACGTTTGTACGAACATGTCGTATCTCACTATCAAATTGTGCCTCTTTCTATCAATCTCAAGCTTATCCTTGAGTTTATGTTCAGATCAAAAAATCAATCCACAAATATATGATAAAGATATTTGTCTCCATTAAATCTCTGAGATTTATCAAATCGTGTCTCATTGCGTGGACACGGGCCGGAACGAAACTATCTCAAAGAATACGCCCATTGCACTCAAGCTACTGGATTTGCACTGATTGAAACATTCTGCAGGAGAGCATTGTCGAAAACCTTGAAACCAATGGCTGGTGGATGAAGGTATGATGCGGAAGAAATACATATATAAATGTAATAACCAGCAGGAATGTGTGATATTTTATAAACAGGTATATCGTAGCTAATAGAAAATTCTAAGGAGCCTTCTTTATTCAATTTTGAACAGAAAATATTTTTTACACAGTCGACAGTTACGGAAATAAGTTTGCATTTTTTAAAAAATATTTCTGACTTAGTTTTGTAAAACGTTGGACCATCACTATTAGTGATGGATCCGCTCTGTACTAACTACAACAATGTAGTACTACATTACATTCAATTGTACACTTCACACCTTTTGAAGTGTAGTGCATACTACAAACTACACCCACTTCAAAGATACTTTAAAGTACATACTTCAAATAGAACATTTTAAAGTGTATACTACTAATTACACACTTAAAATTTTAAATTAAAGTGTAGTGTTTTTTATATGTGAAATTTTTGGGAAGTCGGTGTAGGTAGGTAAATGAAGAAATTTCTGGAAGCCAAAACAACCCCCCCCATGGAATAGAAAAATTTTGGCACTGAATGACAAAATGTATGGAATTTTGGTATTGAAGAAATCTCTGGAAACTGAAATAACTTCCCCCACCCAAGGTTTTGAAAATTTTGCGACTGAATGACACATTGGTCAGAAAATGAAACAACCCCCCCATGGTTCGAAAAAAAATTGGGATCGAATGATGAAATGCTTGGAAACTGAAACAACTCCTCCCCCACGGTTTTAAAAATTTTTGGGATCGAATGATGAAATGAATAACCCCCCCCATGGATTAGAAAATTTTCTAGTAGCACACTTTTCAAGGAGCACTTCTTGTAGGCCACTACAATCTTGTAGTACTACAATTAGTTCAATTCATGTAGTTTATACTACAATTGTAGTGTACACTTTGTAGTCTTCAAACTGGTAAACGTGTGTATGTGTGTTGTAGTCTTCATTGTGAAATGTAGTTTTTCCCTTCGCTTACCACTACACCAACTTAAACAGAATATTAAGAAATCAATTGCTTTAATACAAGTTCAATTAAAAATCATACAACTTATAATTTTTTTTTGCAAGGTTTTAATTTTTTAATTTGACTGAATCAAAGCGAGTGAATTGTTAATATTCGAAATAAATTACTTTCATGATAACTTAACGTTTTATAGAAGATAAGCCAGAAATATTGAAAAAATGCAAACTTTGATGTCGCTTATCTTTGTAACTATGTATTACATTTCAGCGAAATTACATTGCATCCAAAGTGTAATTCTACTAGTTACGAGACACCCTGTGTTTGCACGTTATGCATGTACGTGCAGTGGATGAAATTTCAAACCGCAAAATCAATTTGTTAATGACAATGAATGATCGGTCGTGTGCTCTCTTATCGATATTTCGATATTAATATAATGTTCATCAATTACGTCTCTAATGAAGGAAAATTGGTAATTTTATATCCGTATTATACATTTTCAAAGTCAACAAAAATACAATAGTAAAAAAATACTTATACTTATACTCTAATAATAACTAATACTCTGGCTGATGCAATGCAATAACCGCATTCTGTTAAAGAATTATTTCATGAAAGGCTGTAAAGGCGTTTGAAAATCTACCGACGCTGACTTTGCCCTATAGACTCCAAGCGATTTTATGCGAGCGAAAGAAAGAATTAACATTGTCTGCATAAATGTAATCGCTATAGATAATTCGCTCTCGCCCCAGACTTCTACAGCGTACATATTCGTTTCTTTATAAAGAACCCCCGACACCACGGATAAACTGACAGATTCAATGAAATTATAATAAATATATGTGGAAAATCAATAATCCGTAAAAAAGTATAGGTATAACACGTCAAAAATAACGGACTTTATAAGTGTAAGTTTCAGCTTTTCATGAATTAGTTATAAGTTATACATTAATTATTCACAACAAAAAAATATATTACAGCATCTATCTGAAACGTAAATAAACAAAAACATGCATTATACCTTTTGCCTAAGACCTCACCGTTTTTGTTAATCCAAATGATCTAAAATCTCTAATTGCTGAAATTCAATTTCTATTAAAATTTTCGCGAAATCGTAGTATGTTTGTGTAAGCGTGCAAACAGTGCTACCTGATTTTTTAGTTAGTTAGTTTTGTTAAATTGGCTGTGAATTTTTGCGTTAGTCTCGGACATAATTAAATTAGTGATGGACATTATTACATAGAGTGTTATCTATTTTGATGTGTAATAAGACTAACTAGACTAGCCTCAATTATATTCATACATCCAAATGGTTATACAGTGTGCATTTGAGATACTCGTATGGTACTGGAGTCAGAAAGAGGCGCGAAACTTTGTACTTAATATATTTATTATACGTAAGATGCTACCACTTGTACTACAATAAAATATATTATATATTACAATACAATATTAAAAATAAGATGCAATCATTATTTTTCTTCTTACGTCTGTATTTGTAAAAACATCGATACATTTTATACTTTTCCATTTCTAATTGAAAAAAAAACAATTTCGTTGAACGCAAGCGTAGATTTAATGCCCGTCATCGTAATACAATGACATCATATACATAATAAACAATATTATTTCAACATAGTCAATCTGTTATTAAGATACCACCGCAACATAAACATTTGGGTGTTTTTGCCACATGACGTACGAGTACGGACATACTCACTGAAGTACTTGACTTTAATGTTGGGCAGACTCTGAGTCATGCGATAAAATTAAGCTCACATAATAATTTGCCAGTCTCTTCGAGGTGCAATATTTCAATTAAAAATGACAATTTTTAACTTTGTACTACACACACCATTTATTACTACATGCTATAGTTTCGAGGGGAGCAGTCCCTCTCATCATCAGGTGCAATTAATAACCAACTTAAATCAGAATTTTTTCAATACACTCGGTTAGAGGGCGGAGGAACATTTACGGTGAAGGCATAGGATGTAGAAAGCAATTGGAAATTACCACATTAAAAGTGGCATCCCATGAACCAGCAATGATGAACACATCTAAAGTACGAGGTGCAGGACTTGCCGCAAACCAATCCCCAGGATTGAAAGGATGAAGAAAATTTCGGAGGCGGCGGTAGAAATATGCAATATGTTTAGCAGCCGGTTCCGGTTTGCTGGCCCGATGCTCAAACCCCATCTCCGATCGTTTAATTTGTTTTTTTAGCCGTAAATTCTAACGAAATTACTGACGTTACACGAAGTTACGGACGAAAGACAAGCATATAGACTGACAGACGGGTGGACGGACAGACAACGAAATTATTATGTTTGATTAACATTCTGTTAAGTTTTGTAATCATAAGAAAAATAAAAGTTTTTAAACCTCCCACCAGCTATTTGAGAAAATCACCTTTTGAGTTATGAGACTTGGTTATTTACAAAATTTGTCTAATAATAAAAAAAATTAAATGAATGTTTCGATTAATGATAATGTATTTTAAAATGAATTTTTTGATAAATTTATGATTCTTTAAAACATCGTGTACTTATTAATTAAAATATACTCTATACCTGATGATGAGAGGGACTGCTCCTCTCGAAACTATAGTTGTAATTTAATAACTCATATTGTGTGTGTATTACAAAGTATAATAAAACATATTTGAAAATATACTCTGATTAGTTAAAATATTCTTAGTGCTTAGAATTAAAACAGTTTTTGTGTAAAAATTAAAAACAATATGACGTTTTTTGCACTAAAATAAATTTTATATTGCTTATTATTTTATGCCAAATGGTTCCCATTTTCTTATATAATATGGAACATTACCTCATATTTAACTAATTTTGTGATTTTTTGCAAATAGCTGCCTTTATGCTTAGGAGTATAGTTGGTTCACCTTTGAGTTCTGCGGCATCGGCAGTGCAGGGTCCCTTGTCCAGAAGGCAGTTCACGTAGTTCTTCAGCAGCCGGTCGCTCTGCAAGATCTCGTCCAGGTTGACGTTGTCGTATTTGGTCGTGTACGTCGTCTTGGAGCCGGCGTGTTGAGCGGGGGTGGCCTGGGGAAGTGCTCCGACAGCGATGGCTGCCAATGGCACCAAGAATACGAATACTCCAAGCTTCATTGTCGATCTAAAAAATAAACGAAAAAACATTAATTTGTCATGTAATCATACATGGAAATATATTAAAGATGCTTACCATAAGCCACAACCCCAATAATAATACCAACCGTAGGGTCCGTTCACTTTATTAAAGCCACTCGCATTAGTGTTAGTGATGTCCTTTGTAAAGCTACTCCATTAGCCACGTATCACGCTGGTAGTCTAATATTTTTTATTTAAAGATACGGTGACTGCAAGATCACGATACGGTGATCACAGATTTTAATCAATTTAATATAAGTTTAAATGAGGATTCGGAGTCCGTTGCAGACGACAATAGTTTATCTTATTGATTAAAATTAAATATAAGATTTTTAAACCATTTATCCACGATTATATGTGCTTATATATTATTTATTTTAAACTAGCTATAACCCTTCAAAAATGACGTACTTTTATTGTATATTTCGGCCGCCAGTTAAGGCCGGGAGAACAGCACTATAAAGATTAACATCTTGATAACGTTAGTGGTGGACATTATTAAAAAAATAATTATGCTTTTTTGCTTCTTATATATACCTCATTATTTTATTATATCACATTAAAATAAAATATAAAATCAATAACGATTTATTGATGGTCCATTTGTAAATAAATTAGTTAACAAAATAAAAATAATTTATATGAAAATAATAATAATAATAAAAAAATACAAGTGAGCGAGAGAGAGCTTGTCTACAGTCTGTGGAAATAGTAAATCATTGAATTTTTAAGTGTGTTGTTTGAGATGAGACTATTTCAAAAAGCTTAGATTTTCGCGACGGTCCGTATTAGACCGTGACACGAAACAAGGTCCGCGTACATTTGGTCCAACGACACGCGACGAAGAATACATATTAGGTAGAAATCTTTTGTCGCATGGATCTTTTGTCGTGGATATTTTACCGTGGAATCATATTTGTTATATCATTCAACTCTGCGTTTGAAATACGCGTGCAATGAATGTTAGTTAGAACCAGTTAATAAAATACTGTACTGACCATTACGTTCTTTCGAGACGATATGCCGAGACAAATCTCATTAGCACCATAAGAATATTCCCATTGATTCTTGAATAATTTATTAATTGAGTCGTTGAATTTAAAAATATATCTAACCACCGTTTTTGTTTTTTTTTTAGATTTGAATGTTAATACATTCTCTAAGCTCATTCCAACATTTTAAATGTAAGTTAACTATCATAACATAAGTATCAATCTGAATTTATTGCTTGATAAAAATCAGCTGAGTTTCAATATAAATCTACAAATAAATTTAGTAGAAAAAAATGTGAATATCTTCATTGTTTAGTAAAATTTAAAAAAATATATTTTACATTGTTAAATTACCAAGAACATTATTTCTGTAATGTCTTCACACGGGAGATATTAATTACACAAAATAAATCTCTGGTTTGTATTGTATTGATTAAACTTAAACGAGAGGAATGACCGTTCTACCTCTTGTATTTCAGGCGGGCCCTAAGCAAAAATAGGCTGCGACCACAATTTCACTACAACCCTCAAATATATTTATTTCCATACAGGTCATAATCAATTTTAATCTAAATTCTTATTTTTCAAAAGCAACCTTAATCCATTATCTGGTTTAAATGTATACCTACTTAAGTCCATTTTAAAAGTTAAAATAACTCACTAAATATAAGTTTCGTATTAATCACGTTATTTGAATGTATCATTTGTAAACCCTTGCTTTATTATTAATGTTATATGAAAACAGTTTTCTGTGATTTGTAAAATGAACAAAAAATAGTTCAGGTAGGTTTTGATTTTCAAGTACTCAATTGTCAACGAAGCGATTTAACAATACCTATTAAGGAAAAATATAAATTAAATCGGATGTTCATTTGTCATAATATGATAAATGATATTGTGAAAAGTACATTATATGTACTTTTCACAATATCATAATATCTACTGCTGTAATCAGTTTGGACGAGTCCTTACTGAGCGTTACTGAAAAACGAACAAAGGGTTACTGAGAAAAGATGTTTCGTATCATTTTCGACTACTGTAAGACTCGCTTTATTTTTTATTATTAATAAATCTTGCATATTTTTAAATTCATTAATTTTGTATTTTTGTTTGGCCTCGATAGCTCTACAATAAATACTACTTAGAATTCGGCTCAAACTGGAGGCCGTACGGACCATCACTTCGCATGAATCGTCACTTTATGGCAACATTGTTCCATTTAGGGTTCCAAATTAACACTTGGCAAGGTCAAAGAGATAATCAGATTTAACGTCAGGGCGTTTTTTGCTCTGCTGAATAAATTTCAGGCAGATCGTCTGCACGAACTAGACTATGATGGGTCCTTCATTTCAAAATAATATTTCTAAGGATTGAGCAAAACATGCTCTCATAACATTGTACCTGAGAACCAACGTGTCATTTTACAGAATACGCATATTTTAAGATTTTTTCACCAGTTTTTTTTTCAACTCACTTTTTATTTTTTAATAAACACTTTTAATTTTTTCACAATGTACTCACTAATAAAGATTCTTTCTGGGGATTTTATTGTTTTGTAAAATATTAGGGATAGGTATTTCTTTTGAATGGATTAAGGTTGTTGGGGTTTTCAAAATTTAACTAAGAAATTGATATGAGATATTTTGGAAAAGGTACTCGTATAGTGACTAACTGAAAAATAACATTTCAAGCAACATTGTATTAAAAAAATTAGGATTCAGAATGTCTTTTACATATTTGCGTTGGTTTGCATCAAAATTTTAAGATAGTGTTTATATCTGCAGTGTTTAATTCTAAAATTTATAATTTCTGAGGTATGTTTATAGGACTCCGTAATCACGCATATGGAAATAAAAAAAACTTGATTTTTAAGTTCTAAAAGAAAATTAAAAAGGTAGAAGTTTTTATTTTATTTTCATATGTGTGTTTATTTCTGTTAATATAGGGAACGCTAGTACAAGACTTTCAGGAACGAAGGAAAATGTTCTACAAACAAAAAAAATATTTTGATTATCTTAGCTAAAAATGGATATTGATCATTTTAAACAAAAATGAACTTAAGTCTTGTGAGTTCTCTATAGAACTTCTTAAAAAACAAAATTTTCAATACAAATCTAAATTAAAAATACGTTGATTAATTTTTTAATTGTTTTATAAATTGAATTACATTTTTAATCTCACAAAATCTCACTTGTATTTCGCGATTGAATGAAATTTAAATTAAACTTAAATTAAATTTATTCTAGCTTACACATACGATGTTTTTTTAATACCTCTCTTGAAGCGGTAATAGTATATATGCATTTTAAAGTTCCTTCATTGATCTTTGTTGCAAGTGTTAATCTAATGTCACTCTAGGATCATCTATCAGGGTTAATAATGACCTGTTGATGGTCTATTTGTTAAAAATTAAAAACTAAGGGCCTGTTCTTTGATCAGAAGCTAGAGTATGAGTTAAGCAAAAAGCATAGATTTTTATGAAAACGGGTGTTTTGATTGGTGGAGAGTGCAAAAATTTATGCTTTTTTCTTAACTATTACTCTTACTTTCGATCAAACAACAGGTCCTAAAACGAAATGTTCTACAAAACGTTTAATAGTGGGAGCAAATTAATTAATTAACGTAATTATCATAGCTATGAATAATTTGTAAAATACTTTGTATCTTTCATCAAAACGGGCGTTCGCGTTAAGGCGATCGTCTAGCAGAATGAGCAAATTTCACCATTTTTTCTCATATCTTCTCTTGCGTTTTTTATTACATTTTTGTATGGAAATATCTCATTTTAAAATTTATTCATCAGGTTACATATATTTTAAATACGAATATCTTATTAAAATGTCACAAACTAAATTATATAATTTATTAATAAATTACCAAACCTTCGATGTTTTAAAAATGAAGAAAATTGCTGGACTTTATGGGCCTTTTATGACTGAACGGCGTGTTGAGATGTCTTTTTTATTCAATAATATTATAAAGTGAACGTTTATCTTAAATTTGTTATAGTTATTGCAAAATCTGTTAATACGTTTACATGCAATTTATGTTTTAAAAAATACTATTTTTTTTAAATATTTTATTTTTTGTGGGTCTTTTTCAACTCTTTTTACATGGTTGACAACTTTTTTACTTCAATAGTCAAAAGAATAGGTATTATAATTTTACAATAAAAACAAAAAAAAAATGAAAATCTTTGTCGATATTCCTGATTTTAGATATTTAATCAAGACGCAACGTATTTATGACACAATACGCAGTGCCTTAATTAAATAGCTTAAATCTGAAATCGAGAATAATTTTTTGATTTTTTTTGTATTAATTTTAAAATAAAAATGTCTATTCCTTTAATTTATTAAAGAAAAAAAGTTATAAACTATTTTAAAAGGATCGAAAAAAACTCACAAAAAATAAAAATAATTTAAAAAACAGTATTTTTTAAAACATAAATTGCATGTAAACGTATTAACAGATTTTTCTATAATTGTAACAAATTTAAGATAATCGTTAACTTTGTAATATTATTGAATAAAAAAGACATCTCACACGCCGTTCAGTCATAAAAGGCCCACAAAGTGGAGCAATTTTCTTCATTTTTAAAACATCGAAGGTTTGGTAATTTATTAATCAATTATTTAATTTAGTTTATGACATTTTAATAAGATATTCGTATTTAAAATATATGTAACCTGATGAATAAATTTTTTAAATTAGATATGTCCCTACAAAAATGTGATAAAAAACGAAAGAGAAGATATGAGAAAAAATGGTGAAATTTGCTCATTCTGCTAGACGATCGCCTTAATGATCACGAAACCATGGAAACCAGTATAAAATATATTATTGGCCTTCTACTTTTTTCTCATATAAAAAATATAAAACGCCAAAAAACGACTTCTTCCTTTCTTTTTTCAGACTTATATTCTCTATGGAAATATTTGACAAATCAAACATATGCGTACTGTGTATTGACTGTGTTTTAAAAATAAAATTTAACCATTTAACAACTAAATTATGCAGTATTATTTATAGCACTATTTAATTATTTTTCATGTATGTGTTAATATTATAAAATACAAGCGACCAATTTGATCTAACTATTTTGTATTGTAAAAGCGCTTGTGCCTATTTTTTTCAATTTTGTATTAGGGTCGAATTATTTAGTTACGCCAGTGGGTAGATACAAATTAAAGTAAACAATTATAATAGTGTATATGGCGTTTTATCTTATTATTTTATTTCTTTAAAAATGATTATTCTGATATTGTATAACCGGCTGCTTTTATAGCTTTCGACTTTAATCTCGTGGGAACTGCCATTTCAAAACCCACTCAGAAACACGGACAGGAAAACATGACATCTAAAATGATTTCAGAATCTTTACGGAGAACTGTTATATCAAGAAAAAATAACCGCTTCACATATTTGAATATTTGGTGAGAAATTATTTACTCTGAAGTGAATTTCGCAAACTCCGAAAAAATTACAAATTAAAAAAATTTATGCATGATACGTATAATTTTCAACTCCGTTGGTCGAAATGTTAAAATGACTATTTTATAATTTGACGCTAGATTTCATAAAATAAATGGACAACATCGAAACAAATTAGATTAAGAGAAAAGAGAATAAAACAAATAGGTGTTCTAATTAGATTATGATCATCAACTAAGTCAGTTCCTCATGAGGATCTTTATGATCTCACCCCTCATGACTATCATCTCTTTTTCGGCATCCTGCAGATTTTAATGCTGTCACCAGAGAAATGACCATAGCTTTTTCCTCTTAGGCGTCAGGTACGATACGAGCGGCGAGCGGCATAGCGTTAATGCGCCTGAGTAGTGAGGGACGTATTGACGGCAGAGTAGTGAGCTTAGTTATATTGTGGCTGGCGCCCCTCACTACTCTGGCGCACTGACGCTCTGACGCTCCGCCGCCGCCGCAGCTCGTATCGTACTCGAGGTCTTATTCGGTCCAAAGAGCGGAGAACCTATGCTGGTGCATGATAGGAGGTAAAAATTGAAAATATTGATTTTCAGGCGTATTCTAGTAGTTATGTAATAAATTCGAAAGAAAAAACTCCACTTTGAAAAATAAAATTTAGAGGTATCATTACAAGTTGCGAAATCTATGTAGATGTACTAACTTGTTAATGAGAAAAAAAAATAACAACAGATATCTCTGCGGTCATATGATCAGATAAATATGCGGAGGTTTTTACGATGAATTTGTGAATGTTGCGTTGTATAGAGTGATCACTTAAGCCAGCTTATACATATACAGGTTGTAAGTCCTGAGCCATCGTATAAGAGACTTCCATCTAGTTTTCTCAAATATAAATAGCTTCGTCTCTGTGAGAATTCTATAATTTATTCTTAATTTGAGTAATGAGTAGCTTGTTGGTCTTGTGGTTAGGACACTCGCCTCATGATCCAAGGCTCGCGGGTTCGAACCTCACTCCAGACTAACAAGTTAGTCCTATTTCCATAGCACAAGCATAACATTAGTTTGAAAATAGTAAGAATATTGATGTGACACGTATTCCGTGTTTTTTGCACCACTATTTATTTTTTAAAAAATATTAAAAAAATATATATATATATTAAAAATATTAATTAATTTCACTTTCTCTTCGACCTTCGATCTTCTTGTTTAGCAAGATTTTGAGGATTCATCTCAAACATGTGACTGAGAATCTTCCAATAAAATGGTATATTTATCAAGTTTCGATGAAAGTGCTGAAAATATCGATTCTTCTTACTTCGAGATTCATTATTTAGAGAATTATTTCGAGAAAAACATTACATATTTAGATATGCATGAAAACATTTATAAACACGTTGACGCAAAATTAGGATAATAACACTACAGAATCTATAAATATCCGATGTGAAGCTGAAATATCTCTACCAAGAGCATAACAACCGAGAAGACTATAAAATACGTGTAGACAAAATTACTTACTTATTTATTCCAGTGAGCTTGTCGGAATTTAACAGAATCAAAGCAACAAATGCTTTTAGAAGTTTACGGAATCTTCTTTTATACGAACAATTTCCATCAAATCATTCAATTTATGACAATTTTATGTCATCTTCAGAATGCACCAACAATCAAGTTAACTTTTTATGACGTTACTGCTACACCGGATGATTCAAATAAAAATACTTGCATTTTAAAAGTATTGTTATTATTATTTTTTTTAATTCAAGTGTAAATGAAAGTATATTTATTTTGGTGGCCTCCGGTGGTATCCAATGAATCTCGTTTGAGCATAATCTGAGTTTCAGAGATTGTCTTGTGTTAAAAATATCCCGTGTAGAGTGCCACCACGATAACTAGGCGCGCGAGGGAGGTCGCCCCTGTCGCGAAACAGAAGTTGCCAGGTTGTAAATTTATTACACAATACATAATGTACTGAATGTCCGGTGACCAGTGTCAGAGCATTCAATATAAATTTGGTCGGATAACAGCGCGCTCCGCGGCGGCCGCTCTATATGTCAAACTGTCAGACGGTAATATCGGTCCATTATTTGCTTTTTCAGCTTCGCAAAACTTTAATACTTCATTGGCAATTGTTCTTGCACCACCCCGGACTGTTTTGGTTGTTTTGGACATAATAATTCAGTGTATATTGGTAATCAAGATGTCACAGCTCCCGGCAAATACAAAATTGTACTGAAGTACAGGGCGAGGGGTTGCCGCCGGGTGCGGGCGGGGCGGGTTTTAGTTCCAATCCTGCCGCACGCCAAGTTATGTTGGGCAGGCAATAGAGATAGATACTAACTTACAGATCCAAAGGAAAAGGACTTCAAAATTTCAACCTTTCCATACCTCACAGCTATGATTTTGTCACGTCGGCGTCGTGGTTGGGGAGGAATGAATGGAGGAAAACACTGGAAATTATTTAGCGATTTATTAATTAATGAATAATTAACCATTCAATGCGCAAAGTCACTTAAAACGAATTAAACATAACGCTTTTCTTTAAATTGCACCATTTCGCAATATATTACTCGTAAATGTTTAATGTATATACTTTTTGAATTTAATGTAATATTGTTTATGTTAAAGCCTGTAATGGGCGTATATAAGTAAATAAATGAATAAATAAATAAGTTAAAGACTTTATTATCGCTGGATAACACGTATTTAACATTTACTAAAACATTCCAACCAATCCTCGCACGTATTATTTATCGCTCATTTATGTCACCAATTAGGTACTTCGCTCGATATTTGTCGCTTCGCAATTCACGACTGGCCACCCTGGGCATCGTCTCGCGGCTCGCTCTTACTTTGCACTATTACTGATTGAACTGTCAAACACGACAATCCTGCGCGCGTCCTATTTCCGTATTGACACCCGAAAATACTGGTATTTTCGTACTTTTTTTATTATTCTAGCGTTTAAGAGAAGGTTCTCGTTGCTTCTCGGTTGTACCAGGCATTTATAGACGTTTTCCGAGATCATCCTAGATGGTTATAGGCCGTTCTCGATTCTTCGATAGTAATTCCTTTTGCTTGCAATCCCGTAACATAATTATCATAATCGTTCGTCAGACAGATTTGTGACCTCTAACGTTAATATCTTCTTCAGAATTTTTACCTTTTGTTTTACTGTCGGGCAGATTTATTGCACATTCATCTATTATCCGTGCGTAACTTCTCATTAATTTATTCTCGTTTGCGAGTCCGGTGGAAGGTTGAGGGTCAATTGGTCGTCTTGAATGGGATATTAATCATTTGGTTGTATAAACTTATTCCGCGGCTGTGTCCGTTGCGCACCCAGGCGTTGCGCGTTGCGAAGAAGCGGAAGCATGTACTATGGCGTAAACAATTATTATTATAAACGAATTTTGCTTGTAAACGGCAAATTGTTCGGATCACGGGTAGAGAAACGGATAGAATACTTAAGGGTTAAATTGTATTTTTTATTTGAAAAAAATAACAAACTTCGTGTAAACTTTATGTACCTACTCGTAAAGTTTCTATGAGAAATATCAAGTTATCTAACTATTAAATGTCTATATATTTTTATTGATAGATTTGGCGTAAACATTGTACAGATTATTCATGATGATCATTTAGGGGTTACACCAAGATATAAAAACACATCTAGAATAATTTGTGTCATCATCTATTCACAAATTACATAAATTAGCAAAGTTACAGCAATTTGAAGCTAGCATGGCAGGGAAATTTTCAAACGAATTACATTATTCTTTTGCGATTTTTTTAAAACTCTATTTTTCACCCATTTGGAGATGACATCTCAAAAACTTGTAAATTTTGTTAAAAATTTTCAAAAATCTTAATTACATTATATACGATGCAGGTAATGTACATTTTTTTTATAAAAAATGTCGTTTGCTTATTATGAATTTTTAACTTCGATTTTTTTAGGATAATATTTAAATTATTTTCAAACTGATCTATTTGCCCAAAAATTCTAATTTATTTCGATATGTTAAATCATTGATATTAATGTTGGCACGTGTCGTGGCTACGTGAAAACACTTGAAATTAATTAGCGATTAATTAATTATTCAATGCACAAAGTCGCTTAACACGAATTAAACTTAATGCTATTCTTTAATTTCACTATTTCGTAATATATCACTCATAACTGAAGTTTTTATTATCGCTGGGTAACCGTATTTAACATTCGCTAGAACATTCCATCCTGTTCTCGCTCGTAATACATATCGCTTATTTATTTCGCCAGTTAGGTACTTCGCTCAATTATTCGCTTTATTTATCGCTTTGAAATTCACAACTGGACACACTGGGCGTCGTCTCGCGCGTACTTCGCGACCGATTTCACACTGAACGAACAGTCAAACACCGCCGGCGGCCTAGATCCGAGCTATTTATATCAAAAAATTGGATTAACGAACCTCTTAGATTCTGGGGTTTAGGAAAAGATTCTAGTTGCTTCTAAGCTTTTCCCGGTGTTTGTAGATGTTTCGTAAAGGTTGTAGATAATTGTAGATTTCTGTAGACCGTTCTTGATCTTTCGATTGTGTTGTGACATATTACAAGGAATTCGGACAGTGTGCAATTCCTTTTGCTTGCCATTCCGTGACAATATAATCATTGATTAAAACAGTTATATTGTGCTGTTGATTTTTTTTACTTTTCGTAAAAAAATAATAATTTATCATTATCGAGGGAATACGTAGCACATCAGAAGCCTTACTAATTTTCAAATTAAGCTGTTATACTGTGAATAAGTGGACTGTATTGATGATGTACTTGGATAACGAATTAAACATTCCTCGTCTTCTTGTTATACCAGACAAACACAATCATTTAAGGCTCACTCAGTATATTAATTAATATATATTTAATCATCACTATAGACTCACAACCCCTGATAGATCATTGACCTTTTTTTATTCTCCTAAACTAATAGGAAATTAGAAATTCTTAAAATAAAATTATGTCTGTATTTTGATACAAAAAAGTCAATTTTTACAAAAAATATTTGGCGATTTCTCATTGTTTCATAGCGTGACCTTATTTGTTAAAAATATCATAACAAATTCCATGCAAGACAAATATTCTTACCTTGTCGCAAGATATCCATTTTTTTGACCATGGCAGATTTGGAACAACATTCAACGTCGTTTTAATCTATTACCAGTTTATAAGCTAAAATAAGAACTTGTATTTAGAATTGCAGTCTAGATACAAACTGGTTTTATAAGTTCTGCGTATTTTGTAATTATTATAGTTTCGAAAAATATGCCGATAAGTCCATTTTGTTTTGCCGTTCAGAGAATTGGTAGTAATGTCATGTGTGTTTATCCTTTTGTCTGTATAATCATTTTTTGTTAATATATTTAAAAAATTCTTCTTCTTATATTGTCGTTAGACAATTAATCATGTTATACAAAGCTCCATGTCAAAATCACGAATTTGAAAAAACACTACATTATTCAGCACTTAAGGATCTGTCGCACAAAAAAGCTTGTCACGGAATTATGCCACGCCATAGATGTAAAGGAAAAAAGCCTTTGTAATCAATATACGTCCCTCTCCTTTGTTATGCCTTTTTTTAGTTTTGAATGATTTTATCTTCTGTAAAGATTAATATACTTGTATTCGTTTATTTTTAAAGTGATTTCAATGATGAAAAAATCTTTTTTACTTTTTTTACTCCGCAGTAGTAAGAGAGGACAGAACGCCGCACTCTTCTATCGTGGCACACCACTTTTGCTCCAGTTTCTTTTCAAGGCCATCCTCCAATATTAAGTTCATCTAATCGTGCCAGATCTTTCGTGGGCACCCTTTCTTCCTGTCGCTTTGAACACTCGCCTAATATATTTTCTCTCCTCGCTCACGCATTCCACATGACCATCTCAGCGATCCTTTCTTTATTCTAACTACTACGCTACAGCCAGCATTATATTAACATCTTACTTGTTTGTTCAGTCCTCACTCTATCTTTCCGCAGATTTTCCACACAACCGCCTAAGTAATCGCATTTCTACCGCAAGCCGTCTACTTAGAGTCTTTTTTTTTCAAAGTTTTTAGAAAATCGGGTTCGACACGGTTCTCAAAGTCTCAAAGTCAAAAAGCGAGTCTATAAAATAAATAATATGTACCTACAATTTCGATATTTTTAAATGTATCTGTATGAGTTTATGATATGGCTCTTATGTCAAATAGCTTTTTATTTGGATTTATGTCAATAATTATATTGACATACATCCAAATAAAAACATCAATAATTTCGTTTAATGTCTGTAATTTTGTTCGAATTTACAGTTAAAAAAACGGCCGGAGATGGGGCTTGAACCCCGGGCCACCAAACCCGAACTGGCCGTTTCACGCTTGTTGCTACGGTCGCCTCTCCGTGGAGCGCCAAAAAGTCGCTATAAATATAAACTATGGCTTATCAAAGACGCGAACCAATGTTCCGTCATTTTTGACGGGTTGCAGCTAGTAATATATTAAGTATAATATAATTAGGTATTATTAATTGTTATGTTATCGATTTTTTTATTAATACCTGTTTTATATTATGCAAAAAAAGAACTGGAGACATGATGCATCTATCAAAAGCAAAACATGTCAATATTGACGCAAATGTTCATGCTTGATGTTGCTTGATGGTGCAAATGTTGATAATTATGCCCCTTCAACGGAAAATAAAGAAAACTAAATAATATGTTTCGTTGAAGCAAAAGGTTCTTGAAAATTTTCCTCAATGACTCATTGTTTGTTATGAATAAAACCTGTCATTCTGCGGTGATTCATGTTATTTTGAAACGTCCATTGGAGACTTATGACATTGTCAGCGAATTATCAATTCAAAGTACGTGGTGCTTTCCGATGTTACCATACGTAAAATTTACGTAACGTTACGAATTTTTTATATTTCATAATATGTGACAATAATAAAAACAACCGTGTTAGAAAACATCTGGAGTTGTGCGAAGATAGGCTGGAGTACAATGGACGATGAACACGCCTAGTTCAGGCGGCTGGACCTGCAGTACAGATAGTTTTCAAAATTCAAAAAGGCGGCCCTCGCAGCCCAGTGGGCGTGACTCTGGCTTCCACACTGAGGCTTCTGGGGTCGATTCCCGGTGAATTCACAATTACTCTGTGTGACTTACTCAAGTCTGGGTGTATTGTGATATTTTTTGTCTCTATAATTGGGCCTCTTGTCCTGTTGAAGCGTAAAAAGATTTTTTTTTTTGTCTATTTCTGTAGATGGGAACCAATTCAATGAAAGTTATAAATTAATTATAATTATTTTCTTATATTTTTTATTCATATATTTATGTTTGTGTATACTAATAATAAGAATAATATATTATATACAATTAACAAAAAATCTTACCGAAACTGTGTTCGATACATAATATCGGACAACTGACCGACAGCCGATTGTCCGACTGCCGAATACCCAAGAAAGCAATTTCCAAAAAAAATAATATTTGTAATATATGCGTTTAGAACCATCAAAATGATCAGAAAAGCAAACTTTTGTGACTTAACATAATATTAACCTATCTAATATCCCAATTTTAAAGTTGTTTACATTCTCCCAATATAATCTCTACCCTTTCCATTCGCTCCCTAAAAGCTGATACCCTATCCCTCTCTACTATGCTTACCTAATCTCTCTCTATCTAGTTACTTAACTTCTGTGCTATATAAATATCTATATTAAGGTAAGTTTATGTTATACTGTGTTGAAGGAGGTTGGGTGCAATCGAAACCGGTAGACATTGCATATTATATTAACAAAGTGACTTGAAACATAATATGTACTTTTATTTAGATTAAATTATCAATTCAACTTTAAAACAAAATTACGAAAACAAAATCCTAGTCGTTTATTTAAGAACTTAAGTTTTGAATATTCTGAAGTGTTTTATTGTAACTTTTATTACTAAACTAATATTGAAAACAATTTCTAGCAATGGAATGAAATGAAATATTGGGTACAGTTAAAAATTTATCAGTTTATGCGTACTTACGCAAAAATGCAAATGCAAATCTTAAAAATGAAAAAAGGTCGGGTATAGGTCTTTCCATTTAAGAAAGACAATCGAGTTAGTATGTATAAGCCGTGCGTACGACGCATATTGTTTCGTTGCGTTGGTGTTTATACCCGTAAACACCAACGCAATGAAATAGTGTGCCTCGTATGCACTGCTTACACATACTAATTCGATTGTCTTATTAAAATGAAAAGAGATCTAGTTGGCTTTCGGGAAGTTCAGGCAGTCGGCATGTCGGGCAATCGGCTGTCGGACAAGCGGTTATCGGCTAATCGGCTGTCGGCAAGTTGACCAATCGGCTGTCGGACAAGCGGTTATCGGCTAATCGGCTGTCGGCAAGTTGACCCAAACCCATAATATTAGGCCAGGGAAGCCGGATAAAAACAGTGCATGAGTTGAAATAAATCTTGTTTTTCTTAAAACCTATTTTTTTATTCCATTTTTTATCAATCTTTTTTTATATTTAGTACGTCAGTGCTGTGAGAGTCTGATTGGCGTGTCTAAAATTGCTTTGTAAAGCAATGCAATTACGAGTAATAGAGTATAAAATTACATTGTATTATAATTTTTATAATACTTTGCACTATAATAAATGCATCTCAATGTACACTGTTTTTTCATATATTTTATTTTGCCTTTCAGTCTGTTTAAATATTTATCTTCTCTTCTTATTATCAGCTTTGATCAGTATCTCTTTATTTCAGTTAGTATGAGAATAGATTCTCACCTTGTCATATACATACCTATAGATCTCAGATACAAGTAAAATTAGAAAAGAAAAGAAAAAATGGTAAAATTAAAAATAGAAAATTCCCTGAGCACCATTGAAAACAGCAACTTCTTCTTCTTCTTCTTCCTTAGCCTGTTTCTCTCCACTGCTGGATGTAGGCCTCTTCCATTTTCTTCCACTCATCTCTGTTTCTCCCCCTTCGCATCCAGGTTCTTCCTGCTTGCTGGACTATGTCATCAGACCACCTTTTGGGAGGTCTTCCGACGCTTCTATTTTTTGTCCAGGGCCTCCACTGTAGGATTCTGGGTGCCCATCTAGTATCCTCCTGTCAAGCCATATGTCCAGCCCACTGCCATTTTAGTTTTGCAATACGGTCCATAATATCGGCAACTTTTGTTCGGCGTCTTTTCTTTATTTCTGATTTTATCTGAAGGCTTACGCCGAGCATCTGCCTTTCCATGGCCCGCTGTGTACATTTTAATTTTTGTATGCTTTTTTCTGTTAGTGTTGCTGTTTCTAGTCCATATGTCAACATCGGTAGGATACATGTATCGAACATTTTTCTTTTCAGGCATATTGGGCATCTTTGGCATCTTTGCATCTTGGCATCTTTGTTTTCAAATAAGTGTTTAAATTTACCAAATGCTGCCCAGCCCAGACCTATTCTTTTTGGTAGTTCTGCTGTTTGGTTTTCTTTCCCCAGCTTTATCTTATGACCAAGGTACACATATTCGTCAACTGTTTCTATTTCCCAATTGTTTATTGTGAATTTGTGTTTGCATTTGGTTAATTTTTTTTTTCGTTGAACGAAAATGTATCTTTTCACTTTGTAGCTGTATCTATAAAATATCCTAGCTAGCATGTCGGACCTTACACTGATAGCGCTTTGTCTTTTGATATACTTAATGTCACATAAGTGGTCACATATAATGTGATCAAGATATTTGATTTGTATATTATGGATGTCTCACAGAGACGAAACTGCATTTTATTATTATTATGGGAAAGTAGGTATAGAAGTCATTTATGGTGTATATCGGACTTACGACCGATCGTATGGTAGGCTTAAGTGATCACTTTACACATATGTAACGTTCGCCATTTCCACCATGATAGAAAATTCCATGTCTTACTAATTTTTGAAAGTTGTATATATTTGGATTATATGACACACATCACGTATGTGTTGTAACAACCTATTATACCGGCCTGTGGCAGCCATTTTCCTTCCCCCTAAATCCCCACAGATGTCGCTAATTATTTTTGATATCGTCAATGTCGATCGATGAGACTCCCACAATTGAGAAATAAAAAGGAAGATATTTGATGTTTCTACAGGACTCCAGAGTTGGCCCGCCAGAGACACCGGGAAGACGTTGTCAGAAGGCGATTTGAAAGAAAACCGTTCATGCATGTCCTGTGTTACAATACAACACTTGGATAACACATTCTCCAGTACATAAAATACAACAAAATTGAAAAATGTTTGATAATCAATTGAAAATAAATATTTTTCATTTTACACTCAATACAAATTGAAAAATTATCTCACGGAGCTTAAAACAATGAAAATACTTGTAAAAATATACACGATTTCGAGTTAAAATCTCGTTAGGTGACACGTTTCGAAGTATTTTTTTAGACAAGCAACGGCGCGTGCATTGGGCTTGATTTTTTCCTGGCTCTGGTGTCACGCCATCTTACGCAAAGTGGCCTCGAGCACGAGGAATGCACCGGCTCCATTGCTCGCTGAACTACAGACACCGCGCGAGGCCGGCGGGCGGACGGCGGCAGGTAGATAGATCTAGAGCAGCGGAAAATTCAACGAACAGTAAAGACGTCTATAAAAAAAGAAGAAAACGAAAATATTACAAATTGAAATCGATTATGGATTAAACAAGCGCCCAATTTAGATGAGAAACCGTTTCTCGTATTTAAATTGGGGGGCATTGTCATTGTGATATTTTATTATATTGACACGTAATGTGGCGGGAGGAATGAATGAAAACACTGGAAATTAATTACTGAATTATTGATTAATTAACTATACAATGTACAAAGTCACTTAAAACGAATTAAACTAAACGCTATTTTTTAAATTACACTATTTCGCAATATATCAATCATAAATGAACACTTTATTATCGCCGGGTAACACGTTTTTATCACTTGATAGAATATTCCGTTCTCGCACGTATCATTTATCGCATATAGGTACTTCGCTCGATTATTCGCATTATTTATCGCTTCGCAATTCACGACTGGCCACTCTAGGCGTTATCTCGCGGCTCGCGTGTACTTCGCATGGAATCGACCTGTCAAACACGACAATTCTAGCGCGCCGCGGCTCCATTTCATAATATGTAGGTAAACCTAAATGTTGATATTTTCGTACACTTTAGAATATTCTAGTATTTAGGATAAGGTCTTCGTCGCTTCTCAGTTGTATCAAGGGCGTATAGACGTAGATGTTTCCCGAAGGTTTTTGATCACCCCAGATTGTTATAGGCCGTTCTCCATCCTTCGATAGTGTTATTACATATTGAGGAATTCGGACAGTGCGTGAATTTTTTTAGCATCTCAACAACGACAATATATTGCAAATTACAATATATTGCAGAATATGCATATTGAATATTGAAAAAACAAAAATGCGTATTGAAAGCAAGGTCAAGGTATACAAGACATGCGTGCGACCTATCATGATATATGCTGTAGAGACGCGGGCTGACACTGTCCGTACCAAAGGACTCCTCAGAAAATCGCAAATGAAAGTGCTGAGATCCAATACTGGAAAAACTCTAAATGATCGTTTTCGAATTGTAGACATAAGGAAAACTTGCAATTGCATAATGAAGTAGAACCAGAAAGGGGGTTCACATAGCCAGGATGGATAGAGACAAAGTCGTACATATAGCAGCTAATGGAATCCCCTCTTAACGACGCCCACCGGGAAGACCACTGAAAATATGGAGGAATAGCTGGACCTTGTCATCCCAGGTGGCGTAGTTTTCTGTACCACAAATCGACAGATCAAATAAAAGAAAAAAAAAGAAGAGGATATTGCAGAATAGTGTCACAAACAAAACAAATAATACCTTATGTAAGATTACTATTGTAACCCGATGATAGACTCGGAATGGATCGACATCTCTAGAACACGCCATAACTTTCTGGAATAATCTGGAATCGTCACAAACATTCTCATCAACACTGAAAATGTCGGAGAATTGTTAGAAATGTATAATAATGTTCCCGAAGCATTGCGAAACCAACATGTTTGGTATAAAGCACTAGTGTTTGACGTTTTAGCGACACGAGAGCAGTGTGACTAGTGCGTGTTTAACGAGTGACAAATATTCGGGTGTACCTACCTATTAATAATAGGTAATAAATTAATAAATACCTTATATTTTGTTTTTTTACTGTTTCGTTTGCCTCCCAAAGCCATGTCCCGTGACACTATCCCAATTACAATAATTTCGTTGTCTGTCTTTCCGTCTGTCCGCCTATCTGTCTGTCTAAAAATTAAAAAAAAAATTTGAATTTTTTTTCGTAATTTTTTTCGATTTTTTTTTAATTACAAAAATTCGATTTTTTTTCCAAAAAATTATTTAAAATAAATAAAAAATTATTTCATAGGAACCGATGTATTTTTGACAGGTTACAGCTAGTTATTAATATAACACACTCACTCACATTTATTTATATGGAACTTGAGAGTCTTATGCTGTTGGTTTTCTCAAATGGGTTTTATAAATTTGATTTAAATTTTGAATAATTCCACCCCCTTTTTTCGAAATCCTTCGCCTTTCGAACGTTCTAGAATACTCGGGCTATCTCGTATTTGAGCGTGAGCTGTGACATCTTGATTTCCAATATATACTGAATTATTATGTCCAAAACAGTCCGGGATGGTGCAAGAACAATTTCCAATGAAGTGTTAAAGTTTTGCGAACCTGAAAAAGCAAATACTGGAACGATATTACCGTTTGACAGTTTGACAGATAGAGCGGCCGCCATTACTGGTTCGTTTCTTTAGTGTTGCCCGACCAAATTTCTATCAAAGGCTCCGACACCGGTCACCGTAATACCCTCCCTCGCACGCCAATTTATACTGATACGTCTATAGTCAGCTGTTTAGGTCTGAGGGAGATTAGAAACAGCGACTCGTCAGGGCTGCCTCAAATCTACGCTTCAAAGTGGTGTTTGTTCGTATGAATCGCGTCTCCATCCCAAGCATAACCGAGACTTATCCCAAATAAATTTCTGAGATTTATCTCACCATGTCTCAATCCGTGGACACGGGTTTTTATTATCCCGAAACGTCGTTTGTAAAGGTAAGGCACGCGTGACCTAGACAACTCAACAGAACGGCCATGGAATATACATATGTCTATATTCCGCGTGAATAATTTTGTTTAATACTACTTCCATTTTTCCATTCAAATAGGAAAGCGTGCGAAAGACCAGAAATGGCGGCACGCGAACAAGGCTCGAATTTTATTTTCAAAACGTGACTGAGCGTTCAAGAATTTTATTAAATGCATTATGGTATTATGGTATTATAATTATGGTATTATTAATATTTTTGGTAATTAAAGCATTAACTTTGTGATTAGAAATTTTAACAAAATGTCATTTATGTTACTGTATAACCACTAAAAATAACTTTTTTGTCTGCCGGTTTTGAGATGTAACCCGTCTCTTCGTCAGGACATCTACTACACTAGCATGTAAATATCACTACACACCACAACCGTAGAATTATTTACACATCAACACTTTCACAAAATACTTCTTCCATGCGTTTTAATCTAACTAAAGGC
This sequence comes from Agrypnia vestita, assembly GCA_016648135.1. Taxonomy (NCBI): domain Eukaryota; kingdom Metazoa; phylum Arthropoda; class Insecta; order Trichoptera; family Phryganeidae; genus Agrypnia; species Agrypnia vestita. The sequence continues at coordinate 34,640 of JADDOH010023965.1, forward strand.
CAATTGGTATATAACCAAGGCCAGTTAGTATATAATTATACTAACTGGTATAATTTTTGGTAAAGTACTTTTCGAAAAAGTAATTTTTACTGATTATTCACTAACATAAATAACATTTTGTTGATATTATGGTATCTACGTATGATATTTTTTTAAGATTTTGGGATTACGAGAGCTTGGAGATATCTTTCGGCTTTCTAAGAACATCGTGCACATACCAACTCTGAAAGATGCTCCGTATTGCGTCTAACTTCATGCATTGGCCATTGATGTTCCATTCGTCTATTGGGTGAGTCTTCCCAGTTAAAACGGAATAGTTATAAGTTTAATTTCATTACTTCTGTGTATGTAACTTTTCAGAATAAAAACATTTGTAGGTAAAGTTTGTGCGCGCGAATCTCTCTATAAAATTGAATTTCGTGTACACGAGTTCGAGTTTTTTTCTCTTTCTATCAACCTCACCTGATATCAGAGTTTACAGATCAGTAGGTCAAAACGTGTATCACGGTAAAAGCTGGCACAAACAAAATGCATATCTCACACCATCTTCAAAATTTTCAATGGTTTAAATGTCCAGAAAAAATTAAATAGAAGGTATGCCTTACAATATTCAAGGCAATTCACAACATGGTCCCTCAATACTGTGATGGCTCCTCTTCTTCGCCTTTCAGCTCGATCCTACTCCTAACTGAGTTTACGCCTTGTTAGAGGCAAACAAGCTATCTATCTACGTCGGGTGAAGGCTCTACGGTTTTTAACGTAGTATTTCCAAACACCCTCGCTTTATTCAAGACCTCCCCAGTTCACGTTGTGTAATTTTTTGTTTCGAACTATAGGGGATGAATTGGTTTTGTGGTAACCCTAACGCAAGCTAAACTTAAATTAAATACTGGGGTATGAAGTTCGTGAATGTTCATGGAAAACGCAAACAAAACTACCTAGCACGTCAATTAAGACCTACGGTGCAATTGCTAAACATACTATGTTCCGTGGCCCTATATTATTTACCTATCATTCCTACGGACTGAAACCACTGCATCTGGTGTAGCTGCGCTTCCAGAGTGCGCGATCCTCTGCTCCCACGCCCTCTACGCTCGATCCCCCATTGTCCTACCTGTATGGGATCGACCGCCATCCACTGGAAAGGTTAGTAACGTGCCGTTATCACATGCGCATGCACATATAGAGTACATAGATCCCCTGAAAGCCCTCGAGTCCTTCGTAGCCGCTCCTATGGGTGATTCCGTCTTCGATGCCCTCGCTGATTAATAATTTTATCTTCCGCCGTTATCTCGCTGCGCTTATTCCTTACGATCTTTTATATTTACTCTGCATTATTTTTACATCAATTACATTGTTACGTTTATTTACTAGCCGGCCTAAGTTCCGTCACCTGTATCTGGCCTTATGTCTCATTCTAGTGGTACGGTGGGTTCTAATGGATAAAGGGGGTGTGGGAGGTATGTATAAATATATGTGTACGCGAAAAATGTGTTTGCTTTAAATTCGGCCCCTCCATACCCAAAGGCTCATCGGTGACCGATCCCATCTTCCTTCTCCCGACACGAGTTCCGGATACGTTGACCTGAGCCTGGATGCGCCTTTTCATGTTGGGCCTCTTCTGTGCAAAGTACCGCACCATCCCTCGCGTCAGTGTCTGGCGTCCGGGCTCAGAGCCAGTTTGCCCCCCGAATTCCAACTCCTCCAGGTTAAACTAAGTTAAACTACGGTATATATACTGAAGCTACTGTAAAGATGGTCCCGGGCCACCTGTCAAGTCAAAAATATGCGAGTGGGGAGGGGGAGTTTCCTAGGCTCCCCAACCCTCGCCTGTGAGCAACTGCAGCCCATTGGCCATTCGCGACACTACAGTGACTGCAATCACCCTCCCAGGTAGTACTTATTATAATCTGGTATGCATCAATACGTTCAATCCATTCCAGACGAGGGAAGACATCCGCACGGGTGTTGTGCCACCCGTGAAGAGCCCCCTCATACACTACGTACGAATAGATACATACTAATAAAATATAATATACATACATATACTTACATATACAATACATAAATAAATACTTGTAATGGTTGGTTGCCATGTGGTTTCACGAGGCCATGACCCATCGTATTAGTAGATGGAAAGGTGGATCTGGACAGTAGGGATATGCCTAGCCCCTGGCCAGGGATGTCGGTGTATTTTCTCCAAATGGTGTACAGCTAGAATCCTGCCATCGATGATGATGGGATCTGCCTAATTTTCTCCGGCTGATGTGTAACTGGAACCCTGCCTTCACTGATGAAGATGATGTTGTCACTATCGAAACGTCACCTGATGATATTTATCTGAACCACCGCTAGTGATGATGATGATGATGATGATGATACTATCGTAACGTTTCCTGACGATATATATCTGAGACACCGCTAATGATGATGATGATACTATCGGAACGCCTCCTGACTATATATGACTGGGACACCGCTAATGATGATGATGATGATGATACTATTGAAACGTCTCCTGACGATATATAACTGGGACACTGCTAATGATGATGATGTTGATGATACTATCGAAACGCCTCCTGACGATATATAGCTGAACCACAGCTAGTGATGATGATGATGATGATGATACTATCGTAACGTCTCCTGACTATATATAGCCGAAACACCGCTAATGATGATGATGATACTATCATAACGACTCCTGACGATATATAGCTGAAACACCGCTAATGATGATGATGATGATGATGATGCTATCGGAACGCCCCCTGACTATATATAACTGGGACACTGCTAATGATGATGATGATGATGATGATACTATTGAAACACCTCCTGACGATATATAACTGGGACACTGCTATGATGATGATGTTGATGATACTATCGAAACGCCTCCTGACTATATATAACTGGGACACTGCTAATGATGATGTTGATGATGATACTATCGAAACGCCTCCTGACTATATACAACTGGGACGCTGCTAATGATGGTGATGATGATGATGCTATTGAAACGTCTCCTGACAATATATAACTGGGACACTGCTAATGATGATGATGTTGATGATACTATCGAAACGCCTCCTGACGATATAAAGCTGAACCACCGCTAGTGATGACGATGATGATGATGATACTATCGCAACGCCTCCCGACGATATATATCTGGAACACCGCTAGTGATGATGATGATACTATCAGAACGCCTCCTGACTATATGTGACTGGAACACCGCTAATGAAGAAGATGATGATGATACTATTGAAACGTCTCCTGACGATATACAACTGGGACACTGCTAATGATGGTGATGATACTATCGGGACGCCCCCTGACTATATATGACTGGAACACCGCTAATGAAGATGATGATGATGATACTATTGAAACACCTCCTGACAATATATAACTGGGACACTGCTGATGATGATGATGTTGATGATACTATCGAAACGCCTCCTGACGATATAAAGCTGAACCACCGCTAGTGATGATGATGATACTATCGGAACGCCTCCTGGCTATATATGACTGGAACACCGCTAATGAAGATGATGATGATGATACTATCGAAACGCTTCCTGACTATATATGACTGTAACACCGCTAATGAAGATGATGATGATGATACTATTGAAACGTCTCCTGACAATATATAACTGGGACACTGCTGATGATGGTGATGATGATGATGCTATCGAAACGCCGCCTGACTATATATAACTGGGACGCGGCATATGAATAGACAAATAAATACCTAATTAATTAATGAATCATCAATTAAATAAATAAATAGAAATGAATAATTAAGTTCGGCGTCGAGCACACGGGCCGCGCGATCCCTGGAAGTTCACACACATGCAGAGAAGGGTTATTTGGCAAATTAATTCGCCCCTATTATGGTCAGTACGGATCCAACATGCAAACAACACCTGTGGAAAACATATGTAAAGTTTACGGTACAGGGGTTAGCTTTCACTGTCGGCGCTTCTTCCGTCTCTGTCTGGGGTGTCGAACCCGAGACCATTCTTCTTAATCGTGCGCCACCTTTATATATCGTTATAATCTCAAAACGGAAAGAGGATGACATGACTTACCCATCTGCCGCCGATTATATCCATTCCAGTGCATCGTAGTTTCACTTTATGTACCTCACTTTATACCTAAGGATTGCGGACACTTGCCTTGCACGCGCATACGATTCACAGGCCCCTAATTAACTATAGTTCGCGACCTAACCTTTGATCCTGCCATCACGCGTTTTTAAGTTTCCGTAGCTGGGGCTTAGTATCCAGCCTCTGTAACTATACGGTGTATATACTCTAACCAAACCGAAACTAGACATTATTTCCCTTTCTTTGAATTTATATTCCTCGGGATACCGGAATTAGACTCTAGCTCGACAATTGTAAGTATTTATATATCTTAATAATACTGCAACATAGTCCTTATTTCCGTCTTACGTATCCGTACTTCCCGGGTCATCGAGACTAGACTCCAATTCTAATGATCATACTCTAATGATTATACGCACCGATATTTTTCATAAAACCCGTTACCCGTTATTTTCCGATGTTACATATTCTTATATTTATCCGAAATACCGGGATTAAGCTTTGAATCTAGGATTCCATGCATTTATAAGTTTTAACAAACCCGCGAAGCGACCACTTGTCCACTTGTTTTTATCATTTATCGAGGATGCCGCGGGCAAGTAGGTGCCACAGAATAGTCAATTGTTTCTATAATAAAACCCCACTAGTCTACATCTTGATAAGGTCAATACATATTACTTTTAGGGTCCGCCGATTTAGTTTTATTCTTAATATTATTATTATTATTATTATTATTATTATTATTATTATTATTATTATTATTATTATTATTATTATTATTATTATTAATTAATTACACGGCTTAATAGCCTTTTACAACAGGTTTATACATAATTAAAATACAACAAACGATTAAATGTAAAAGAAAAATAAAGGGTATAAATGTAAAAAAGTATATATACATAGTTTAAAAATAATGAGGTTAGACATGTATGTAAAAAAAGTATATATGCAAAAAGTGTAAAGTAGCAGGTTTATACATAATTAAAATACAACAAACGATTAAATGTAAAAGAAAAATAAATGTAAAAAAGTATATATACATAGTTTAAACATAATGAGGTTAGACATATATGTAAAAAAGTATATATGCAAAAAGTGTAAAGTAGTGATCTCAGAAATTTTTACTCACCGATAATATAGCAATATTAAATTTGAATAGCCAGCTATATATATAAAATTTTTAAGACATTATATAAAAATTTAATATTTTGAAAAGAAATGATCATATAATGATTTTTTAAATTTTGAGAGAGATAGATTTAAAATGTCGACATATGTAGGTAGTTCATTGCCAAGTTTGTGCATTGATAATAAAATTATATTATTCTTAATATAATTTATTATCATCTCGAATATTTGATATCCACTCTCCGGCAAATTTTAATATAGTTTAAATCATTTTAATATAATTTATCATTTTAATATAGTTTAGGAATAACGGGATTCTGTAATTTCTACAAGTATAAACAACCCCAATCTTACCAAATCCATTTTATGTAGTGAAAGACGCGGGACTTATATTCTTCCTAAAATGTAAAATGAACCCGGTCTAGATGAAACATCCTTATTTAGTTTCAGGACAACGAGGTTTACGCGTTCCACGAGGAATATGATATAACCCGATCTAAACGAAGGTAATTTTATATAATTTTAGGACAGCGGAACTTACAAATTTCATAAAGTATATCGTGAAGCCAATCTAGGCGGAGACACTACGTATATTTTAAACAGAGTAAGAGTTTAAATTTTACCATCAAGCCTAATACACCGCAAGAATGTCCTAGGCATAGTAAACAAAATAGCGGTCAAAGCTGTAGTGTTTCTATGTTCACACGTTTTAGCTCAAAACGAATACTATAATTTTCACATTTATAATACAAGACGCGAATTTCTAAACGAATCATTTTAAAATAGTTCTGATTGAAATCTACATGTTTCATATTTATTAAATGAAGGCGCGAATTCTAAACGAAACACTAACATTGCTCAAAAACGGGACCCTATATTTATATATGCTTAAAATGAAACGCGAATTCCCGAACGATAGCATTTTATATAACTAAATGTAACGAAATCTTATATAGTTTATAAATAAGAAGACCCGGCCCCAGGCGGTTTTTATATATTTTCAATATAACGAGGCCCTACAACATCTTTATAAGTATAATACAACCCCGGTCTATCGAAACAATGTACTAGAAGTTTTTATATGTTTGAATACATGATATACGTTTTTTTTATACGCGTTTTTATACGCGAGATTTACGTTTTCGTACAATACAAAGTAACCCAAATTATACAACCGCGAAGTTTACATCACTCCTAAAGTATAACCAGAACTAATTGAAACATTTTTTCATAGTTTAAGTCCGCGAGGCAAATATCTTTCATAAAATATAAAATAACCCGAATCAAATTAAACATATTTTTACCTTATAGACTTTCCCCAACGCGCGTAATAATCCCGGCCACATGAAACGTTTTTATATGTTTTAATAGCGCGGGACCTATGTTTTCCTATATAATATAAGATAACCCGGGCCGAACGGAAGCAATTTTATATACTTTATAAAATAGTGAAACTTGTACTTCTGTAAAACCGTAAATAAACCCCGACCCCAACGAGATTATTTTATATAATTTTTTAGAATAATGAAATTTCATACATCTGTAAAATTGTAAATAAGTCCCGATTCTCACGAGATTATTTTATATAATTTTCTAGAATAATGGAATTTTATACACCTGTAAAATTGTAATTAAGTCCCGATTCTCACGAGATTGTTTTATATAATTCTCTAGAATAATGGAATTTTATACACCTGTAAAATTGTAATTAAGTCCCGATTCTCACGAGATTATTTTATATAATTCTCTAGAATAATGGAATTTGTACACCTGTGAAATTGTAAATAAACCCCGATTCTCACGGAATTACTCTATATAATTTTAAACGAAATGAAAATCTAGATTATTATGGGCTGAACCTGATACCCCGCGAGATCAGCTATATATTTTTCACTAGACGTATTTTTAATCCCAGAATTTATTCGCTATAATTTTTACGGACTCTTACTATTAAACATAAACAAAAAAATTATTAAAATAAACTAAATATTCTTTCGATAACTAAAATAAACCCGGTCTAATCGAAACATTTCATATAACGAAATATTATATGCCTTACAAATGTAAAAATTAAAATGAGACCTCGCGTATTTAGAAAAGATAGGTATTTTATAAGACTTATTTAAAATCGAATCTGTTAGTAACAACTCCTTTATCTTTTAACAGCTTCCCGCGTGATTAGCGTAAAATAGGTATCTTTATAACGCTCAGCTAGTTTCCAGAGATCCGCCAATACTATACTTAGTAAAACGAAAATTTAACTAAATTTGAACTCTACCGTTTCCTGAAATTCTGCGAATATTATTCTGTGAACCTAGTAAGACGACAAAAATAATTAACTTTATAGAACATAGTGATTTCCGAAGTTCCGATATGCCAGATTAATTACCTTTATAAAATAAAATCAAACCCGTACTCTGAGTTAAAACCCTTTTAACAGGACCTCGCGTATTTAGCATAAGATAGGTATTTTATTAAGACTTATTAACAATTTCCCGCGTGTTTAGCATAAAATAGGTATCTTTATAACGCACAGCTAGTTTCCAGAGATCCGCCAATACTATACTTAGTAAAACGAAAATTTAACTAAATTTGAACTCTACCGTTTCCTGAAATTCTGCGAATATTATTCTGTGAACCTAGTAAGACGACAAAAATAATTAACTTTATAGAACATAGTGATTTCCGAAGTCCCGATATGCCAGATTAATTACCTTTATAAAATAAAATCAAACCCGTACTCCGAGTTAAAACTCTTTTAACAGGACCTCGCGTATTTAGCATAAGATAGGTATTTTTACAAGATTTATTAACAATTTCCCGCGTGTTTAGCATAAAATAGGTATCTTTATAACGCACAGCTAGTTTCCGGAGATCTGCAAATATCAGTTCTATATATGCCGGACTAATCAACTTAATAAAGCGCAGTAATTTTCCGAAGTTCTAATATGCCAAATTAATTACCCTTTATAAAATAAAATCAAACCCGTACCCCCCTTTTCTTTTAACGTGAGCAATCAACAATGTCGAAGAGTATATTTACCCGTACACCACTTTCACTTGAAATTAAACTATAATTTTCACTATAACCACTGGGACACTCTAAGTCGACGGTAACTTTCACTCAAAAAAACAACCGACGCGGATTTCACACTCCCGTAGACGTTTACACCAACTGCCTGAAATCTGCTGCGTCTTGACATTTTAAAACCCCCCTAGCGGGAAAAGGTCCTAAGTCGTGTGTTTCCAGGATTTTCAATATTCTACTTCCCTTGAAACCTAAATCTTTGTTCCTAAGATTCAATTTGGCAAAAAAAAACCATATCTCCACTCGGATATGTCAGTTGATCCCACCTCCTGTTGCCATCTCTGTCTCCTCCCTGTGCCTGTTTTGGGACGGACTCAGTGGCTTCGGACGATTTGAACTCGCTTCACAAGCGCGATAATTAATTTTTAATATTTAATTTCTAAGTTCAGTCCATATTGTCGGTTGATCAACCGTAACTACAATCTATCGGGTACTCCCCTAATCATAGTTGATGTTTCTTCATTATCTACCATTATTATGCCCCGTTCCCTCGTATTTCCACTCGTCTTTATCGGAAATTTAACGTTTCTTGGCCGCTATATCATGGGATCAATTTCCATATATTCACCATGTTCACACTGCATACCTAGATATAACAATCATCCAAAGGTACTATACCTAATTTTAAATTAATTTTGGGCGATCTTTTCTCGTGGATCACCCAATGAATCCTGTCTTTTGGCCGCGACTCTCCGCGCACAGGGACGTATTAGCTCCCTCCGTTGCGGAATTTAAACATAATTTGTAACCATTTATTATTATTTTTATTGGCAGTAAGATTGATCCACAAAGTAACTATGTTACATAGACAGTGAATATTCTCGAACAATATAATACTGGAAGAGTACTATTCGCTATAACACAATAAACTATTAATGTAAGTTAAATTAAATTTTTAAATTCAGTGGAAGATTTTTAAGATCGTTTTGCTTTTAATTTTTTTCCCAAAACAAAATAAATAAATAAATAAATAAATAAACACACAGATACACACTCACACAACCCACTATTGGACATGTTTTTATTATTCTTTTATCGATTGTATGTATGTGTTTTCGCGTAATTGGCCCAAAACTCTGTGCATCAATTATTGTCTTTTCTTCAAAGATTGATTAATTATATGGCTGTAAGAAACCCAATAAATGAAAACAAATAAAACAAATAAGTAAATAAACCTCCAGTGCCGCAGGCAAGGCGTCGGATTAATTCAGTGCTCATTTATTGCCAAGGCACTGGACGCCTCCGCTGATAACTATATACCGCTCACCATGTTCTTAGAGGTGTGTTGAAAGATTGCTAGTATCTGTCGAATCGGTCTCAAGTAGTTGTCTGTATTTGTACTTTTATCATTATTACATGCTCTTGCTATATCCGTTCCACTTCACATTATTGTTCCTCCCGTCTTCGAATTTCTATCACACTATGTTCTCCTATGTTTTTGGTACTTATATGCTTGCTTTTTACTTGCATTTACTCCTATATATATTTGTTTCATTTATCCATCCATCTATAAGATCCCCATACGCTTTATCCTTTTATTTCATGTGTATATGGGCCGCAAATTCATATTATTTTATTTACAATATTCTTATCTAGATACACTTGTTCCAATTATGTTTTGTGGTTATTACTACCAAACCCGGCGAAATCTGAGCTAGAATAGCCAATCGTATACACGTTACCCGTCCTGTTGAAACTACGCTAACGTCGGACAGGTTTGTAGTGATTACATAGTTAACATATTGTATCTATATTCGAGTATATTATTTTCTTGTCGTGCCATTAATATGCTTACACGTTATCGTTATCTCTTTCCTAACTGTATATACCGTCATTGCACAATTACCTATCTGTTGTAAAAGCCTGAAGAGCGTTAGTCTACAGATAAATATAATAGAATTATAGTTAACTTTTCTACCCGCCTACGTTATTCGACTCCCGCGAAACGAAAATGAATCATTATTCGCTCCTCGATAGAGCGTCAGTCTACAGATAAATATAATGGAATTATAGTTAAATTTCCTATCTGCCTACGTTATCCGACTCCCGCGAAACGAAAATAAATCATTATCCGCTCAGTTAAGGTCACCCCTCTGGTACATAGTGTACGTTTTATCCGTGCTTCACGGCCAATTCTTATAAATTATTTATGGGCGTTTTCCTCTCGCGATCCCCCGATTAGACCTGCCTTCCTTAGTTTTGCTCAATATTCTGCCTCTCTGTTGCACGGGGATCCACTCGAGATCACGATTAATGACATTTAAGCGGTTTCAAAACCACAGCAAAAAAGGCCATAATTCAGAAACCTCGTGGAACTGTCAATATCATCGTCACCTTAGAGTAGACGTTAATCGGTTTTTTAACGGCCCTAAACGCAATAATCGCGACCCAAATCTACGAAAGCCGTGTTCAGTATTTTTTTTTGGGAAGCACATGTGGACCGCTCGGACCGCGCCGATCGTCAACCATTTGTACCAAACGCGGCTTTACCACAAGATTAATATGTTTTATAAGAATTGAATATTAACTGCTCGTAACCTATATCCGATCAATCGCTACTAACTCCCTCCCAATACTAGCGTTTCATCATTCCCAAATTTTTGTAGCTCCAATACTACGGCCAGTTTAGCTCAATTTTTCCCCGCGTAGCATTTAAATCATCTTAGAGTTCAAAATAAAAATAATAAAATAATAAAAAAATCTATAGAAACAGGTGATTCATCACAATCCTTATCATTTACATTTAAAATTTACCACTCCGCATATCCTCTTCCTTTCTTTTTCTTTTTAATTTTTTTTTCTTTAACAATGACAACATGTACTTGATACTTAGTTTTATTTTTAATTTTAGCTTAAATAAAACAAGCTATCGTACTTCTTAGTTGGACCAAACATATTTGTCAATATGTGACATAGAGATACAAAACAAAGGGCTAAAATTATACAGACGTCGTGGCATTTCTTAGTGAATCAATTAACATAAAAACTTATTTACATGGGGTACATGCTTCAAGCGGGTCCCCTAATGTTAATGTTCCGTATACATCTTTGTAATTTCTTTTGGGATTACAAAGTACATGAATTTGCATCAACGCCACTTTCCCGAAAGGAATGCTTACATATACTAACATAATCAAATTCGATAGACACTTTTTTTTTTTCAAGAAATTATGTTAAACCTTATTACTAGAAGAACAATTAAGAAAACTTGGCGTAAATTAATTAATGTAACATTATTTACACCTAAATAATGAAAATTCTTACTTCAATATGTAGGCTGGATTGAATGCAAAACGTTTTTTTAGGACTTTCATTATACTAATCATTATCTTATCAAATCTTTTATTTTACTACTATTAGTATACTTTCATTATACTAATCATTATCTTATCAAAGCTTTCTTCCACCCCTGGTATAAGAATATAGGAAAAGAATAAAAATAGAGAACACTAAAAAATTATATAAGCCACATTCCACCCGGCAGACAATTGAAAATTTTCCAAACAAGAATTATTTTGAGCTTTATTATTACTAGATTAAAACAACTATTTTAAAATAGACCGACAAATTATATTGCTTAAACGAGTAATCAAAACAATAGTTGCATGTTTACAGATAGGTTATATACCTACAACCTACAAATTTGTATGAAAAAAAACACAATATTGGGAGCTTGAATAACTAATGACAAATTAACATTATTCTTAAAAATAATTAAAACTCACAAATTAACATTATTCAACTAGGTGTAATACATGAAAACATAAGACATGAAAGCCTCGATCTAAAGTAATATTAATGTTTATTCCAACACGGCATTTACTTATTTGCAATTAATTAAACTATTTTGTTTCAACCCCGTGTGCTAAAATTCATTCTGCAGACAGATTTCAAAAGACTAAAAAGTCGGAATCTTATATCTCTTCAACCGTGTTACATTTTTTCACGAGATAATATTCTATTACGTTATATATTATATATTACATCAATATCAAACATCGTCGGCAATAATACAATCAAGTTTTTTTTTCCTTTTGTTACGATCAATACATTTTTTATTATTTGCTACAAGTTAGATTAATTCGGGATGATCTCGTTATTATTTCAAATTGCAATGTCCCGTTCATTTCGGTACTTAACAATAGAATACAGAATAAATGAGGAAACTACATATAAAACGAGTAACATCCACCTGCAGAGGTGGCCTGGGTTATCTAAACAATCATTACCTTACTTAAATTAAACATATCAGTTGCTCATTAATTAGGTACATATTACATTGATATTATGATTCACCACTTTGCCTCAATTTCTAATTCGGCCTCTACCTTCTTAATTGATTGACCCCTGTGATTTTTATTGATAATGACCGCCTGGTCGTGCGTTGCGGGATCTTCGCGCCCTTATAATAATAATATAATTTATACGATCCTACATCTCGCGGATAGCGTCGCCATGTGGTGGATCGGTATGTCAGCGCTTTCTAAAACATCTCTATTGTCTGTCGAGGACAATAGTAAGTTTACTGCGACGACTTTCGGAATTATTATCTTGTTTTTCTAAAAAAAAATGTCTTTCCCAAAACAATGGCGACTTCTCTAACAAACTCAGCTTTCTAAACCGTTGTCCCATGTGTTCGCATTTGGCCAAGATGTTCTTTCTATTGTTTAATCGGGGTTAGAGATATACGTCCCGCTGCAAGAAAAGGTTTACCGTTTTTACCCTTCCAAGATGTTACTTAAGAACAAAAGGTTGCGAACGTATTGTCCATCCTAACAAAAGGCCGTGCACTATTAATGTCTTCGGCGATGCCCAACGCCCTCGACAACCCTAACTTTCTAATTCATTGTTTCATATGTTTTATGGCGGGCTATCCTAAGAGCGATCGTCCGTCGCAATGTTATTTTTTTGAACAATAGGTCACATATTTCGTCCTCGAACAAAAGATCGAACCTGCCGGGGCTGTGACCACATGGCGCGTGATCTTCGAAACATGGGCGCTTTGATTTCGGTATTGCCCTAGGACAAAATTAATAACCTGGTTCGCGTCATATTCCGGTACATCACACGGCATAATACCCCAGTAAACACAAACTTGAAGATCCTTTTTTTTCATTCCGCCAAAACGCCAAAATCGCGAAGTGACCAAGAGCCAGCTTTAAAATTTATTTCTACAAAGGTTATTTTCGTGTACATACTTGATATCTGTGCAGCCGTTTGTCGCTCGCTTCGTGTAAAGTCATAGAAATCGGCGTAGTAAAGGAATATAAATCTCTTTCTATGAATTGAAAGCGTGAGTCGATTTCCGTTCTTTTCCGGTCAGGTCGTCATTCGGAAGGTACGGATTCTCGGATTGTTCATTAAATCCATCTGTTTTTATGCAATCCTGTGTTGAAGTTATATTATATTATATGGAATTCTTAGATTATCGACCATTAATCTTTATTGAGCCCGTCATTTCGCGTTATTTTTGTTTTTGTGTAAAATATGGCCGATAAGTGCGTTCGTTATAACCTAGTGTCAAATTTGTCATATCGCACGTGGCCGTTTTAATGTTTTTATTAATCCTTCATGTGATTTAGGAAATGCTGATTTTACGAATACGTGGCGCAGTCGCGGTTGCCGCTTGCGGCAGCCGTTGTACAGACCGATGATGTGACTTCAGATCAATGAATTGAGATTGATTTTGTTGCTAGGTCTGTCGCGATGGGAGCTTACAGATATATTCAAGAGTTATACCGCAAAAAGCAGAGCGATGTTCTGCGTTATCTTTTGCGCATCCGCGTTTGGCAATACCGTCAACTTACACGGATGCACCGCGCTCCCAGGCCGTCTCGTCCAGATAAAGCTCGCAGACTAGGATATCGCGCTAAGCAAGGTTTGTACTTTTAATCGCTTTGGTGAGACGTGATATTAATCGTCCCATCAGAAAACACATTTTCGATGGTAATAATTATAAAATTTTGCAGTAGCTGAGATGCGGCTGTTATATTAATATTAAACTCTGTATTGACAGACTGCAGTCCTAACATTTTTCATATTTATGGCAAACCAGTGAGCTCAAAATTTCTCCCGTTTAATGGGCCTACCACACGCAGAAGTATCACCATTCTTTTGCATGCCGGTTGCACTGTATACAAAACAACAACTACATGCACAGTGTTCTGTGTACAAACGTGTGTAGTTGGTGTGTTGTACACGGTGCCCCGTTTACAAAACGGCATGCGCATACAAAAGTGTGATGATACTTGTGCATGTGGTAGGCCCATAACCGATTTTAAGCTGTGTGCTATTATTCAATTGGTTTATTTCACGGAAATGATATGGTATGTCACGCTTCCTGCATACTTTTTGCGCAAGCTCATATTGCTCGCTATCAATAAACTTTTGATTAACATATTTCCTTTTTGTTAGGTTATGTTATCTTCCGCATTCGCATCCGACGTGGAGGACGCAAACGCCCCGTGCCCAAGGGTGCCACCTATGGTAAACCCAAGAGCCACGGAGTCAACCAGCTCAAGCCCACACGTAAACTACAGTCCATGGCTGAGGTAATCATCATTTTCATTACCTTTACAATTAAATGACTCCCAGTGTCTCGAATGAATTTTCTAATGATGATTGGTATGCACCACTCTGAGTTCTGTTGAAAAATAACCCACAAACCATCTGAAGTAAAAAGCATTTTCCGACAAATAGTAATGGCTCATATAACTCAGCCTTTTGCGTACAGTATAAATAAATACATTTAATTCGCCAGGAATATTTATTTATCTTCTAAATACGTTGTTTATTTTCTTGCAGGAACGTGTTGGGAGACGTTGCGGCGGTTTGAGAGTACTCAACTCTTATTGGGTAGCCCAGGACTCTTCATACAAATACTTTGAAGTAATCCTCATCGATCCCTCTCACAATGTAAGTTAATATTATATTATCACACTTTACCAGCAAATACCTAATTAAAAACCAGGCTCAGCGTAGTCATTGACACCTGCAGTAAATATGTATTATTACTAGAGATGCATTGAAATTTGTTTCACCGGTATTGCTGAACTTCAGTAGCTTTTTAATTAACTAGCTTTTGCCTGCGATTTCGTTCGTGTAGACTTCGATTTCATCCCACAGAAACCTATTACTGCGAAAAAAGTATTATTTGTGCTTTTTCAGGCAATAATCTATCTCTGCCAAATTTCATCCAGATACATTCAGTCGTTCTGGCGTAATTGAGTAACAAACAAACATTCATCCATCCATCTAAACTTTCACATGAAATATTAAATATGTAGGATTTAAATAAGAAATGGAATAGTATAAAGAAATTTAAAATTAAATCTAAAAAAAATTGTTGATTTAAATAGGTAACTCGTGAATGGATTGTTTTTTATTCTCTAGAGAAAAAAAACACATCAAGTATCGACAATATGCTTTAATAAAATAAAATAATAAATTTGAATATATAATAGTCTATAACAACGGAACTATGTTGTGCCGCTTAATTAATTAAAAAACAGAGTAAACAAACAATTACACGTGTTTTCGTGATGGCGATCTGACCTGTTCCATCGGGCAAAAGCGCATGAAATATTTTTTTATAACTTTAACGGACCTGGAGGCCTAATTACAGAAGTGAAATACATCACAAAACACTCGAGCTTGAGTAATCACGTAGATTAAATTACGACCTCACTGGGAATCGAACCCGAAACCCTCTATGTGGAAAACCAGTGTCATAGCCGCTGCATTACGAGGGCTGCACTTTCTCAGTATTAAAAGGCTTTCACTGCAATTTAAAGATATTTGTAAAATATAGATATATCATTTAATATTATGTTTGTTATAATGTGAGAAAAAGAAGTAGAGGAGCATCCTAATAAAAGTACAATTGGAATAGCCATGGAAGCAGTCAGTACATGATCGTATCTAATGATGATTGGTATGCACCACTCTGAGTTCTGTTGAAAAATAACCCACAAACCATCTGAAGTACCATTTTCTAATCATTATTGAAATCTAGTTTTTTTAGTGTATACTTCATTTGAGACTATTCTTTCAGGCCATCCGAAGGGACCCTAAGATCAACTGGATCGTTAAGGCTGTGCACAAGCACCGTGAATTGCGTGGTCTCACATCAGCCGGAAAGTCATCTCGAGGACTCGGAAAGGGCCGCAGATTCAGCCAGACCACTGGAGGATCTCGCAGAGCGTCCTGGATCCGTCGCAACACCCTGCAGTTGCGCAGGAAGCGTTAAGCACACATCGTACCAAACACCACAACGCATGGCCAAGGAGAATGATGCTGGTGCTTCATTGCATCCGATATTTTATAAGTTGGTACATCCAATGTGGTGGACCTATACCGTCAGGGATGTGTTGATAATTATATTTTTTAATTAATAAACAAACCCCGGACACATCTTTTGTTTCTTTTCTATAAACCTCTCATTTTTTTTTCAGACGCTAACAAGTGAGTTCAATTTTTTAAATGAATTATTTTTATAAATTTAGATATCGAAGGTAGAAAGCCAAAAGAGTATTAGTGATTATTTCGAACTTCACAGGAGAGCAAAAGAACGTTCTGCCAATCTGATTGTGTTAATGTTTCTTTTATTATTATATAATTTCCATATTTGTTTATCCAAAGAACATACAGAAATCATTTAAATAAAATATATTTCAATCTTTAATTATTTATTGTGAATGAATTTGGCCTGTTATCATTGTTTGCCATTTTAAACTTTTAATTTATTTCAGTGGATCCTACCACTCATGAGACCACTGGCATCCATAAGTAAAAGGTATATTTCGCTCGTATTTGACCTTTTACCCTTTTTTATCTTAAAATAATTAATGTTTACAAACCAATTCTATATATTTGATATGATGCTTTTAAAAGTGTAATCAAATGAAATTCAATGATTATATTTCTTAATTTTAAATCTGATCACCCATGTCAACATTTCTTACCATGTTCCCGTGTTCTTACAAAATTAATTAATGTGTATTATGTCTTTGTCTTTAGCTGTGATGATCATCTTCCACGCCTGTCCAGTCTAGCAGATTATACTAATAAATAGGTAATTATTTCAAATTGTTACTTGAATTATATAAGAAATCTTTTTATTTCTATGATGACAAATGTTTCTCAAAACCTAACTGAGTTTTACAAGGTAAAACAGTGACTGTTTTTACTTCCGTGGATGTCTGATGCACATTGCTCACTATAATATTTTAGAGTTATAAGTTTCACTTTATTAATTTGGCTTGTTTTCTTTTAGAGTGGCAACAAGACTGCGCTAAAAACTGCATCTGGGTGTTTTGAGCATTGTGAGTATTTCATTAATAAATATATATTTTTTTAAACATTTAAAAAATTCAATGATGATAACCCATGCACCATACTGAAGCCATGTGTTGATAAACATACCCTTTTATTCTGAAAATGCGATTTTAATATTTTTTGTTGAATAATAAATTATGAAAGGTTCCATAATTTTATATTTTATTTATAGACTTTGGAAGTGACAACTGGATGACCTCAATATATCACCAAAGGGAATTATTCTACATCAGGGTGAAACTTATATAGGTAACAACTTTATTTATTTTTTCTTTACTTCTGGAGACTTTAATATACCATGCTAATAAATTATAGTCTGGGGGTCTGAAGGAAGGAGATTAAAAGCCTTTCTAGGTGAGATCGCAGCATGAATCAATGGCTGATATCTCAATCCAGAATGGGATACTGTTTATTTTTCAAAGCTAAATTAAAATATTGTATGAGCGAATTGAAATCATAGCTTTATATATAAAAAAACATTTTTGTTTTAGGTGTTCCAACCGTTCCCCGATACTACCATTTGTGAATGTAAGTACCATTTATCGTAATACAAAAATCTTGAAGCAAAATATTTAAACATGATGATACCCTTATCTCTTAATATGAATTCACAATGATATTTTCAACTTCCGTGGATGACTGAAGATACATGGTAACATAATTTAATAATGATTTATTTGTTCATTTTTTAATTTGTGAAATTATTTTTCAGGCTATAAAATTTCGACACCTGGAAGAATTGATCACACTGTAAAGATGGCCAGGATGAAACTAGGAGTGGCCATCATTTGGAATCTGATTTTTAATACTAAAGGTAATAAATATGATTTTGTAATATGCATCTTCTGGTGACTTAAATATACCACACTAATATTTTGTTAGTTTGGGGGTCTGAAAGAAGAAGATTATAAGCCTTTCTAGGTGAGATTCCAGTAATTCCAGTGACTGCTTTCTCAATCCAGAATGGGACAAAATATGTAACACATTGCGGATTATGTACATAAAAAAATTGTTCTCATTTGTCTGTTAAAGATTTCACAGCTGAAGTTAATTTCTTTGATCTATAGTGTACCCATATCCCTGGTCCGATCTATAGTGTACCCATAGATGGTCCCTAATACACTTCTGTAAAATTTGATTATTGATGAATCTGTAAAATTTGATTTTTATTTTACTATCTGAAAGTTGAATTTTTGTTTTAAAAACAAATTTAAGGGAAAAATTTTTTTTTTTTTTTTACATCATCTGGCTGAAAATACAGAGTAAATTGGATAGTAAAATGAAAAACAAATTTTTGCTGATTTAACAGTATACAGGGAAGTAGTACGTAGGGACCGTGGATTACTAAAACTATTTTTAATTTAACAAGAATTTTTTTTATTAATTGTTGAGATTTTACCGTATGTACCAATAAGTACAACCTGATCGGCTACCCACTAAGCTTAAATTCATACTTTCCTAATTGTATAACAAGCTCATTATGATAATTCTTTTTTTTTTTTTTTCCAGGTTCCAATTCAACGATGACTCAAATGTGCATAAAAATGAAATATATGTATTATAATGTATTAATTGCCTTTTGATTTTAAATAAAATTAAATTTACCCTAAACTTTTTTCTTTTTACCTTGATAAGCTGGGAAAGTGGAAATAATTTTGATGGAGGAATATGAGTTTTCATGTGTCAAATAAATGTCATTTTATATAAGGACACAACTAGTGATGGTCAAAATGCTTATTCAACCTGTTACGCAATAACTGTTATTGGAGATTAGTATTGATGACTGATATGTTGTCAATAGTCACCAAACTTTAGGACCTTGCAAACGACTAATAGGATTTTTTAGTGTTATATGTTATATTGAGAAAAAAATTCTCACGGACCACCACTTCGGCGATCGCTAGTCCAGTGAACCAGTGGTAGAAAAATTGGTTACCAATCAATGCAATAATGATAATTGTGTATCCAGTTAAAACTGTTTCGATCATCATTACTAGAATCTGCATTTCATTACATTGCACTTTTTAGTACAATACAATACAATACTGGGGTTTGTTGACAGTGCGTACAACATCGAAAATCAGTATGCATCTGACTTTCAGTGTTGGGTCATGGTTAACCTAGAGCTGGAATGCAATTACAAAATGTTTACCTACCTAATTAAATTTCAATACTTCTGAATAGTGATGGAAAACTCAAGAACTTTTGTTGCTGAGCAGTATACTAAGCTAACTTAACCATTCTAATGGACTACACTATAAAAAAAAATTCTATCATAGAAGTGTGTCTACTTAATCTTGTCAAAAGCTGTCGTAATTAATGGGACTGCGGATGATGACATTGATAATCCGCCATCACTCTTGTGTAGAGATGGGAAATTTCGTTCCGTTGACTGAACTGTTCTTTATCGAGTCGTTGATGAAAGTAAACTGTTCATTCCTAATCGTTCATTTGTTCACTTTGAATTTTTGTTTAAAGTCTTATCTTTAAGAATATCAATATTTTTTCCCAAAATACAATTTAAAAAAGGTCACAGGGAAAAATATATCGATGACCAAAAAAAAGAAGGTCGCCAAGAAAAACGTGAAAAAGATACCCAAAAAAAAAACATCACAAAGAGATGAAAAAGGTAACCAAAAAAAATTCGCCAAAAAATGATCAAAACTAAGTAGCAAATAAAAAAATATCGGTTATCCCAGAAAAAAATATAGATATATCAAAAAAAATATATTGATATTCGATATATCGCGAAAAAATACATCGATGATAAATATTCATATATCGATATTTTTTACCCATCCCTACTTAACTAAAATTCAGTAAGGAATGAATGAATTTAGAAAGGTGTAGTAACACTTTTATTTTGAAAATAGTAAGAATATTGATGCGACATTTATTTCTATGTTCGCATCTCTATTCTTCAAAAATAAAATAACCTTTGTCTTGTGAGAAATGAGTGAAAGGAATGTGCAGCATCTGGTGTATGTTATAAAATATTGGTCTATTCAGGCGAACCTAAATTCTGATTTTGGATACATATTTCTTACTGTTTGGGGGGGGGGGTTGGGAATATACAGGTGTACCAGAGCTAGCTGCAGAAACTTGTCCGGTAGACTCCTGCCAATGTTATGAGTCTAAAATGTTCAAGCAACCATGACCTAATATCAATAGTTATGGAGATATGCAATATCAAAGTTTGCATTTTTTTTTTCAATATTTACTTTTACAAAAAGTTGAACTATCATTACAGTAACTTATGTCGATTATGAAAAATTCATTCGCATTAAATTGAAAAAAGTTATTTTTACAAGGTTTTTATCATTTTATTTAAGTTGTATTGAAGCAAATGAATGTTTCATAAACGATATAAGTTACTTTAATGATAGTTCAACTTTTTGCAAAAAATAAGTCAGAAATATTGAAAAAAAATGCATATTTTGATATTGCATATCTCCATAACTGATTGCTCCATGCTGGTTGCTTGAATATTTTAGACTCATAAAATAGCCAGAAATCTACCGGCCAAGTTTCTGCTGCTAGCTCTGGTATACCCTGTATGTGCGGACAAATGTTTATAAGTGTGCCCCCGAACACCTTAGTGCGTGTGCGCTCGCGCTGTCTCTGGCGTCACCATGTTCACAGTGCCGAAGCGGCTGAGAGTCTAATATGTATGCTTCTCAAACTTCGCGATACTTACGTAGAAAGATGGATGAAGACTTGGTTTTATTAATGGAAAATTCATTTTTCAAATGGGAAGTAAATTATGTGAAGTTGGCTAAATGTTTGAAAATGAAAAAAATGAAAATGTTTGAATTTAATATTTTTATTCTTTAACTTTAATGTGTAATTATATAAAATGTGAAAGACTACAAATAAAGTTTTTGTTAATTGTAAATAATCTTTTATTTTGATAAAACTTCTAATTTTACCTAAATAGGATGATTAATTTTAGAGATATGTATAATTATTTGTATAATAGCTGCCCGTATGTCGCAAGTCGCGCGAATATTTCACAAAAAATGCTTCACGGGCGTTAAAGTAGTAAGTACCTTACCAGCTTTTTATAGTTTTTTGGGTAAAATAATTTATAGGTAAAAAAAATAGAGGTAAATTTTTAAAAATATTTTATATAAAAAAAACATAATTTATAGGTAAAAAAATTACATTAGATTTTTTATTACTTTAATTAATTTACTTGACAGCTCTATTGAAGTGTTGTGGGTGTTTGCTTTGCCAAATAGCAGTGCGATGTTGCACTGCGGATATAAATTCTTCCGTACCGATTTCCATGTTGTGGCGTGTGGATCAAAAACGTTTAGAACCAGACGCTTTGGTCACCGCCAGACGCTCGGGCAGTGTGAAAGATACAGGCGGATTGGGCCAACAGAATCGGCCGCGTGCTAAGAGCGCTACCTGCGCTCGCGTCCGCCTCTATGCAGGCGCGCCCGCGGTCGAGCACTGTGAAGGCGAGAGGCGTGTAGGTACATTTGAACTACACGCACCCGCGCCAGCGTCCGCACCCGCCCTTACTCTGAAAGAGCCCTTAGAGGGAATATTGGTAGCAAGAAAGGCCTCTTTCTGCATAGGGACAGTGGGGGAACAATGGAACATGGGGTTTGCAGATTTTCACTTCGGCTAACTAACACCGCTGCATGTGCCACATGATAATGCAGTGATACATGGCCGGTGTGCGACAACAGAATGTTAAGACGAAAAAATAGTTTTAAGCAGTGAAAAGGTGGAATTTTGTACTAGAGAACTTTCGTTTTTTTTCAGAAAAGTAGTAATAACAGGTGTGTGGTATTTTTTTTGCATAAATCTTAAACATTTTAGCTATTAAATGTGGTGAAGTGGAAACTTAACCTAAATTTATTAGTTCTTGTTAGAAATTTCCGAGACCTTATGGGGCACAATGGAACGGGTTTCTATGGAACATGATTTTGTCTTGATAAAATTTTCTCAGAAGCAAGTAAAATATTTTGTTGATGAAGTATTGACAGATATTAACGAAAACAACAAATATGATATTTAATTATATGCAGTGTAGTGCGAAAATTGACAAGAGCTTCCATTTCCCACTAGAAACAGATATGGCAGTGGTGTCAATTATGGATTTAGAACTGGTTCTGCCAAGTCCAAACTTGACAGGCAAGACAAAGCGCCAAAGTAATATCTATTATTTTCCCAAAAAGGTATTAAGCAAGTATAAGCTTGGTTAATATTATAATTTTCATTTACAATTCATGATTTATTGTATTGGTCTTGTTCCAATGTACCCCAGATACCGTTTTATTGCACCCCGGATCTGGTGCACTTTTTAGGTTTAAGGTAAATTTTTTGATCTAGTTTTTGTAATCAATTGATAGTTTAAGAACCGTTCTTGATTGTTCAAAACAAAAATTATAAAAATGTAAATCACTGATTTTTTTTGAAAATAAAAATGACTTTTGTTCCATTGTGCCCCAACTGTCTCTATAGCTTAAAATGTGACTAATTTCTTCAAATTTTTCAAATTCACTTTGTGGTACCATTTTATAAATTAAATAATGAAAACTTTGTTTTAACAAAGTTTTCATTATTTTATTTATGACTAATTTTTTATGTGATTGACATGCTCATTGCACGCTTATTGTCAGAATATTTTTTATTACACAAAAATTTACATTCTTTATGTGATATGATGTAAAAGTATTCGTGAAGGAGAGATAAAATTATCATTGTAGACCTGTATAATACTCTTATTACTAGATTAGACCCAGAGTGGAAAAAGTGAACGAGCAAATAATTTCCACAATACATTTTCCTCTTCACAATTGGAAATTTTATTTAAGTGCCTGCAAAGGAGTGTCATTCCAATAAATAATAATAAAGTGAGTATTTCTACAGAATTTATTGTTTTTTAAGCCAGTTAAAATGTAGTATATACACATTTCACAAACAGCGCTATTCATAATGTACATAATCAAAAGATACCTAGTATTTTTAATCTCCCATCAACATATTGAGACCACAAAAAATTGTTATACAAAAATAAACTAATTTTGTATGTAAACATATCCTAAGGAATGATAATAATTGATAATATCTAAATAAATATTTTTGGATGCAATAATTGTCTATCAATAGAGCGAAAAGTCATTATTATGTTCCACATAATCCTTCTCAATGATTTTGAATAAATATGTATACATTTTACCTCAAATTGAAAAATTATTCAGTATTAAATACATCACAGTTGCATTATTAATACAAATTATTTAATAAAAAATTATTGAAGTTATGAATATTTGTTGAATAAAAAAAATAATTAACTACCTATCAAAATATGAATGTTAATAATTTACTTTCACGAAAGGTATGGCATCTCCATATAATTTTTTTTCGTAAAATGTTTGAAAACACATAATATGGTAAGAACGGTGGAATAAGATACATAATTTTCTAGTGATGAACATCTTGGGGCTTAGAACATGGGCCAAGAATATATGGGGGGAACAGCGGCAGAGTAATTGTAATCATACATCTGAGCTTTAATGAATTCTTCTTTGTCTTCTGGCTCTGGGAAGACGGATGCTTTTCCTAGAACAGAAATCAAACATGTAGCTATGTTATTATTATTTTACTGCCATGCTTCCTCTTTCAACGGGTTTTTTTATTAATTTTTGGTGTTATATATATGTATTCTACTGTTATCAGGATGCCTGATTTGATTTTAGAAAGTAAAATTTAGAACAGAGTTCTCTAGCTTTAGATATATGCAGGGCGCAGTAAAAAAAAGGCCATATACAAAGCGTTCATATGGTAAAGATGCAAAAATATTTTTCAACTTCTACTTCTAGTTTTACTAAGCACTCATAACAGTAGTACAGATTACATTACTGCGCAATATTGTGATGCAAGTGTAGACAAGTACTTTGCCACGAAGTGTTATTACTTCACGCGCAAAATCGGAATAGAATGGAGAAAATATACAGGGCCAAATGCAGCCCTGTATATTTTCTCCAGCCCTGTATCTTAGACAGTCTTGATTTAGGACAATATATTGACAATTATAATTTTATATTGCTCCATTACTTGAATGAAGTAACAAATTTTACCACTAGCAAGAAACAAAATATTTAGTGCTTTTAAGTGAAAAAATCTGCACTCCGCAACAACTCGGCTAAGTATTTATTATTTATCTTGCAAGTTCTGGTTGGTTGTTGATTACCAAAACATTCCATAATTGCCAATCTGAGGTCAAAATCTATTTATTAGGTCACAGTTAACAAATCTAAATAAAATGGTTCACCTGTCATATAGCCGAGCTCTGCAATTCTCTTTGCAATCTTCAGTGATATATTTTGTATATTTTCTATTTCTGGGTAAATACTGCCTTTGGATAAATCTTCTTCAGTTACCTGATCTGCCAGTGCCTGTAATAGAAATATAATTTTTTAATGTTTTATTTTATTAAATGAATAGTAAGAATACACTTCTTCTGACTAGATTACAAAAGATACACAAGGAACTAACAGATACATCCAGCATCAAGATTTCAACGTAATATAATCAAATCAGCTGGAAATATTTTGATACCTAAATGTAATACTAGCATAGCCCAACACCATTTCACCTATCAAGGAGTATCATTATTTAATGCTCTTCCCAATGAAATAAAGACAAAAAATTATAGAAATTTCAAAAATTAATTGATAAATCCTCTACAAAAATCAATCACAATAACGCAATGAAAAAAAGTCTTATCAAAAACAATCAATATATACTTTTAAATATTATTACAAAACATTCTTAATTTTTATAACTTAATCTAATGTTTCCTTGTCTATACATATAACATAATATAATGTCTTACATTATATCATTTTTCACTATTCAAATACATATAATGCTACTAATGATTTATGACAATGCCTCCCACTTTTAAATAAGAGAATTAAATTTCTCTATTAAAGGTGTAAGAGGGTGTCCCTGTCGCGAAACAGAAGTTGCCAGGGTGTAAATTTATTACACAATACATAATATAATGTCTGGTAACCGGTGTTGGAGCCTTTAATAGAAATTTGGTCAGGCAACACTAAAGAAACAAACCAGTAATGGCAGCCGCTCTATCTAAAGTCCTGTCAAACAGTAATATTGGTCCCTTATTTGCTTTTTCAGCTTCGTAAAACTTTAATACTTCATTGGCAACTGTTCTTGCACCACCCCGGACTGTTTTGGACATAATAATTCAGTGTATATTTATTGGAAATCAAGATGTCACAGCTCATGCGCAAATACGAGATTGAACTGAATGACAGGGCGAGGGGTTACCGTCGGGAGCGGGCGGGGCAGATTTTAGTTCCAAAGTCGCCGAACGCCAATTTACGTTGGTCAAGCTCTAGCAAACGTGGCACCTATCCTGTCAATAGCTTTCTCATGCCCAATTTTTCATATCGGATATTCAATTGAAATGTTTATCTATAAATAATCTCTCTGAACTTCACCCGGAGGTCTGCTGACAAAATATCGTAAAATATGCTGACCATATCCTCTGTAGTTATCTCAATCGTATGGCTTGGACAACGGCTATTCAAAAACAAATTGAATTCATTAAACCAATATCTGATGATAGCCATCAAAGGAGCATGGTCCTTTAAATGATATGCAACTTTACTTTGATTCCTCACACGACTTCCCATTCAAAAAAGGAATCGAATCTCTGTCCAACTTGCTCACTTTCAACAGCAAAAATAAAACTAATTGATAAACAAAACTGTTTGAAATTTTGACAAGCATCATAGCATAGCATATGTTATATAGATTTTGCTTCAGCGGCGCCATCAGTTATTAAATAATTGGTAGGTTGTAAAGCTACTTATCACACAGCCCTCATATTTCCAATATTCAGTAATAATTTAATTTCATTTTAAAAGGTCTAGTACCTAACAACTATTTAGTTTAAATTTGAAAATATGATTAGTTTTTGATTAGGTCTTTTATCAAATATTACACATAGGAATGTAAACTTTTCCCTACACTTTATGAAAAATAAATATATTGCATAGCGAACTTAATTAAGAATTATGTTCATCGAAGATGAAATCAGTCACAAAATAATCTGAACTACCCTCAGTATCTTTAGCAATGTTGCTTACCTCAGCACTCAACAGCATAATCTCATCGGAAATATCTATAATTCCAGAACAGATAACACCAAGGGCGACTCCTGGGAAGATATAAGAGTTATTTCCTTGTCCTGGGTGGAATGTATGTCCTTTGTATGTGAAGGGTGGGAACGGCGAACCAGATGCAAAGACAGCTTTTCCCTGCAAAAATGAACACTCATAGGTAAAACAAATAAGTACATAATCTATGCACTGGATTCACCCTTATGCAGTGGTGTGCTTCAATGGGCTCTCTTGAGTCGGTTGCTAAAATAATTTTGGTTCGGAGAGCTGGTTCTTAAAATATGGATTTTTTTTAAATTATCATTGTGGGTTTGCTAAATATGTGTAGCGTTAATATGAAAATGTATGATCCAATTAATAGTTTTGAACCGAATACCTGGAAATTAGATGAAATTGTCAATCCGTGAAGAGCTAGCGAAGATAATACGTGAAATTCTAAGTGAAATTATGAAGTTCAAAATAAAAGTAAATTATTTCAGTGATTATGTCTATAATATTTTAAGAAATAATCAGGATGAACATCCTGAAACCTTCAGAAAAGCTAATATTAATAATATTATAAATACAATTACAATAAGCTCTGCAAAGGCGGAACAAGGTTTTTTGTTAAATACTGTTTGTTCAGAAAAAAGGGCAAATTTAAGTATTTGACATAAATATATCAGACTTAATGACCATTAATTAATATGAAAGGTTTGTCATTGACTTCATGGGATTCCACACCTTTCGTTAAATCATGGCTCAGAAGTTACCATCACACAGCAGATGATAGAAGAATAAGACCCGTCACGGTTAAAGTTGCGAATGAAAATCAAAACACTATTTGGAACGAATTTATGTAATGTATAAATTATGTAATGCAAGTAAATAATTTTCAAACATTTTTTTTTAATTTGAAAAAAAAAATTGTTTGAAAATTGGTAGTTGGTGTTTACCAAGGTGTGAGCCGCGGTTGATAGAATTTTAGCAGCACATCATTGCCCATATGTGTTACATAGCACAAAGTAATCTGTAAATTAAAACTTATTTACTGAAATACTTACATTAGTATGTGTGTATGCTTGTTCAGCAGTGCACTCTGCTTTGCTTGTTGGGTTAGACAGAGCAAAGATGACCGGACGTTCATGATTCTGTGCCATGGTTTGAAGAATTTCTGTTGAGAAGGCTCCTCCGATAGCAGCAGCACCTAGATAGTTATTGAAGGTATATTAGTAGCAATACTTCTGAATTAGCTGATTTATACAGAACAGTTTTATGCAAAATTCTTTATAGTAAGCGTAATACTTGAAGAGGAGTACAACTTAACCAAAACAACAAAATACATGCTAGTTCAGCATCGGTAATTTGTCATATAGCTTCACATACAGTAAGAGAATTCTTTTGAATTTCAAATAATTATACTTTCAAAAATCACATCACAAAATAAAATATGTACTTACCAATTAGAACGCTAGGTTTAACAGTGCAGACAACGTCAAGCAATGTCTTGATTGGTGCGTGGGACTTGGCAAACTTGGCCTTGTGTTCATTAATCCCACCTTCGGGTCTATTCTTGACGATTAGTCCTTTGGAATCCACCAACCAAATCCTGGCGCGGGCTTCTTCGTCACTTGTACCTTCCTTTTTCATCGCCATGACACACAGTTCGGCAATTCCAAGATTAGCCTAGTTAGAAATAATATATACATATGTATTATGTACAATTCAGATACAAATGATTGTGTACTTTGGAATGGGGTTTTAGTCAATGTACGAGGTGTGATCAAATAATATGGTGAATAATGTAATTACAAATAAATGAAATAAGTTTATGACAAATTTGACTTTATCTCCTTCAAAGTACTCTCCTTGACTGGCGATGCACTTATCCCAACTGTCGTTCCATGATTGGAAGCATTTCTGGAAGGCTTCTTTCGGAAGGGCCTTCAGCTGCTCTGTTGTGGCCTTCTTAATGTCGGGAACAGTATCGAAAAATTGTCCATTCATTGATGAAAACCTTGGGGTTTTTATTTTTAGGAAGACCCAAAAGTCGCAAGGTGCTAAATCCGGGGAGTTAGGAGGATGTGAACAGGCAGGATATTTTTTCAGCCATTAACTCGCAGATCAGAAGCGAGATATGGCTCGGCATGTTGTCTCATTTGCAAATTATCAGTTGAAATGCCTTGCACAGACATGTACGAGATATTCAGTTCTTCGGCAAGCTCTCGAATAGTCAATCGCCTGTTTGAGCAAATCATTTTTGAGACTTCTTACACATTTTCCTCTTGTTTCTGAGGTCGAAGGATGTCCCAATCTTTGCTCGTCTTGAACAAACTCATTTCCGCTTTTAAGTCACTCACACTACTTTTCAACCGGTCGGGTGCTGGAGCGCAGATCTGCGCTCCCTAGACACGTATGCGAATTTGACCACCTATTTTACCTGCGTTTATGGGTTTTTAAAGCTTATCATTGGTTATATCTCAAGTTTTTGAATGAATGAACGAGTTCTATTTGTCAAGTAACCTCATTTGCTGCGCAAACCGGACAAAAAATCATTCCAAGTGTCGTCTTCGAACCGCGCATTAATTGTGTTATTTATCTGTTAAAAAAAGTATTATTTTTAAATAAAAAAAGTGTTAAAATTAAGTATTTTTATATTCTTTGATATACATATTTAGAACGAAAATATTGAAATACAATATCTTTAGTGTTATTGCTTCCATGTTTTTATGCAATAAACATGTGCCTACATTTCTGACAGTAAATTTCCTTACTTATTATCATAATTAATGAATAAGTAGTTATGTATTGTACAAGTAATTATTGAAGTCTGTATATTCAGAAACCAGAAACTGCAACTTCTTAGCAATTATTGTTGATTTTTACATGAATACAACCATCACAAAAAAGTTTCTAAAAAACAGCGATCGTGGGCGAAATTTTGCGGCTTCCGACCAGTTAAATCTTCACGGTCATCACATTATCGCCTTATGAGTTTCTTTGGCGCTCTTTTGCAAATTAAAACAAAACACGCATAGTTAGAAATCCATGATGCTTGAATAAACATGATCTTACTCTGTGGGCTCTGGAAGTGGTCTGATACTCTGATAGGTTGCAACTTGTTCTTACTTGTCACTATTATTATCAAAGTAACAGGCTACCAGGATCGATACTTCACATCAATGTAACGTCAGCAGTTGCTGCTATGAAAATTCATTCACCGTATCTTTTGATCACACCTCGTATGTACTCATAAATAATTGTCATTTGAACTCAAATGATGTACAAAATAAATATTCCATCAATTTTGCATTTACATAATTGATGATGAATGTACAGTAAATATGAAGAACAAAGATGATAAGTGTGAACTTACTTCACCAGCTCCTTGGAAAACAATGACATTATCAGACAGTTTTGTTTTGGTAATCCTCATTGACGCCAAAAGTCCTCCAACAGCCACAGCAGCTGTTCCTTGAATGTCATCATTAAATGTGCAGTAATGTCCACGATACTTAGCGAGAAGACGGAAAGCATTTGAATTTCCAAAATCTTCAAACTGAAAAATAAAAAATTTGAAAACTCAATGCATAATTTTAAATTCAAAGCATATAAATCACAAAAGCACTTCTTGAAAACTTATATTTTAAGGTACATACATATATACTAAATCATATTGAAGAAATTGTTGAAATTTTAAACGATAAATAGAAATGAAGTAACGTGTTTGCTCAGTTACCTGAATGAGACAATTCTGTCCATAACGTCTCACAACAGCTTGCATAAACTCTTCGATAAAATCATCATATACTTGACCAGTGACACGTCTATGTCTGAGACCAATGTATAGTTCGTCATCTAAGAGGGTTTGGTTGTTGGTTCCGACATCTGTGAAAAAGGCAAAACAATTTTTAATATACAGAAATAAAGCACATACGTATACGTTAAACTTATTTATTATGTCAATGTATGATCGGGAGAAGCAAGGAGGGATGGAAGAAGAGGGGATGGATTGGAAGAAGTAAAAGGCATCTTCCAGAAGGCTGCAAGTGTTACACGGCTATCAGAAGTAAGAAAAAATATTATGTGAATGTGCATCGCTTATTTGTATGTAAACAGACAGTAGACCACTGGTATGTATATGCAAGCATAATTGTAGAGCAGATATTTTGACAAAAATATTATTAAAAAAAAAAACTTATGCATGGTTAAATATTTATACTTCGTTCTCTAATATCTTACTAGGACAATTAATCAGGGTGTTCTTAGTTTCTCAAGGCCGTTCAGAATCTTCTGTGTGTAGTTTTCTGGGATATTCTGCCGTGTATATCTGACCTCTCTGGCCGACTTTTCGGATCCCATTGCAGAGTCCATAATCAGGGCTGATGTGATGAGTGTGTATTAACATCAACATCATCATCCTTAACATCAACACATCTATCAAGATCAATAAAGACATGTTGATGGTCTATTTATACAAGAAAAAAAGATGAAATAAGATTGCCATTCAGAAAGAAAAAAAGATCGCAAACTTCTGTGATGTACAGTGGGATGAAGTTGTATGTGAGTCTGCCAGAGGATATTAGAGATGACAAAAATATGAAAATTTTTAAGAAAAAACTAAGAAAGTTTGTGATACATACTTTTGATTAGAAATTTGATATACTGATTTTTACAATGTATATATTAGGAAATATAAATGTTATTATATTACCTATTTTAAGAATTAAATATATATATATATATTTGCAAATTTATGGTGTTTGTGTGTAAAATAGAGTGAGAAGGAGGAGGTAGTGGTTGATAGAGTGAGGAATGAACAAATTAAAAGATAATGTAATGCTGGCTTTAGAGTGGTAGAGAGAATAAAAAAAGGATCGCTGAGATGGTTTGGTCACGTAACGAACGAATATCAAATTTAACACACTAGGATGTTTAAACAATATTGGTGAATATATAAAGTGAAGAAGGTAAAATCTTGATAAAAAAAATAATATAAAGTAGCCTGTCAGATACTAATGACTTACCCAGTGTAATGGGCAGACACTGATGTGGCTTGATGCCTCCGAGTGCGGTATAGAGGGCCAGTTTACCCACGGGAATACCCATTCCGCAGGCACCAAGGTCCCCGAGACCCAGGATTCGCTCTCCGTCTGTCACAACAATTGCGCGGATGTCTGTCTCAGGCCTAAAATAGAAATATTGAATTACACGTACGGATTAGACTTATAAGGAGTAATCAAGAAGGTATTATTCAAACATGCATAGGGTGTTTTTTCGAACTTTGGTTTTAAAATGAAATACATTGCATAAAAAATGTGGCTTTATTGGAAAAATCATTTTATATGTGTTTTTTTTTTCAGTTTAAAGTTGTATACCTCTAAAAAAAAACGTATGTGTGTATTATGTTAAAACATATTTTTATTTTTAAATAAACAGATTTATTTTAGAATCTCAATAACAATTTCATGTATTGTGTGACAATAATTCATACAAAGCTTTTTAACTGTTTCCAAGAAACGGTCTTGTATTTTCACAATAAGAAATTAAATTTTTAAAAATTATTTTACGATAAGATACTCTGTGGATGAATGAAAATGTTGAAAATTATTTGTCTAGCTTCACCAACTAACAAATTTAAATTTCTCACTCAAATAATGTTCTGTATGCAGTAAAATTCCATACAAACTTTGTCAAGAAAATATGATATTTTTTCATTCTTAATCTTCAAAATACACAGTTCAACATACGTACATGGAAGAAGAGATTATCAAAATGCTATATATGGAGAGTTAAATTTATTTAAATTTAAGGCGGGTAAATGGATAATCCAAAAAGAATATGTATGACGTGTTGGTTCAGTCTAGTAGTTTTGCTAGTCGGAAGTTTGCGAATCGTTTTGGGAGACCACCAAGATAGAATTGTTTTTCATAGCGTGTTTAGATTAGTTCTAAAATAGTAAGTACAAACATATATTGATGTGAGATATAAGAAATGTTAACTGAATGATTATAAATTTTTGAATAAATAATATTTTCTCATTTTCTAGTTATATATTAAATATTTAACAAAAAAGGATGTCCAGGACAATCCAAACATAATTATTACTACTGCCATAGTATAGAATAACTTTGTCATTAGTGCAGCCAAAATACATTTCATGGACATACGTACAGTTAATTGTAATAATAATTTACCAGTTCTTGAGGATGTCATAGACATGTCCCTTGTCGTGAATGGTGATAAAAAGACCCCTAGGTCTACGGTAGATCAGACCATATTTCTGGCAAGCCAAGCCAACTGTGGGAGTGTACACAATGGGCATCGTGGTGGCCACATTTTCTCCAACGAAACGGAAAAAGAGATGTTCATTTCGATCCTGGAAAAGTAGTAATATTCTTTAAAAAATCAATCAAAATCAACTGATTCTCATTTATTTTTATTATCGCCATAAAATAATGGGCAAAATCTTAGAATAGCATGTTTTTTCGTGATGTCCGTTTCGTAATTCCCAGCAATCAAAACTTATTATTCTTGGATTAAGAAATACATATACGCATTCCAATTTTTTATTTTTACATGCAATTATTTCAATGTATACATGGTATTGGCAATATTTTCATCACAATATTGCTTCCAAATGAGTTTGGTTCACTTTAATCCAATTGACTTAAATTTGAGGTGACTTGTTTGACAATAATTAATATCATAATTTAAATATATTTTAATAATTTTATCACAAGCATATCTATTTTAAAATCTTTGTTAGGGCTAAATTATTACACACGTTTATCTAATTTTCATAAATTGATGCAGTTTATTTCGGGACTCAAATAATTAACTGCAGTAGTCTCTCATAAATCACCTGTCAATCACACAGTACACACTACTCTGTCTTAGTATTACACTTTGACAAGTTACGTATATTTAATCCCTGTATATTATCATTGTTCTATGTATCTATATTATCAGAATCGTCCTATATTATGGGAGGCATATAACTATTCTTTTCCATTATTTTCTCTTACCATGCCTTTAAGCCTTCTTATTGGATGACGAAATAAAATGATGCATGAAATATGATTTCTTTTATAATAAAAAAATGTGAAATGATTTAAGTAAACATCAAACAGAAAGATTAATAAAATGTTGTGATGCATGATAACATATCTCTGGCAGGCGGTGAACAATAGAGAGTAAACAGATCATAATAATATTGTCTTTTTTTTCCCTCAATTTGTATTTCAATTGTCATCTAAATTTGATAATTTAGTTAGTTTTAGTCAATTAGATTTATCTATTTTGTGAAACATATTTTTATGCTGCGAATACCAATCTTCAGGAAAATAATTCTTTTATATTTTGTTAACTGTATTTAATTCTTAAACTGTTAATTAATTCTTTAATAAGTGGGCATGTTGCAAGAAGGTAGGAAGACAGGAAGACAACCTGGAGAAATTGGTGATCACTGGGAATGTACAAGAATGGAGAGCGAGAGGTCGACTATCGATCAATACGGTAGACAGACCGAGTCAGACAGACCGAGTCAGACAGACCGAGTCCGACAGACCTCGGTTTTACTCGAGGCTCCTAAATAAAGCACATCATCGCGTAGAGTGGAGGAAAGCAGTTTGTGCTGTAGAAACAGAGGAATAGACCACCATGCTGTCATTAGCCCATAAATTTTGAAAGAGAGAGATTCTTACGAAAGTATGTGTATTACTTACCAGCAGTCCCATGAGGTAAATATATTTGTTCAGATCATCTTCGTACCGCTCGATGGATCGCTTACAGAGCATCACCTGCTCATCCTGGGTCTTCACTCGCGGCGGAAGCAGCCCATGGATGCCCAGTGCCTGTCTCTCTTCAATCGTAAAAGCCATACCCTGCAAGGAAGAAAATCAAATTTTAGTTCGGGTCGAATCACTTGTCAAATACTGCTAAATATATTAGTCTTTAAAACAGATTAATTAATATACAATGTGGCTGTGAATAATAATTAAAATGCATTTAATATATGCGGTAGTGCGGGAATGGGGTTTGAAAATTGGTTTTGATATGTTCTGTATTTACTATTTATTATTATGCATATTACATTAGAAATGCTAGGTGCAATCTTGCACATTTAGCTAAGGCACGCACCACTTGATAATGGTATGATATTGGCTCTCTTGGCCTTTGGCTATGAAAAGTAGCGCATGCATGACGCATGCTGAGATAGTACATATAAATATTGATTTAAAACATTTTAAGAATATCTCATTGATTTATTGTTAGCGTTAATTCGTTAAGTTAGGTTGTACTGTAATGGATCACTTAAACATAAACTGCTTTAAGCATTGAAAAATAGGTATGTATTACGGAAACGATGACCATGGCCGTGCTTGCTATGTGGTACTAATCGATATACCTGCAGTACTAAGACACAATCATTCATTTAAAGAAGAAAAGAAACAGTCAGTTCCCTATTACAGGATAATTAGGATAGCAATAAAGCATGAGAATCATGTATTTACCGCTATTATATAGGTGTCTCGTAGCTGGTAGCAAAAACTTTAGGGTGGTTTTCTTCATTCAATTTTGAATAGAAAATATTCTATACACTTACGATGTATTTTCGACAGTTACGGAGGTAAGCAACTTCAAAGTTTGCATTTTTTTTTCAATATTTCTAACTTATTTTCTGTAAAACGTTGTGGGTCCACTTTGTAAATTTTGACATTTGACAGGTGCATTAACCTTTCTCCTAGAAACTTTACGCGTAAGTCCCATCTATTTTGTATATTACTAATATTACAATATGAAAATAAGGGAGAGTATTTCGATAAAGCACTTTAAGTATCACAAAAAATCAATTTAATATTAGGTTTTCATTGCCACTCAGAATTTTCGTGTTTTCTGGGGTATTGTGTCGTATTTTTACGACCTTTTTGGCCGACGATTTGGATCCCATTCCAGGGTCCATCATCAGGGCTGAAGTGTTGATTCAAAACGTTTCAGTCAGAAAGGTCGTAAAAACATGGCGTAATATCCCAAAAAACACAAACCGGTAAAAACAGTTGAATAATGTTTATTTTAAATGAATCTATCTGTTTTCAGAAAATAAATGCAACGATAATAAAATGTATCTACTCCGAAGAAAACAAGAATTTTATTGTAAAAAAATATTGACACCTCTAGTATAAAATTGACATTTTAACAAGAGCGGGGGTATATAATCCTAATCCAAAAATGTAAATCCGACCACAATTCATGTGACCGAAAATATGGATGCCTTTTTTTAGAATGTGTCAATGTGTCATGTTTCTATCTTCATCGATTTTTGAACAGGTTTATTATTATATAAGTACTTATTTTCCCGAAGCAGCCAAGCCCGCGGCCTTCAGCTTGACACTTGTGGTGACTTGATTATTTTTAGCTAAAAATACACTTTCTCGCGTATAAATATACCAATTTTAAAATGTCAATAAAGCGCGGGTTTACGCTTACCGCCCTGCATTTCAAATATTTGGCAGTTTTTGTAAGCAAACTCTGTGCATTTCTACCATAGACGTATTTCTACAGATTCTGGGAAACAAATATTATCGTATCTATAGAAACAAACATTAATTAAAAATAAGTAGGTACCTATCTTATCTTATATAAAAAAAAACTATTTAAATTGGCTACGGCTAGAGTTTTGCGGCATTCATTTTTTCGACTGCTTCTGTATAATAATGTCATACAACGGCTCTAGTAGCGCAGTGGGTATGACACTGGCTTCCCACACCGAGGGTTCCGGGTTCGATTCATAGTGAGATCACAATTTTAATCTATGTGTTTTGCTCAAGCCTGGGTGTTTTGAGATGTATTTCACTTCCGTGATTGAGCCTCCTGGCCTGTTGAAGCATATAAATGAATAAAAATAAAATAAAATAAAATATCAATGCTTCTCCTATTTTACTTACTTTCCCACGCCAAGTTTTTTCTAGATTCTCATAAGGCCAGTCGTATCAACTTGGATTGTAGTAATCATTCGTTTAAGCCATCAATCTTTGCGTTTTACACCAATAAAACCACCAAATTGATGCAACCGGCTCTAAGAGTACCTAACTATCTCACTATAAAAAAATAATGTGTTCAATTTTTGAAAGGTTTTTATCATGTTATTCGACTTGTATTAAAGCGAATAAACTTTTCATAATCGATATTAAGTTACTGCAACGATAGTTAAACTTTTTGCAAAAAATAAGTCAGAAATATTGAAAAAAAAATCATATTCCATATCTCCATAACTATTGATTATTAGGTCATGGTTGCTTGAATATTTTCGACTCGTTATCAAGGCAAAAGTAAAGTTTTTGCTGGTAGCTAAGAGACATCCTGTATATAAAAGTAAGTTAAAACGACCTAGGTTTATGTCCACTGCGCACCGCCGCTTAATATTTAGAAAAAATACCGTCCACCACTTTACGGCAGCAACTAATGTTATTCAATATTTTTATTCTCATTCTTGGTTCCTTCAATGAACGTTGGCTGTCGCCATTTTGTTTACCATGGCCCGGAAAAGCTCTTCAGTACACTGGAAAATCTTCTTCCATGACTCTGACTTTCAGCAATCCTTCCCTGCAAGGGATGCAAAATGTGATAATTCTCAGGATGTCTCATTCCTCCCTAATAAGTAACGCTTTTTCATAAATAAAAATATACTTGGCGGCGAACGAATAGATAAAAGTTTAATCACTTTGGGAAACCTTCATCCAATAGTAGATATGATGACGACTAAGCAATAGATAAAACACGTTTTTAGTAACATTAGGTAGGTACTGTTCAAAATTTCTGATCCTAAGGTGTGCAGTTGAGGAAATGAACTATTCGACGTATAATCGAGGCATTCGATTATAGCTGCACCGCTGTCCGAGGTATATGTCACCATCACAACATTTCGAGAGGATTCACGTTTTATTGCCATAGAGAATTTGGGATTATAAGGGTTCTAACTTTTGACCATTTTTTTATTCCTGGTTCGGTATGCCAGTCTCTGTCCATAGTAGTTTCCTCTTCATAATTATTAATGTGTATTTTTTTGGTATCTGTCTCGTAGTATCCCCTATTTGTTATTAGAGATCCTAGATAAACGTTATTTAACTACCTACTCATGACATTGCAATTACCGACATACGTTTTTTGACGATAACGTACGTATATATTAATATACAATTTCGCATCTTACGTTAGTAATTAAAGTCATATTATGTAATTATCCATAAAATACAATAACATGTAGGTAGGTACCTACTTACAATATGTAAAATCTTAGCAATGTGCAAAGGTCGAGGAGATTGTAAAAAAATGTTTCACGGCGTTTGGACCTGGCATGTATGAGTAGAATTGCAAAATGAACGGATATTACAGAAATTATTTGTTAGTCATTTAAACAATGAAGGTACCTACGTGTCACAACTTATAAATTATTAAGTTGCAAACTTGTTTTAACACTTACAAATAAATGTTAAACAGAAAAAATTATTAGTTTGTAATAAATCGATGTTAGAATACCAATATTGTCAACACTGTAAATGTTCTGGTAATATAAACATAACCTAAACATGCCCCCGGCTAAAATTTTAATGTAAATATAATAATTTATTCACCTGCAAGCCTAGTGGACTACTTTCTAATCTGTATTGTCAAGTCGTTGCCCAATATCTAGTAGGCACTAGCGCGAATCAATATTTGCGTAAATAGTTATCAGAATTGCGAAACCAAATATCATTTGAGTGAAAGAAAACTTAGTCAACAATAAAACTAAAGAAATACTATTTCGTCCCTTAATCAAGATACTAATTATTATTATTAAAATTCGACTAATGTAGTTCTTAATTAGTTATTCAGCTGCCATATATTATTTTTTTGTTTTTGTTAATATCAAATTCTAATTTTCAATCTTCAAATTTTGATTTTTAGTATCTGATGAAGGGACCATTGGCCCCGAAACATTTGATAAAATTCAATAAATGGTGGTTTTATACATTTTTTTTTCTTTTTATTAATGTAAAGAAATATTGACTTAAAAATTATAATATTTATCAAAGATAATATTAATTTTATTTATATCATATTCTATTTATGAAGTTACGTTAGCTCCGTGATAATCGAAACAAATTAGAATTATTAAAAAAGATAACAGAGAAAAATATGCCGAAAAATACAGTCAGCTGCCATAATCTCAGATAGCATCTGTAGGTATAAACGAGTATGTTACCTTATTGGTGAAACATCTATTTCTCCTCTTTATAGTTGGATTGGATGCGAGCACCTTTTTTTAATTACAACGTTTTTCAAAAATCTCAGGTGGATCCAATATTTAAACAGTCCATTTCATTAACAGAAAATATTAACTAATTACAACTTAATTATATTTATTTTAATAATGTTGACAGGCGTGCTTTTTCAGAATGCACGTCGTAAATCATTAAAACAAAGATTAATATCTATAATATGCTTAATAATTACATTCTAAGTGATTTGTGTATTATTATTTAGAAAATAATAATAAAAATAGGTAGTCTAAATTTATAGATTATGACAGTTAAGAAATAAATCGTCTTAAAACTAAAATGTTGGTTGTAGATCACTACCTACAAACTTTTCAAACGATACGAAAAGAATTTAGGGATGTGACTTTCAGATCCGGTAGTAAATCGATATTGTCTTGCACCAGGGTAATGGTGTAATTTGTAAATGTGGTACAGTATGTAATTTGAACTTCGTGAAGCATGCCCCGTACACACGTTTCACGTGGCAGGAAATCCTTGTGTATAATTGGTCACAATTAATCCCACAAAACTTGAAAATAAACCGTTATGGCACCTTAAACGTACACGTAAATTATGGAGAGTGGTTCGTTACGTTACGTATCTGGATGATATTTTTAGTCTCCATCAACCGACTTGGCCTCGACTCGCCATTAATTTTATTGACCTGACACGAGTCGTTTCATTTTCAGCCGCAAGGCCACAAAGATTAGGTACTTTTTGCAAAATAAAAATATCTTCCTAAATACCTAAAAATCCAACAGGGAGACACAATCGCTTGGTAAGACAAAATACAAAAAAATATAGTTAAAAATCTCCCACAATTAAAGGATAACACAGATAGGACATAACCATAGATAAGTCAATTTACATTAAATAATATCTTAATGTATTTTTTAAAAATCCGTAGGTACCCACCATCGTTTTTTAAAAAAAAAACATACGATTTGATTAATTTTTGAAGCTAGCAATGGAAAAAACGCATTACCACGAGCAGATTTAGCGCAATCATAATACAGATATAACTCAAACAGTAATTATCTTAGTAACGTGTGATACCTACCTATTACTGTGTGGTCAACGACAAGATCACGCAAGTTGTAATTAATTTTATCGATCATTCGATCCCACCATAAATAACAAAGTCAATGACATACAAAGGGCGCAATCGATACAGATTAAACTCTTTAGAACGAGGTCGACTAAAGTATTTAACTTAATTAAAAAATTTGTTACCAACCGCACACACCAACCGTCTTTAGTGGAATAGTTTCCTATTACGTTATTGGAAGAATTATGTTTGATTACCTAGGAAGAAGTTGTTTAACAAAGTTATCAACTATATTACCCTAAACCAGGCAAGGGCGACGTTTTTGTTAACCGGAGCCAAATGATGATTATTTTTTGTCTCGCGATCTTACGAATAAGAAGTGAATAATTTGAGTAGGTAGTTATTAAATAACCTAACCCTAGGTTGTATAAAATCAAATAAGCTTATTAAGTAATTTTAAGTACCTACACAGATCGCCCTTATTCCCTTTAAGTCTTTAACTGAAGGCCATAAATAATCCGAGAAAATGTCTATTT
Organism: Agrypnia vestita; assembly: GCA_016648135.1. Lineage (NCBI taxonomy): Eukaryota > Metazoa > Arthropoda > Insecta > Trichoptera > Phryganeidae > Agrypnia > Agrypnia vestita. The sequence goes on from JADDOH010023965.1 coordinate 75,354, forward strand.
TTTTGTTATGGTACTTCGAGAATGTGTTGTGTACAGACACACGTCAATGTGTGAGTGAGCGATATCTGTCCGGGAAAGAGACACAGTTATATGGCCGCTTCACGCTAGATGGTGATGCAACAACGCGCTTGACGTCAGTTGACGCATGCTATCGGTTGTGTGCACCGCGAGCAATGTGTTGTTTTAAATTTAACGTAAATTTATCAAATTGATAATGCTAATTATTAAAGCATTTTTAAAACTTTCCGAAACACCTATACTTAAACAAACAATTATATAAATACAATAATAAAATTTAATATTCACTTTTAACCCAAATTTATTTTCTTACTATTAGTTTCAGCTGGAAAGAGCATCGATTATTTCATTCCCCATCTATAAAATAAGTTATTATCTTATAAAAATAAAAACAATTACTATCTAAACTAGCGACAGATTCATCAGTGGTCGACTGTACGGTGCCATGAGTAAAAAAACGACCTGTAACTAACTTACAATCACGCCATTTCCCGCATATTAAGTTAAAATCTTCCGTCTATTGTACCTAATTAGTTAAAATTGTCAGTCTATATTTTATTTAATTTTTAAAAGGAGTAACACGGAATATGTTTCACATCAATATTCCTATTTTTAAACCGAGCTAAACACTTGTGCTATGAAAATAGGATTAAATTGTTAGTGTTCTAGAATGGGGCTTAAACAGCCGACAACTGGATCACTAGGCGAGAGTCATAACCACGACGCCAACAAGCTGGTCATAAGTCATAATACATTATTATACAGGTGTGCCAGAGCTAGCAGCAGAAACCTGGCCGGTAGATTCCTGCCTATGTTATGAGTCTAAGTCTAAAATGTTCAAGCAACCATGACCTAATATCAATAGTTATGGAAATATGTACCTAATATCAAAGTTTGCATTTTTTTCAATATTGTGCCTATCTGACTTATTTTTTCAAAAAGTTGAACTATCATTACAGTAACTTATATCGATTATGAAAAATTGATTTGCTTCAGTACAACTTAAATAAAATTATTAAAACCTTGTAAAAAACCACTTTTTTAATTTTCGCAAGGTTTATTATCATTTTATTCGACTTGTAGGTATCAAGGCAAAGTAATTTTTATAATCGACATAAGTTAATGTAATGATAGTTAAACTTTTTGCAAAAAATAAGTCAGAAATATTTTTAAAAAAATGCAAACTTTCGGGTATTCCCCTAACATTGAATGAATAGATTTGTTGAGTTCTCAAGTTGTCAATTGTTACTTGTTTCACAGCATAACATGAGGTCTTTCATTTAGTTTCGTTGGGTTATTAATAAGGTTAGGTGCTCATTTCATGTAGTTTTTGTTTTGTAATACGTATTGTTCACGAAATCTAATAACATGACCTTTCAGAAGCGTGAAAAAAGTGTTTTTTTTTCGACCGTTATGAATGTATAAACGGATAAAAGAAATGTGCTTTTTTAACAAAAAATTGCCGGTGGTAAATTTTAATTATTAAATCTCTTAGTAAAAAAAAGAACAGTGGTGTATTATTTATTACCTTGTTAAATTATTCGTATTCGGATTCGCCGAATAGTAGGCTACGTATTCGTATTCGTGAAAGTAGTATTCGTTGCATCACTAATTATAACGTAAAAGCATAGTGTTCATTTCATAGACCAGTTAAAAAGATTCACAGATGTTAAGAACAAAATAAAGTTAGATAAGATATTTTTAAGTTAATTATTCTAAATATAATTAATATCAGTGGTAAGAAAAAATGTTAAGACTGAATAATGGTAAGTGATTGAATGTGAAAAAAATGTGTTTGATACTATAACATAAGTCTGGCGGTCACTGGCTCTAAGTCTAATATATAAGTGCACAAATGAAGCAAAACAGCTGATTTACGTCAGCGCAGAGCTGTATGCGCCGTTATACGCACGTGCAACACGTAGAACCCGTACAAACGATTCGAACCACAGCGCATGCGCAGTCAGTGGCGACCAGCTGTCTATCGGAAGTGATATGCTCGGTCGAATAAGGTGAATCCAGGGTGACCTCTAGCTGAGGAGGCCGTGACCAGTGACAGCGGTGTACGTCGGCCTTAATTTAAATTTATGCTTGCCGAGACATCGACAGGCGGCGCTAGGAGCACGCGTCCGTCACAAAAACATTCCTAATTATATTTTTGTAATCATCCTCGGGAACATATACCGGGAACCGCAAAATAAATCGGCTAAACTTTATTTTATGGCCTCGCTGTGATTTTCTTAAAACAAACTTATCCTGGCGTAGTTGAGTGTCCTGATGTCAAAACTGAAATCAAAACTTGGGGATCGTAAGTATTTAAAAAGTTATAACACTTTAAAGTTTGATTTTCCATACGTTTTGACGGTGTAGTGCACAATGTGGGTCTAGCTGTTTTTAATATTAACACATTTTCCAGTATAATTGAGTGTCCTGATTCCAAAAATGTCATAAAATAACCCGGCACGTAAATATTTAAGGAGTAATTCCAATTTAAAAATCGTAATTATTTTCTTGTTTGCCAAATCATCCTTTTCCATAGAATAGAGACAATATAGCCTTTTCCTTTGAATTGTTACACGTATCTGTGGATAAGTATTTTAATCATTGAATAATTGTCTATAGTTCAAGTGTCGTATAGATAAAATGGCTAAATACACCTGTCAAAACGTATGGAAAGTTTTCAAACTTTAAAGTGTAATAACTTTTGAAATACTTACAACCCCCAAATTTTGATTTCAATTTTGACATCAGGGCACTCAACTACACTAGGATACTTTTTTTAAAAGAAAACAGAGTGAGGCCATAAAGTAAAGTAATACAATTGCATATGTATATACTATTGGTTATGGTATGGTTAGGGATGTGGACGAGATACGGGACTTCAGGCAAACCATTCAGGCAAATTAGTACATTTAGGAGACTATACATAACCTGTATTCGACCTGACCTTGAATTTCGTTCAACAATATGGTCACCCACATATAAATTTAAAACAAACAGAATCGAAAACGTTCAAAAAACATTTCTTAAGGATTAATAACTACAAATTTAATTTGAATTTAACTATTTGGACTCAACACAATTTCATAAATTTGACACTCTTGAAAACAGGCGAATATTGTCAGATCAATCCTTCCTTTTACAAATAATTCATAACCTTATTGATTTTCCTGAAATCACCAGCTTACTATCTTTCACGTCCCACTCCGAGCTACCAGACAGAAATACCTCTCTTTCCTTCCAACTTATCATACCGGTAGTAGGAAATCCTCTCCCATTCCACGCATATGCTCAGATTATAATTACCTCTTGAATTCAATAGATATTTTGAATACTAAATATGAAAAGTATCGTCATATTACATTACGAACCATTTTATGTTTATGTTTAAGTTAAATTAGGAACAATCCGTTAAATGAATCTGTAAAATTGTTTTATCTGGTCATTCATATCAAATTGACTTATCTATGATTTTGTTTTATCTGTGTCATCCTTTAATTGTGGGAGACATTTAACTATTTTTTCTGTATTTTGTCTTACCAAGCAATTTTGTCTCCCTGTTGGATTACCGAATTAAATAGTTTTAAAAAAAAAATTATTATCTAATAATAAGATATCACTGTACTGCACTGTATATCAATAAGGAATCCTGACCCGGGAATGGATTCCCGGGAATACATGGGTTTTTCGATGCATCTGGTCCCGGGATTATTTATGTCGAGTCCCGGGATTCGTAATAATTTAGGAAGATAGTAAATAAAACAATGAATAACTCTCATTGTGTTAGTGAGCCGCACTCGAGATTTCGATATATTTTTCTGTTTATAATATTTTCGACGCATCCTACTTTCAATTTTTTATGTATCTATTTTTAATTTATCTGTTCTTAAACATTATACAAGAATCATGGAACAGTTTAAGGTAAATAAATCGTAAATCTTCCATATGCTTTGGAGTGATAAACGAATTAAAAATAATTTACGATTGTCAAAACACACAACGATTTTGTGCATATACCTACCTGTTTGACAACATATGACTGTTAAATCAGGTTGAGATATAGTACATGATATAGCGATGTTATCATGAAAGTAAGTAACTTACATTCAATATTAAAAATTCGTTCGCTTTAATACAATTCAAATAAAATGATTGAAACAATGCAGAAAATTGATTCAGATTTTTTCGCAAACTTTTAATCGTTTTATCACGTATTGAAGTGAATGAATTGTTAATATTTGATATAAATTAGTTTCATAATACTCCAACGTTTCACAGTAGACGGGTCAGAAATATTTATAATAAAAATAGTAAGTTTAAAAAATCAAAAAACCCAACTGCGTAAAAAGTGAAATTTAAATAAAAACTGAAAAGAAAGAAACAAGTCCAATAGTAGTCTAGAATTATGTTAAGTAATATTGAATAACTACATCATTGAAATAGTTTCATGATCAATACACACAAAAACAAATAAGAAATTCTAATGCGGAACATAGCGACTTTAACAGTCGGGACCCATTATTGGGAAAATTTGAGTCAGTCTAGGTTTTTACTCCCTTTATAAATATTAACTCGTGGCGTCTGCTTGCTTGCTTGCCGGCTTGCCGTCGAAAAAACTTTGGATCGATTTTTAACCCTTTTCCCATGATCCAATCGAGCTGAAACTTTGCAAGCAGACTCATGGCGACGATCAAGAAGATCTATCAAATTTTAGTTAAAAAAAATTAATAATTATACTATAATTTCGGATTTTTAGAAATTTTAATGCTTTTTTTCAAATTGGAATCATTACGAATCATTGGCGGCCCGATAACGTCGCGGAATATTTTCTAAATTTGAATTACTCCGTCAGTATACATAATAGGTACTTCACTACGAATTTCGAAAATCTAAATTGACTGACAAATGTTTTTAGAATTTAATCTTCGAAGCATGAAGTGTCTTAATCAAAGCTCAAAACATCTGACATTTTAGAAATATATTAAATTACTGTAAGTTTAGTGTTATTTTATTTGTTTTAATTCGTCTTTAATTGTTGTTATATTTTACAAAGAAAGGAAGTATAATAAAAACATAGTTTTTATGGGTTACTTTTTAAATGTTTATTTTTTTATTTTTCACAATATGGCATCTGGTTGTCGCCATATTGAATTCTGTTTACTGCCATATCTTTAGTGACACTTGCAAGATTAAGACAAAGCGATTGACGTAAGAATCATCAAAATCGGCCCACGCGTTTGGTCTCTAGAGCGCCGCAAAGGAACAAACATACATACATACATATACAGGGTTATTTTTAAAACATTAATAACCTCGCAGGACTATACTCCTACCTTGATTATGAGTCGAAAATGTTCAAGCTATTACGATCTAATATCAATAGTTAAGGAGATATGCGACATCAAAGTTTGCATTTTTTTTTCAATATTTCTGACTTATTTTTTGTAAAACGTTGAACTCGGACTCCACTGCGATTTTTTGGCAGTACCTACTTACGGTTACATGCTTTGTCAGTTTATGGTGGTAGGTATTGTTGATGATTCGAAAACAACTGATTTTATAGACACATGGTGTTCAAAGATTAGCTCGTAATAAATAAGACAACGTATGTATGTTTATTTGGAGATCATATTTTATGATGAGGGATGATTTTGAGTTATTTTGACTCCGTTTAAAGTTTTTATTTTGTTTATGAATCACATGTTAGGTACTCATAGTTGAAATTACTTGGATAATAATTTGGACACTAAGAAAGGTCGTAATGTTATATATACATACTATTATGCGTATAATAATTAATTAGGTACATACTTAGTTTTATCATTTGACTGCTTCTCCTACCGGTGACAGTCTATGACATTGACATTATATTATTTGCAAGAAAAGTCAACCATTAATAATGATACTAAAATGATTACTTACAGTTAAACCTGAATACATTATGTTCAAAGAATATAAATGTTATCTTAATCAGTTAAGGATTAGAATAAATATACTTTATAAACATTTATATATGTTTACTTAAATTAATTCGAAGGTACATAATATTCTTAGCGGCAGGTAATTTTATCTTTGAATAAATTTGTTAGGAAGTCGTAAACAAAAAAATACGCCAAAGCATTTTTTTAACACGTGATACCATATATTATAAATTGATTTTACGTTATCAAATTCTATACCTATAAATAAGTATTTTTTAAAACAGATTTCAGGTGATTTTTTAAAAATAAATTATGATGTATAAATATGTAAGCAAGCACCATTTAATACATAAGCACGCAGAAATTTTATATTCTACATATTATATAATATAACATAATGTTAAAGTGTTGTAAAAGGAAGATGTATTCAATGAAAGGAAATTCCTCAGTGTATGAATCGAAATAACAATACATATTCGTTTTCTATAGGCATACGTACAATTATGAATTATTAGGCAAGATCTTTAATATTTTTTATACGAAGTGTATAAAAATGTATTCTACAAAGTACTATTAAAACCAGATCAAAAACATATTGAGTGTAGGGTATTTGTTAAACGTATTAAATAGTTTCATGTTTAAAAGTAAGAAAGATGATTGCGATAAGCAAACGAAATCATCTGTAATATTTTTTTAACAATATATTTTGGCAATCTACATTTTGACAGCTCATTCGTACACGACAAATATTCTAATCACAAGTATATTTTAGATGTCTCATAGAGACAAAGCTATTTCTTTATATGGGTATAGCTATGAAAGTCTTTTTTTTTGGTGTTTATAGGACTTACGACCTATCGTACGACTGGCTAACGTGGTTACTTTACACAATGTAACGTTTATCAATTCCACCATGATGGATCACATCCATCAAATTTTTGGAAGTTGTATATTATTACCGCCATCTATGATTCTCTGATTAAAAATAGTGAATTTTCTTAATGATGCTTCATCATGAATCGTTTCATTCCGTGTCTATTTCAAATTAACTGAACAGTGTTGAAAATCCCAAGTTGAGTATTGAATTTAATCTACTATAAATAGCTCGGAGGTGTGTTTATCAGCTCAAATGGGCCGACCGCTTTATCACTGACAATCAAGTGCAAAATACATCTCCAGATAAAGAGAGATAAAAAGTGAATTGTGTATCTAACACCTAATCTTCAAGTGCCAACAAAATCACGTAGACATGTAACAAGCCACGTACCTAGTAGGGTTTAATTTTTTTTAAACTATTAGTACAGGAAAAAAGTTTTTTTATTGATGAATAAATTTGGTTTTAAAAATGCCAATTTTAGATTTTTATTTATTAGGGAAGTTAGCGGTATAATGTCTTCTGGTTACTTATTACGTTCCACAAGTATACAGCCGAAAATATTCAAGCATTTTCGACTCATTACAAGGCAAGAATCCACCTGTAAAGTTTTTGCTACTAGCTATGAGACACTTTTGTCGAGCTTTTTGAGATGTGGCTCTATTGACGCTTATTCGGCCGTATTCTGAAATAAGCAATATTGCTATTTATCAGGGGCGTGCAGTGAGAACAAGAAGCATGACTTTTTCCTAAGCAAATATTTTGAAAATAAACCGAAATAAGATATATATCTCATAATATTCCAATCAAAATAATCAACATACAATTCAGATTTTCATATTTATAATATTATGCCAGATAAATAATAACTTTAAATAATTTTCCAAATATTTGTTTGAAAAAAAGTCATGCTTCTTGTTCTCACTACACGCGCCTCCTATTTCTGTATCTTGACAATTATTGCATAACATTGTAATGCCGCCAATTTTGACGTTTTAAGTTTAACAGGTTTGAAAAGAATGAATGCAATCAATCAGAAAGCTCTAAAACGTAAAGAAACATTAAGTTACTTACAATTATGAACAATGAGCTTTTTAATTGTTAAATTCATTTATTTCAAACCTGTCAAACTTAAAACTTCAAATTTGGCGGTATAAGAATGTTATACAATAACTATCAAGAGGAACAGCTTAGTTCAGAATATAGCCGAGAGTGACGAATGTTGAAAGAAAGAAGAAGAAAGAAAGAAGAGCCGCGGACTATCAAGACAGGAAAGCTGGAGTATTTCGGATATATTATAAGAGGACAAAAATATAGTTTAAACCAACTCATCATCCAGGGGAAAATAAGTGGTAAAAGAATAAGACCGGGATAAGTGTAACTCGGCGGTATACAAATTCGTAATCGCCAGAATGATCGCCGACCTCCGATAGGAGATGGCACCATAAAGAGTAGTTTTTTTCACCCTGTATCATAAAGCATAAAGGCCAGGAACCTCGAACTCTTCCGGGGGTTCGTTAGGGCGTGGGTGTCGCGCTGGGAAATGCTTCTTGAGTGATTTTCTGTATGCTGGACGCATGGCGTTCGGACTTGAACTTCATTTCTGTGTGTTTACTGTTTTGTCCTTCCCATTAGGGAGAGTTACAGTTTATTCTTTGCCCCTTCACTGTCCCGTTTTCCACCAAATTCCTATCATTCTTATACCCATGATGTACTGCCTTTCTTATATGTTTTCTTTCTTGACGTTAATTTTTTATTTTCGATTATTTTTGTTATGTTTCTTTGATTTACTATATTTATAACTCTAATCTTTTTATTACTTTAATCATCTCCATTACTGTGTTTCTTTTGATTTTGTATGTAGATATTATTTTGTTTGCTTTTCATTTAATAAAGAGCTTCTTACTGTGGGAGAGGGACAGTGAATGAACTTTTGCAGGAACTTGCCGGGTCGCCCTTTACACGACGTGGCACGGAGACGGCCTTTAGAGTAAAAAAATCTCACCCTGGCGATGTACGAGTAGGACCGATATGGGAACTTTCGCTCATAAAACGGTCCTGAGAACGCGGTGGGTCTCCATTTACTGTATGATAAAGCATAGTAATATTTTAAAAGTAAGTAGGTACCTATATTAAGCTGTGCATTGTGCAGGTATAGTATTCTTAAAATGAAAATTACGAACCCTTCCATCCAGAGCTGCTAAACATTCTGGAACACTAAACTGTATCTTTCTCGGGGAAAACTCCCACCAATCGTGTCCCGGTTCCATATTATTAGAATATTACCACTGCACTTAAACGTCAGTACCATTGCACAAAATGTCACACATTTGACACGAGTTTACTGTCAAGCGACAGCGTTATAACTTATATTGTAAGGTATTTTTATACTAGATATATAACACAATTATATAAACATTCGACAAACTCGTCCGCATGTTCCACAAATTATTTTGTAAAACAAATAATGTCAAATAATGCCGCCAGCGTGTGCCATTGATACGCTTCCTCCAAGTCAACTGGCCGCGTGCATGTTGGCTTTTAATCAATATCAAGAAACACATAATTCAGTACAACTAAACACATAATAAATTTACCCCTGTGGGCACGGAAGTCGTAGAGAATATCTAGTTCAAAGGAGGGTCACCATTACCAGCTATTTTCCGTCCCGTAAGTTGAAAAATCAAAAAATTAGGTAATGCAAAAAAAGTTTCTCTATGTAGGTTCCTACCTAATAGGTACTAAATATATTAGCGAATGTGTATTAATCTATGGTTAAAGTGCCAAAATTAATTTAAAAAATACGTTTTCAGGAAGCATACAAACAAACAACCACTTATTGTAAGATTTAATAAGCTGTTATTAAATTACATAATCTGAATCTAATTTTTTGAAAAACATATTTACGGTTATTTTTTAGCGCTATCATTAAATCTTATCATGCAATTTTTGTCGCAATTTTGATCAAATAACATTATAGATTAAACTGTTGAATATCCGTTTAATTTATTATTTTATATCACTTTAAGTATTTTAAGTTTGTTACTTGATTTACAGATAACCGTCTCATCATTAGCTGGCACAGATTGTACTCGATCAATAATAAATTAATGTATTTCGGTGCAGATATCGGCTACGGCAGAATGATTTTAAAACCGTGAGCAGCCAACACGAAAAATAACTGGTCCGCCATGAAGAGCTGTTTATCCGTTGCCATGACGCCCGCGGTAATCACATCTGGCTTTCACGAAGCGCAGGATGTGCCGATCGGAAGTCTCGATCTTTATGAGAGTACGTCATTTTACAAACGTATCGACCCAGTATCAATGCGACAGGAGCCTATCGGCCATTTTGCAAAAATGGACGCCATTGGCTACGGTGGCGCAGGGTCGGCAGCGGGTCCCAATTGTGAATAATTTTCGCATGTGCATAATGTTAAAACTGCACTAAATTTTTTTCCAATTTAAATCATTATATCAATGGAAATGCGGAGGTCCCGTGTATAATCACTTACGTAAATAAATTTAAATCAAATGCGATAATATTAGGTAATCTGTGCTATTCTGAAAATAGCAATATTGGGATGTCAAATCTTTATTCCAACACTTAGGCCCGGTTGTTTCAAGTTCGATCAAAGTAAGCGGTCGATCAGAGCATAGATTTTTACGAAAACGGATCGTCTGATTGGTGGAGAACGTAAAAATCTTTGCTTTAAAAGAACGCTTACTTTGATCCAACTTGAAACAACCGGGCCTTAATAGACGAAAATTAAAAAAAATTAAAATCGAGACGTAGGTATGTCAGAGGGGGAAAGAATTACATGACGGTTATCCGTCAAACGTCAAATATAATGGTCCAACAATATTTCTCTTTTCTATGGTCCAACGTGACGACGACATTTTTGACTTAATCTTACATTAGGACGCTGTGGGAGAAGAAATTAATAAGTGCATATGAAATAATATTATTTCTATAAGTTTTAAATACAACATTAGTACTAATTTCGTCTAATTTTACTCGAAACTTGAGAATTGTGAGGTAACGTTTGCGGCAGAGGGCAGCTGTCAGACCAGACCGGAGAAATCGGACATCGCAAATATAGGTTTTATCTTTGAGAGAGATACGTGAAATCTTATTCTTTAAGTACGATAAACACCGAATACCCAAGTATACCTACCTACGTCTCGTTAATTTTTATTTTTATTTTCGTCTACTAAGCGCTGGGATAAAGATCTGACATCCCAAAGTGGCTATTTTTCAGAATTGCACAGAATATGTGAGTATTACTTAGTATTAGGGAATGCAATCCCAAGTCGGGATTAGAATTTCCAATCCCGCGGGATCCCTACGGATCGGGATTCCGAATAGTTTTGTATTTTTTTGGTTTATAGAGCTGAATAGCAATTAACGACAATGCCTTGCATTTTTATATCAGCAATTTTAATAAAATGTTCATTATTAATCATTGCATAAAAGTATTTGTAGGCATTTTTCCAAGCATCAATCATTCAATGTAGTAGAGTAAAAACTACTAACTAGTAGTAGTTTTTATTACTATTTTAGGTTGATAAAATACAGCAAATATTATTTAAAGCTATTTTCATTATTAGAATGCGACATGAACATAAGTTTTAAGTACTTACTAAAAGCTCTGTAGACATATAAATAAACATACAAAACATAAAAAATGCTGATCAATCCCGATAATCTCGTCCGATTTTTCGGTTCTGGATTGATCTCGTAAAATGCCTCTGAGATCTCGCGGGATCGAAATTGCATTCCCCAATTAGTACGTAGTAACGCCGTGTTTCCCATTTCAAATTTCCCTACGCATGAAATACATAGGACATTGATATCTATTGTATAAAGCGCGCATACACTAAAGATGCTAGAATGTTTTGCTATACATTTCAGTTTATGTCTATGATGAAAACGGTTGGTTTGCATTTTTTAAACGTGAAAGAGACGTAGTTTCTCGGCGTCTCGAACCTTTCAAAATCAGTCGAGATGATTTTAATTTTCAGAAAAAAACATTTATGCAAAAAGAACGCAATAAAAACTTGCGGCAGTCTGTGACCTCCGATGAAGTGATCTTAGTGTGACTTTCCATTACAGTTTTTATATGAAAAGTTATACATTTACATTTTACAGTATATATATTTTCCTTTAAATTGAGTGCAAGAATATCCCTTTTAAAATGTGATCGTTTTGTTGTAAGAAATATGAAATCAATAATGATATGTCATGTTGATATGCAAAAGTATCATTTTTAATGCTTCCAGTACCTACCTACCTATCTTTTGAATCACGAGAACAAAAACTTCAAGCCCCATTATGTCAGAATGCATATTTTTGAAAGGTAATGATAATATCGGGGTGTGCTTTGTAAGAATAATACGCCAATATTAAAGCGCTGTAAATTAATACACGGTCTGTTGATTGCGCGTAACATGACACATATTTTATGTTAGGTACCGGATAAAATGAATGATTAATCTTAACATTATTATTTTCTCGACCAATGGCATTGTTAGAGAAATTATATTTTACGCTCCAGGCAACAGAACGGGTTTTGCACTGCTTTGTGCGGCTTGGCGAAATTTTGTGCCAATTAAAACCAGATTGCTATTTATTCTTTATGTTACGTAACCATAGACAGCGCTCAGTTGTGGTTTGAAACGGGGTAAGAAAATGTTGCCAAGAATTTATACGCCATTTAACAGGAACCTATATTTGATCCAGTCGTGGTACCTACTTTTAGGTAAGAACAAAAGTATCTACCCGCGAAAGGGGTTACTTTGGGACAAGTTTCATGTTTAAATAATTTTATTCATAATCGCCATCATCCGTTTGGATCTCCATTTTTCAGATTATTCGAAAGGGAGTGAAATAAAGGGAAGACGGACATTGCTATGGGAAGTAGTGACCTTCTAAAAAGCTATTTGACCACTGTTTGAATATCAATTTTTGAGATACAAAACAAAAATAATGTACAGTAGCCGGCAAACATCTTGAAATTTTACGGCGTGATGGGGGGAAGTTTGCGCATGTACCATTCCACCAAAGAGACCCAAATTTTGTCTTCTGCGCATTCCCCCACTACGCCAAAAAAATTCAAGAAGTTTTCCGGCAACTGTATGTGGGAACGTTCCCGGTTGAGTACCCGGGTACCTTGGGTAGCAACTAGTGTGAGAAACTCCGAATAGTAACATAACGGCAAAGTTACCCCGTTTTACGGTACACCACCTTGAGAGACAAAGATTTAGGTAGAAATTAGGTAATTTTTAACAAGATTAATTATTTTTATTTAGAATATTTTGAGTATGTTAATTTTACAAGTGGAGTTAAAAAAATATTTCAGGCATATCTAGTGTAAATGTTAATAATTCGGAAGAATTTCATATGCCCACATATAAAAAAATATTGCTTTAAAAAAGTCTAATGAAAAAACAGATATCTCATTACCACCGGCGACATCTATACAGTATGGGGATGACAAATTTCGTCCACATATGGCGGTAGTAAAAATACAACACACATACGAAATAAGCTATGCAAGATTGACATATTTATACAAACAACTCCCAAAAATTTAGTAAAGCTGATAGTCTTTCACGGGTGGAATTGATGAACGTTACATTGTGTAAAGTGATCACTTAAGTCCCGTAGGATAGGTCGTAAGCCCTATAAACACCCAAAAAAATAACCTTGGACAGATGGACGCAAGGAAATATAAGAAGTTAATGGAAAAGATAATGGATAGATTAGTTCTCAAAATAATGAATGTTGAAAAACATAACAGCTTGTACATTTATAGCGCAGAACAGCTATCGAGCAAAGCAAATAATGTTAATATTGTGCAATAATTATTTCGTTTCACACATGTTCAACTGTTTAAAAAAGACACGGCATAGAATAAGGATTATATAACGCATACGCCGCGATACAGATGTCATTGGCATCGAATCATCGGCGGCGTTTTGCGCATGCGCGAATATGGCTGCCGCCCTAACAGCTGATTGGCCGCGCCCGGCGATCGTTTGACAGCGCACAGCTGACACAAATGACAGAACCGACATTGTGAAGGCCGCTTGACCTTGGGTCAATGCATAATAGATTACGCGCCAATTATCACTTCCGCCGAACAAATGATAGTTTGTTTACGTTTTCGTTCAAGCGGAAAATTTCTAAAAAGGTAGGTAGTTACACACGACATCAAGTAAATGTTTTATTTTTGTTATAATTATTCAGAATATTAACGTTTTGATGACAGAACGTAACATAACATGCGTGAAACACAATTTTACTGGTAGGTACCTACTCGGTTTATCAACACACTTTTACAAAGAGTTCAAATTAGTAATGATATTTTATCAATTCAATCAAAATAAATTTAAAATGTTGAAAATAAAACTGTAAAACAATGTAAATATGAAATAATTAAATATAAAAAGTGTTTTATAGATTGCGAATAATTACAATAATACAAAATACAATTAGTCGCAAACTACTTTATTTATATGTCTGATATCTACTCATGCCGGCTTTGTATTAAAGATTTAAAACAATTCTAACTCTAAAACGACAAAATTGAAATTTTAATTGCAATTTTTCGACATTTTGGTCCGAAAAATTATTTTTTACCTTTTAGTACCTAACTACATTTGAATATAGGCGTGTTCTTTTTTTCATGTAACTTAATGTTCTAATTTTAAGTTTTAATATTAGATACCCAGCGTTCAATTGATTAACTAATTTTGAAAGGGGAATTTCGTATCTTTTATATGACCTGTATTTGAATCTGAAATAGAAGTTACCGAACTTCAAATTAGAGTATTAGAAAAAGGCAATTTCATAGGTAAGGGTTTAATGTATACCTACTAAACTAACTAACTAACTTACCATCACGCCGTTTCCCCGTGGGGGTAGGCAGAGAGGATAGAGCGCCATACTCTTCTGTCCTGACATACAACTTTCGCTTCGTCTACATTCATATATCTTCGCATGCAAGCTCGACGGTTGTTCAGGCTTCTAACAGGACTATCTTCCAGTATCTGGTTAATCTGGTCATGCCACGTCTTCCGTGGTCGCCCTCTCTTTCTGGCGCCGTCAACACTCGCATCATATATCTTTCTTACCATTCTTTCCTCATTCATTCGCTCAACATGCCCAAACCACATGAGCGACCCTATTTTTATTCTATGTATTATGCTACGATCAGCTTTACATTCATTCCGAATATCTTCATTCTTTACTCTATCATACATGGATTTACCACACATATGTCTAAGGGACCTCATCTCCACTGCATTCAATCTACTTTCGTTCGTCTTGTCCCATAGCTACTTGTAAAATTTAATTTGTGGGAGATGTAAAAAGGATCGACCCGATAGTCTATCAGTTATTATAATATATTTTACGAAGTAAAATTCGCTTGCGAAGTATATCATTTCGTACAAAATCACTTCATAGCGCGATCTTTTGATGAGCTCATTAACTAATTTCCCATATATTATGATGAATTAATATATTAATTAGTGAAATGATTCATATATTGTCATCGAGAATACGTATGCGTGCAAAATTTCAGCTCGATTGAACACTTGGAAGCGAGTGAAATATCTATTATAAGATTCCGTCCAGACAAACAGGTGAAGCTAATATAAGCGTGGTAAAAAGAGTAATATCAACTTGGATGAATATTGTGTGGGTTTTCTGAAAGTTAGGATGCTGATGCCAAACCGAGAGATGAAAGTGTCGGACAGTTTTTTTACACGCGACTCGCGCTAGAATATAGGTACCTAATTATTTTTATTGTCGGAGACGTCAACAAACACGGCGGCACCTATTTCATGTTCTTATAATAATAATACTTATTTCAATTGAACATAACATGTAATTCGCACAGAAAGTAAACGTACCTTAAACATGAAAAATACATTTGAAAACAAAATTCCCAGTCTAAAGCAAAACCAATTTGTAAAGAAGATGCGAGTCGCTGTCATGTTGTCTCAGTTGTCTCAGTTGTCTGTGACCTTAAAATAGTTTATTACAGTTCTGCCTTAATCGTTCGTACGTGAGCACAAAACGTCACATTCTTTCGTCATGTTTTATTGTTATACTTTATAATCGTGAAACAATACAATATTTAATTTATTGAAATACATAGATTCTAGAACAATTTAATAATTAAAAATATGAGTAATATTATATAAAAAAAATTAAAACACGTTTTTCTAAATAATTACTAAAAAGCAAAAAAAAAAATTGAACAGCCATAGTACTAAGAGCGACCACAGCATAAATACGCGTATGTCAATAAAACCAAAGGCGCTTTCAGCCTTTTAATGGTGTCTAATCCAACCGACTTCACAGGATAGCAAGAGTATATCATGGTATTTTATTTATTATACATCAATGGGATGTTTAGGCTTACGTGTGTTCCCTATTTCAGCTAACATAACCCTTTTGATTTATTTATGTATCGATGTGTTATAACCTCAAACGGGTAGATTTTTGAAAAAATCCTTTACAACGTCAAAAGTGATTCTATTTTCATTTCTAAAACGCTTTGAATTTTCCAAGCCAAGAATGTTCTTATCTATACTAATAATATTAGGTCCTTACATATGAAATTGACGTTTAGTATGGGAGGAACATAAAGCCGATTTTTTTTATTATAATATATTTATTTAATCAAAGTATGTACCATTGCTATCTATGCACTTTTGCCATCTCATAGGTAGTTCATCGATCCCTTTACTTAAAAAACCATTCGGACGGGAATCGATAAAATCTTTGAAGGCGGTTTGGACTGCCCCATCGGAGTTGAATTTTTTCCTTTGCAAGAAGTTATCCAAATTTCGAAAAAAATGGTAATCTATTGGGGCAAGGTCCGGAGAGTACGGTGGATGTCTTAGACATTCCAATTGAAGCTCCTCTAATTTGGTAGCCGTCTGTTGTGCAGTGTGTGGTCTAGCGTTATCATGAAGCAGCAGTGGCCTAGAGCGATTAACCAGCCTCGGTTGTTTAGCAGCTAGCTTTTCCATCATGGTTTGCAGTTGCTGACAATAGACATCTGCCGTAATCGTCTGGCCAGATTTAAGAAAGCTGTAGTGAACGACACCAGCACTAGTCCACCAAACGCTCACAAGTAACTTTTTTGGAGTCAATTTTCGCTTGGGGCATGGTTTGGCTGGTTCGGCAGGGTTCAGCCATTGCGATGAGCGCTTCCGATTATCGTACAGGATCCACTTTTCATCACAGGTAATGATTCGATTTAAAATCCCTTCATTATTGTGCCGGTTGAGTAATGCAACGCAGCAGTCAACGCGCGTTTATTGATTTGCTTCACTCAATTCATGAGGTACCCACCTTTCAAGCTTTTTCACCTTACCAATTTGCTTCAAGTGGATTAAAACAGTTTTATCACTAACACCGCAGCCTGCAGCTAACTCGGATGTGGTTTGCGATGGATCCGCTTCCACAATAGCCTTCAATTCTTCATTATCAACTTTGGTCTCCGGCCGTCCACGGGGCTTGTTCTGCAGGTCGAAATTTCCAGAACGAAAACGTTGGAACCAAAAACGCACTGTGTTTTCTTTTGCGGCACCGTCGCCATACACATCATTAATCCTTCGAGCCGTTTCTGCAGCCTGGTGCTACGGTGGAACTCGTACTCGTAAATAACGCGATATTTCAAGTTTTTCATTTTGTAAACTGAGTGACGCAAAGAAAAAAACAATTGAGGAAAAAACAAATGAATTATAATTTTCAAAACACAAATACATGAGTAAATAGCTGTATAAATTTGGATTTGGAATTCCTAACCAAAGAGAAGATATTTGAGATCAAATTTGCCAGTACGGCAAAACGTGAATTTCATATGTAAGGACCTAATATCTATAATAAAGAGGTAAAGTTTGTAAGTTTGGATGTAAGAGGTAATCTCCGAAACTACTCATCCGATTTGAAAAAATTTTTGACCAATATTTAGAATAGACTTTCAGGGTGGACATAGGCTATATATTAGGTCCTTACATATGAAATTGACGTTTAGTATGGGAGGAACATAAAGCCGATTTTTTTTTATTATAATATATTTATTTAATCAAAGTATGTACCATTGCTATCTATGCACTTTTGCCATCTCATAGGTAGTTCATCGATCCCTTTACTAAAAAAAACATTCGGACGGGAATCAATAAAATCTTTGAAGGCGGTTTGGACTGCCCCATGGGAGTTGAATTTTTTCCTTTGCAAGAAGTTATCCAAATTTCGAAAAAAATGGTAATCTGTTGGGGCAAGGTCCGGAGAGTACGGTGGATGTCTTGGACATTCCAATTGAACTCCTCTAATTTGGTAGCCGTCTGTTGTGCAGTGTGTGGTCTAGCGTTATCATGAAGCAGCAGTGGCCTAGAGCGATTAACCAGCCTCGGTTGTTTAGCAGCTAGCTTTTCCATCATGGTTTGCAGTTGCTGACAATAGACATCTGCCGTAATCGTCTGGCCAGATTTAAGAAAGCTGTAGTGAACGACACCAGCACTAGTCCACCAAACGCTCACAAGTAACTTTTTTGGAGTCAATTTTCGCTTGGGGCATGGTTTGGCTGGTTCGGCAGGGTTCAGCCATTGCGATGAGCGCTTCCGATTATCGTACAGGATCCACTTTTCATCACAGGTAATGATTCGATTTAAAATCCCTTCATTATTGTGCCGGTTGAGTAATGCAACGCAGCAGTCAACGCGCGTTTGTTGATTTGCTTCACTCAATTCGTGAGGTACCCACCTTTCAAGCTTTTTCACCTTACCAATTTGCTTCAAGTGGATTAAAACAGTTTTATCACTAACACCGCAGCCTGCAGCTAACTCGGATGTGGTTTGCGATGGATCCGCTTCCACAATAGCCTTCAATTCTTCATTATCAACTTTGGTCTCCGGCCGTCCACGGGGCTTGTTCTGCAGGTCGAAATTTCCAGAACGAAAACGTTGGAACCAAAAACGCACTGTGTTTTCTTTTGCGGCACCGTCGCCATACACATCATTAATCCTTCGAGCCGTTTCTGCAGCACTGGTGCCACGGTGGAACTCGTACTCGTAAATAACGCGATATTTCAAGTTTTTCATTTTGTAAACTGAGTGACGCAAAGAAAAAAACAATTGAGGAAAAAACAAATGAATTATAATTTTCAAAACACAAATACATGAGTAAATAGTTGTATAAATTTGGATTTGGAATTCCTAACCAAAGAGAAGATATTTGAGATCAAATTTGCCAGTACGGCAAAACGTCAATTTCATATGTAAGGACCTAATATTATCCCGTTAAAATAAAAGGGCTTTTCGTGGTGACCCATTTTACAACTAAAGTCGACGAAAAAATGGTCGAGCGATGAGTTTTTTACAAACGCTGCCTTAACGGTAAGATATTTTTAAATACTTTCTCAAAAAGTTATATAAAATAGTCCGTGACGACTCTTATCTATATGTTAATTCTATATGTCATTATTAAGTTTACATGTTATTATTTTTTTTTTTTAAACTATAAATTCTGTTAATGAACACTTTACCTATCTGTTGTAAAAGCCCTATAGGGCGTTAATGAATATATAAATAAAAAAATAAAAAATGTTAAGGTTAATACACAAATTGATAAAATATGACTAAAAGTTACTAAAAATCTACAGAGGCACATTTAGTATATATAAAATAAAGCATGTATCGTGCGTATGTGCTCTAATTTTCTTTGGTAGCAGGATATCGATTTTGATAGCTATCTGTTAACCGTATAATATAAGACTAACCGTGTTAATCTTATATTGAACATTTATACATGTACAATATTGTACAAGCCCTACCAGCCGTGACTCAATGTGATTATATTGCGTAACACTTAAATAATATTTATGCGATAAGAGGCGTATCTAAAATTGACATTAATATATTTAAAAAAAGTTAACAGTAATGTAACTTCCAAAATGTACCAAACGTGTCTTAAATTTTACGTTTTCATTTCATATACGACGTGTACCTACGTCTCATTTTTTCTCTTCATTTCTCTTCATCTTCATGAAGATCCTAATATTGCTATTTTCGGAATACTGCCGAATATTTGTTGTTTAAGTAAGACTAAGCCGCAATAAATGACTGTAATATTTGAACATGAAATACCTCTAAAATACACGGTATTCAAGAAAAATAAAAATAAATCTTAGAGGTATAATTATAAAGCTCGTGCACACGTGATTAAATATAAGTTACCAAGTTGAGAGCACGTGAACTTGACGTGAAGGATACTTTTGCCCTGACCAGATGTAAGGAAAATACATCATAATAAATGATTTCTAAAAAGTGAGCTTCTTGAAGTGGATAGCGTCACAGCTGGCGCGGTGTGAATTTTAGAATATTCTCGAGGCACCGTGCCAAAGAAATGGAATTAATTTTTTTCTCGCAAAAAGCGGTCAGCTGTAGTCCATGTATCGTATATATCAAGTGGCTGTTTCGCGGCCAATGGTAGCCGTCTCGCGGTCATGGCCAATACCAACTGTCACGATGCGCTAGCGATGAATGAACGCGTCAGCTACGTCAGACCTGATGATGGCCAGAGAGGTAAAAGACATGCGTCAAAGTGCTAAGAAATACTTTTTTTTTTAATATAATAATTTCGTTCAATGCGTAACGTCGTCCGTAACTTTCTGGAATGAAGCTGTAATTACAAATTTAGATAATTAGAGTGTGACACGCAATCGATGGCTCGGGCAACACGCAACGGTCGCCCACCAAATTACCGTGATTTTTCACGAGAGTGCGGCTAGTGTTGTTAATTTTCGCGTACTCGTAATACTCGTGTACAACAAAAACGTTTAACAAGAAAAATCGTTTTATATGAAAAATATCGTGGTCCCAACAAACTGCTCTATGCGATTTCATACATGAAATTGCTTTTAACACGAAATTCAATCCTTTAAATAAAATAAAAACCCAAGCAAAAGAAAATAATAAGCCGACTGCCGTGTATTCCCTTAATTAATGATTATATTATTTTATTATTTTGACTAGGCCGACGACAAAGCAAAGACAAGAAAGCAAAGAAGGACTCCGCTTGCTCCACATCACCACTTATTTAACTTATTAGCTAAGACATTACTAGATAGTTAAGTTTCTATAGACTAGGCCGGCATCTATCATTTAAACCGTGGTTTCATGTTAAACGATTTCCTCTGTATATGTCAATTGGCAAACTGTTTCAAATAAAGTATTTTTAATCACATTAAAAATAACAGCTGTGGCTGTCCGCACTATCCGAGGTAGGCTCAGTCCATATGGCGTCTGATACACATGCTACTTTAGTGGCACGTGAGCATGCGCAGTATCGACTTTGACAGTGGCATGCTTATTAGTGGCATGTGTGTACGCACATTGCTAGAAATGAGCATGCCACCTAGTGGCATGCTCATTTCATCATCATTTCATCATTTCATCAAAAATCAACCGCCAGTTGATTTATAAGCATGCCACTGTCATTCACCATAGAGAAGGGGTATCTTTGGAGCATGTGTGAACAGACTTGCTTATTTATGAGCATGCTTATGTCATTCGCGGGCTTCGCGGCTAGTATTATCAATGCGATCTTCTCAGTCGGGCGACAAATGAAACAAATATGGCGCGTTGGGGAGATGATAAAACATTACTTTTCGTGACTTATTATAGGAATTACGAATGTCTGTGGAATACTCGGTCACCGTTGTCTAAAAATAATATAGTGAGAAATAATGTTTACGAAACTTTATTAATAGGCAAACTAAAATCAAAAATGTGCGGATGGAAACTGGGGAACTTTTTTGATTTATTGGTTCACTTGAATTTTCTATTTCAGTTTGCAAAGTTTCCATTTTGAACAAGAGCGTCTCTATTCTATGACAAGAGCATGCCACTAATAAGCATGTGTGTTTGATTGTTAGCTTTGGGCATGCTTATTTATGAGCATGCCACTAATAAGCATGCCAGTAATGAGCAAGTGTGTACAGTTGTTAGGGCATGCTTATTAGTGGCACGCTCATTAGCATGCCAGTAAAGAAGCATGTGTATCTGTACCTTATCACCTCGGTTAATCGGCATTTTGCTGTACGAGTATATCTAGTAAAAGATCAGATTGGTAGATTGTGTCTCCTGTATTAGAAATATATCATTTTGAAGAACGTTAAATTTGCCGTCACAGGCCCAGCTATCTTTATTATTTTTAATCATGATGAGAATCTGATTTAACGTAGAAATCTTTTAGAAACGGTGAAAATATTATGAAAATTCACCGCTGTCAACAGGCAGTTTGAAATCTTTAGATCACACATGGAATTTAGGAATTTCAGCCTCTTCTCGGGGAATTTAATATAAGAGTCCCATCTGATATTACGTCACAGACTCAGTTTGCTCTAGCTCCGGTATCCATTTATGTAAATCTGACGTCAGTCACGTGAGATTGTTTCTGAACCATTTATTCCGTTTTTATTACAGGCGTAAATAAAAATATTTATACTATTAATAAAAATGAACTTTATTTTCACCCCCGTGGCCCCTTCGTCAGGATACAATTGTACACTAACAAATTAATCCAAGTATAGACAATCAAAATATAAAAATTATATATGGGAAATTACGAAGTACCTACTAACATGAAAACAAATTTAAAAGAACTTTTTCTTATTTTCAAAATTTTTAATTTATCAAACTGTGGTTCTGTATAATGTAAAATTTGTAGACCCTTATTAATATTAAAAGGATGATTCATATCCACAAGATGGTTAGAAAATTCGGAATTATTATTGCTACTTAAACACCTCAAGTGTTCCTTAACTCTAACTTTAAAATTTCTACACGTTTTTCCTATATAAAAATAATCACAATCATTACAAATCAATTTATAATCACCCGATTTTTTTAAAATTATCCATACCTATCCTTATTTTTTAATATGTATTTTTTAAATTTATTATTAGTATATAAAGTTTTTGATACAAAATTTATAGACATTACGTTAAATAAAATGTATAAAAAGAAGTTTTTTAAATCTTTTATTTACCTTCCAATATTTGATACTGAAAAACATTGGAGAAAAAATGTATTTATAAATAATCTAATAATGTCAAATTCATTAGTTAAAAAATCCCAAATCTAGCCGCAAAATTATTTTGCTCTTTTTGAAGAAGTTACAAAAAATATACATTTTTTGTCTAAACATGCCCCCGTCTTGTTCAGATTTGAGTATTTGACATTACATAATCATTAATGCAATTAATGAAGTTATAGTGGGCCAATATTTTTAAATTAATAGTACCGTGCTATTTATAAGCAGCAGTGATAAAGATAAGATCAGCGACACTCTTAAATCGACTCATAAAATATAGGTATCTACTATTTATTATTTACTACGCAAAATAAAATACGTTCGTTGCGTTTGTAAATTAGCATGTGAGCGTTTGAACATTGCACTTTGAACTGGACACTTTCATGTAATATATACAATGCACATTATGTGCAAATTTGAAAAGAGTAGAAAGGATATTTTAAGAAAATAGAATGCCAATAAAATACCACTGAATCTGAAAAAAATGAAATGCCACTAGAACTGCAAAACCCGTTTGAAAAAGTAGCACAGTACGCATTCAATAAAAATGTTTATCTTGACATTACAGCATATCCAGTCGAAATAATTAATTCTGTTATTTTTCTCTTTTCTGTCACCTTATCTGATTTAGAATGATTTATGCATTATCCATAAAGCTAATCGCCCGTAGACGTGTTTAATAAAATATGGTTATCAGGATGTGGCTTGTGATAGACCTCAAAGACAAAATAATAGTTTTGTTGACATATTTTTGCCACGATCCTCAAGGAATGCTCAATATCTTTCCTAGTGATCTTTTTTTCGTCACTTTATAGTAATAATTAATTGGTTTATTCTCCCAAGGGCACTGCTAATTCAGGTAATTTATAGTTCTTCGACAATAGCGTAGCTTCAGTTCTTTGTTGAAAGTGTTATTCCCCGTTGGTAACTTCTTCTGACACAGCTGTCGCATGTAGTACGGTACCAAGTTGTTGAGAAGTTTATACACCATCATAGCTTGTAAATCATCTTTTCCGGGCATTTAAGCCAGCGTAGCTCTGAGGAATGGTGGGATGTTTCATCAGCGCCCAAAATTAATCGGCAGCAGCATTAAAAAACTGTGCAGTAGGCCGGGCCGAATTATTTTTTTCAATTGTACGATTGTAATTGCGACAGAATGGTGCAAAATAACGTCAAAATTACATTGTAAAATACTATTTTATCCTGTTTTCTGGCTGTTTCTAATGTGACTGCAAGTAGAGATACCCTTATTTCAATGTGTCGTAAAGGAAATATAGTTTTTTTGCTATTAATAATACAAAAATAACAATTATACGCCTTTGTTTTGACAGTTAATGAGGGCGGAGTATTACTCAGACTACTTAAAAAAAAAATTGCGTTTGCAATTGTTGTCACTATGAATCGAATTCGGAAATCATTCATTCTAATTCTTGGTGATATTAAAGACAGTGTGTTACCAACTTACGAAGAAATGAAGAAGTTTTAAGAGACAAAACATAGCTTAACAAGCATGAAAAAACACTCATCATTTCATAAAATAGCTGGCACTGTAAAAAACAAAGTAGAAGATAAACGGAGAAGACCTCAAGTTCCCACAGTTATACATATATGCGTCACACATAATTTAAAACAATTTATGAAAACTCCTATCCCAGAGATTGTTAAGTATCCCATACAAGAGCAGAGCTTGAGAGAGAAAATTGTAAAATCGACTGAAAAGAAAACATTCCAGACAAAACTCATTGTGAAGCAATTAAAAAACCACTTGATGATAAAGCAAGATCTACATTGGATTCTTCAATGTCTTCAACGTCCATTTTATCTGACAACTGTTCGGTCCAAAAGTTAAACACCAATTTCTGGCAAGGGGCCTGCCGCTTTCCATCGATTTTTCTACGTTGGCGAAAACTTCCAATAGTTATGGTACAATGAACCGAAAGTTTTGAAGTTATATTTATGTATTTACATTATACACGGATTCATTTGAAATGAAATGCTTAAACTGCGACCTAATATAGCTCCTAGAAACGAGCAATCGGCGATTGCTTGGCTGTTAGTATATTGTAGAACAATTCTTACAATCTCTATTGTTGTATACAACAGAAAATATACCTACAATAATAGTAAGAAGATATCTACACGTGTGGTACCGGCCATTGTCCTCTTATCGCGGTATTGTGATATTTTGACCCATGCCAAATAGTATTATTGTTTGAGGTAGACGAGACAATATTTGTTTATCGCACTCACAGCGCATAAACAATATGTATTAGGTATATTACATCATTGTACACAGGTTATTTTAAATGAAAGGTACATAATTTTGAATATGTGTCATGATATAATAGAATTCCGCACTATCCAAATCTCTCGAACGGTCTACACGAATATGGAATCGACTGGGCTATTATCTTCTGGGCTAAATTCTGGAAACATCTGGAGAGCGACCTTACCTTTAAAAAGAGATTGACTGGCTACTGCGCAACACAGAGTTAAATCGAAATCGTGCGGCGTGTGTTTCTTGCATGTGTGTATTCCAACGATAGTATAGAAAGTACTTACCGACAAGTGAGAAGTTTTCTAGTACGAACCTGAACGATTTACGTAACGTGTGTGAGTGAGTGACGTATTCATGAGTGATAAACAGTGCAACGAAGATTCTTGAACGAATTCAGTGAATTAGTGTGAAATATTCTAAAAACTTAAAATTAAATCCGTATCCTGTGATTTTTTGTAATTAATAAAACTTTAATTAATTTTAAGTGTTTCAATTGCCTCTCAAACCACGATCCCGGAACAAAACGTATAATATAATACGCTAATTTTTTTTTCAATTGATTCAGCAACATTGTAGATTGACATTAAAAAAAAATTATTGCTAAAATATAAAATTTGGTCTAAAATGCTCAATTGACGAGTTATAATCAATTTTCCTTAACATATTCGTACAAATAATAACTTTGTTCGTTCATAAGTCTACGCGATGATATTTGATAAAAGAATGAAAATGTTTAATGATGAACCCCTGTTAATATAATTTTAGTTTCTTCTTCTAGAGCTTAACAAAACTTAACGCAATTTTATGATAAGAATATATGTTTTTGTCGCGTTCTATTTTCCGTTATAAAACCACGCTTATGTTTTTCTTTAGTTATTTGTATTATTGTATTTCTCCGGAATAGATAAATAAATGTTTACACATTAAATTCGTCGAATGTCAGGTGTGTTTAGATAATCAATTTATTTATTTATAATTATTTGATTATTATTAGACTTTTTTTAGTCTAGTCTAGACTAGATTTTTTTTGAATAAATACAGATGCGATCACGGAATTCATGTCGCATTAATATTATTTCAATTAACGTAAACGCTCGTGCTTGAATATAGGCCTATCTTTCTGGTGTCCTGGAAAGAGACTCGAATCATCTGCCATTGGATCACTAAGCAAGAGTCATAACAAGCTACTCATTAATATTGACAAGTATATTTTTTTGTGTATTTTGTTCGCAGAGAAAAATGATCCAAAAGAGAAAGATAATAGAAAGATTTGATTACTTTATTACTATGTGTTTACTTTATTACTATTTGAATTACGTATAATGAATAATGGAAACAGCCTAGATTGTTCTCTTTACACTTTTATCAATTCCAAAGCACCGGTCGTGCTGCAATAATATAATCCTTCCAAACATTAAATTTAATCGATTACTTTCTGCTAATTTTAATCAAAATTATAATTGAGTTTGAACTTACCACTCGATATCGATAGAGTGCTCAATGAATCATTATTACTAGGCAAATGTCATGTATTATTGTGCTGTGATTTCTCAAGTCCATGGTTTGAGAAACGCCGAAATATCTATGCTTTAAACAAACTTTTACTTTAATCCAACTTGAAACAATCCACAGTAAGAGGCAGCGACCGCCGTGGATAAATATACACTAAGAAGGTTTGGATATTGTGGTATTTGAGTTCGGGGGATTTTACAGCCACAAAAAATGTGCAAGTAAAACGTAAAATTTTAATATCATTAACGGGACAGTACTATACACTCATATTAATGATTGTCAGACGCTTTTCGCGGGTCATTTCTTCCGCCAGACGCTTTGAAGCTCTATAAATAATCATGCCATTTACGTTATAGACACAAATTTAAATTTTATATATTATATTCTGGCCACTATTTAACAATATTACCTAATACGTTATATTTTAACGTTTTACTTGCACATTTTTTTGTACCTGTATTACCTGTTGTCTGCCAAAATCCCCAGAGCTCAAATGTCATAATATCCAAACCTTCTTACCTACTATGGTGTACATGTAGAGAAAAATAATCAGGTTTGGTACTATGACGTAAGTCTGGCGGTCGCTGGCTCCTTCTCTAAAACGTAAGGGGGCGGTGACCGCGCCTGTCACATCGGAGATTCACGGGTTTGATAACCGCATAGGTGTGACTTCATGCACGCAGTACACCGACCGCTCTCTATTAAATGATTGTGTTTCATTGGATATATTTAGGTACAATCAATGGAGCTCTGTAGCGCGACTCTGTATGCTTCCGGGTCATGTGTGCATATACAGGGTTATTTGGAAAACATTAATAACCTCGCAGAATCATACTCCTGCCTTGATTATGAGTCGAAACTGTTCAAGCTATCATGACCTAATATCAATAGTTATGGAGATATGCGACATCAAAGTTTGCATTTTTTTTTTTCAATATTTCTGACTTATTTTTTTATAAAACGTTGGACCATCATTACAGTAACTTGTATCGATTACGAAAAATTCATTTGTTTAAATACAAGTTAAATAAAATGATAAAAACCCTGAGAAATTTCCAATTGGAATGTTTTCCAACTGGAATTCGAAGGTTTTTATTATTTTATTTGACTTGTATCAAAGGGAATGAATTTTTCACATTCGATATAAGTTACTGTAATGATAGTCCAACGTTTTATAAAAAATAAGTCAGATATATTGAAAAAAATGCAAACTTTTATCAATTAATGGTATAATCAATTAATTATGGATGTCTCACAGAGACGAAACTGTATTTTATTATTATTATGGGAAAGTAGGTATAGAAGTCATTTTATGGTGTATATCGGACTAACGACCGATCTCTGTGAGTCATCCATAATATACATTAATTGATTAATGATGTCTCTGTGACAAGAAATCCAGTACTACCGTTCTGAAAGATTTGAACAAACTCAAAAATATTCTGAAGCAAACTTTTATGTCGCATATCTCCATAACTATTGATATTGGTTCATAATAGCTTGAACATTTTCGACTCATAATCAAGGCAGGAATATAGTCCTGCGAGGTTATTAATCTTTTCCAAATAACCCTGTATACAATAGGCATGATGACAGTATTAAAGAATTTATTAAAGAATAAGTGGTTTTTGAGAAGAAAATATTTTGAAAGGATTCTAAAATGATCCAGTTTTAATATACACAATGAGATTAATAAGATTTTCAATAAAATAAAAGTATAAAATTCTGCAATCCGCCATTTTAACTGAAACACCGATCAGAGCGAATGACTAGTAGAACTAAGGCTAGAAAAGACTAGACCTAAGAACCAATCACCGTGTGTTTGAAATGTTGCCATAGACACAATGCAATGTTTACGTAGGCTTGCCGTCACGAAGATAAAATGACAGCTGCAGGAGTTTTTGTGCAAAATTAAATATAGGTAGATAAAAATTCAAATGAAATTGCAATAGTTTGTGTCCGTCCTGATGAAGATGCAGTGGTATCGAAACCGGTAGACGTAGAGTTACTGGTTAAGTGGTTAATACAAAGTTGTTTAACTAATTAAAATGAATGAAAATGCAATTATTTGCGTAAAAACTTAGTTTTTTACTGAAATAATGTTATTTTCGCTAATAGTGTACCTATGTACATTATATAAGGTTATTTAAAAATGTTTCATCATGCCTATTGTTGCATTCTGGTTTGCCTCACCGCTCCGCCTTTTTTCTTTTAACTCAATTACTGAACTTAATTCGGTAGAGTAAGTAGCATACATGAGCTTAAACCTTTCTAATCTCATAACATCGGTGCAATTGGATTTAAAAAAAAACACGTTTATTTTTATTCATCGTTCACTATAGAATAATTATTGCCATTTTTTTTATTTACATGCAATCTAATACGACTAAATCTGCAGCTAAA
Organism: Agrypnia vestita; assembly: GCA_016648135.1. Lineage (NCBI taxonomy): Eukaryota > Metazoa > Arthropoda > Insecta > Trichoptera > Phryganeidae > Agrypnia > Agrypnia vestita. Next base: position 104,479 of record JADDOH010023965.1, read on the forward strand.
TAAGAAAAAAGTTACCGAAAAAGCCTCCCAAGTCAAGAAAAGGACAAGAAGAAAAAGTTGAAAGGGAGAGAAAAAAATTAAATGTCTAACGTTCGGATTCTTTTCATTTGAATTGTTTTTTTTATTTTTGTGAAAGTCATTCCTTTGACCTCAGCTACACCGAGGATCTTTCCATAAAAATAAAACATTTTTTCGAAAAAAAAATCTAATTTTTGGATCATTGTGTTCGCATAAAAAATCTGTTATGCAATTTTGAAAATTTTGTGCACTGAGGAGAATTGAAGATAAAAATTACCTATATGATTTTAATTTACACTAAATTAGACATAGTAACTAACAAAATAGAAGATATATGGAGAAGACCTCTAATTCGCAGTCATACATATGTGAGTCACACATAATTTAAAACAATTTATGAATACTTCTTTCCTAAACATTGTTATCCTATACAAGAGCAGAGCTTTTTACTGATCAGCTTACGTCAAAAAATGAAGATTGACAACCAGATGTAACCGTAACAAAAAACTGTTAAATCGTCTCAAAACGAAACATTCCAGACAAAACTCGTTGTGAAGCAATTTAAAAACCACTCGATGATAAACGTCTACATTAGATTCTTCAATGTCTTCAATGTCCGTTTTATCTGATTCAAATACTTCTGGCAAGGGTCCTGCCGCTACCATCGATTTTTCCACACTGGCAAAAACTTTCGATAGGTATGGTTCAATGAACCTAAAATTTTGAAGTTTTATACTACAGTTTCAAGAGGAGCAGTTACTCTCATTATCATAACCAATCATGTTGTTAATTAACTACATAGTTGTTAACTAATGTTATTAATAACAAAAACAGAACGATGTCAAGCTATTCGGGTCGCCTAGTGGAGAAGATATATTTGGTCATTAACGGAAACAAGTCTAATATCGGAGATGTGTTGCGGAATATGAAGTTATTCATAAGTTTTCTCAGAAAACAGAAATCAATCAAAATATACTTAATCATGTTGTACCACAAAGCAACTGCCATTTTGATAAAAAAATACCATTTATTTGGATTTCCGAATATACAAAGTATTAATAAGAAGATGATATCTTGTGGCTGTGTGAATTTATGCTGAAGATCTCATGGATTGACCACATTACCACATTGCTAACCTTCGACAGAAAAGGAAGAAGTATATTATAAATATAACAGACTGCCAATGGATATAAAGGATGCAGCTAATGGGATAATATTTAAGAATCACATTATAAAATGGAAAAAGGTATTAAGCAACGAAGAGATAAAAAGGGAACTAATGATGAATATTACCTTATAAAAAATAAAATGATAAAATGTTTTAAACAATATTGTTATTAGAATTAAAGTAAAGTAAGAATTGAATATAAGATTTAAACAATGTTGTTGTATATCATGCCCACCTCGAAACAGGATTGTCCTAGTGAATCGGTAGGTACTGTTATCATTTATAAATAAATTAAATAAATATATATTTTTAAATCGTGTACGCGTTATATTTTTTTATGAGCGCTGTGATGTCTAATTTCGTGCGCGCGCACACCCGCATACCTTAGAGGGACCATTGTATCCCTATCCGATTTTAAAAAAAATTTTGGTGGCTTAATTTTAAGATTGAAATGCTTTATACCTGAAACGAAGGAAGTAAAGATCCCGGACACCGAAAACATGATTCACCCTATTTTAACAAAAAGGACCATTAATCAATAATACCTACGTGTATTTGTATTCAGAGGTACCTACCTACCTGGCTTTGTTACTTCCACAGGTATTGCAGAAGTTAGAACATAGAGATAAAAGTTAGATATAGAAATGATTTGAGTAGCTTGTTGGTGTAGTGGTCAAAAAGACAAAAATTATCAATGATGAAAAATTTCTGGCCATCATACAACGTGATATAGAACCAGTGGCAATATGCAATTTGGATTCTATTACAAGATTGTACATCTGTCTCAAGAATATAACAAGTTATATAGCTCAAATAGGTAATGAGCCCTGGGCCACCCTATAAAAGACTTCCATACGAGTTTCCCATATAAATAGCTTCGTCTCGTGAGATTTCTACAATTGATCATAAAGAATATATTTATTCATGTTCGAGAAGGAATGTGGACGTCATATCACAGAATAATAAAATAGAATTGAATATAAATATGCATGGTTTAATATTATAACTAAATAAAAAATGTAAATAAAGCAGAATCTCCGATGTTAAGCTTTGCCGTTAGCTGCCATACGTTTATTGGCAGAAAGTAAATCCGTTATTATTTTTGAAACGAAGGGCACACTCCGAATAAACGAACAATGCTTCACAGTAATACGGCCGTGACATTTCTACACAGTTGTGCGTTAGTGCCAATGGACGACCGATTATTTGCGCGAGTATTTGAAAGCCGATATGTTGTGCTTGGACGCCATTGTAAGAAAAAAACTGCGTGTCATCATTGTAAGCAAACGTTTCCGCTTGTCTAATCTCCCGTAACTCTTGAGACTTTAGACCAGAGAAAAACAAATAAACGCGTTGCGCAATAAAGTGAAATATTTCACCTTTGCTAGTGGGTAGGTAGATAAATCAATACTAGATAAGAGGCTAATTTAGAATCAATGTCAGTGCCCCGAAGTTATGACGATAAGATTAGAAACCAACTGGCTACCGCTGTTTGCTTGTTGCTGGCCACCGCGAGCGCTGACCGCAATAATCGGATGATTTCCTATACGTAGGTAGAGTTTTTGTCATTTAAGAAAGACAGTCGAATTAGCATGTTGGTATTTATACCGGTTAACACCAACACAACGAAACAATGTGCGTCATATGCACAACTTACACATACTAATTCAATTGTCTTTCTTAAATGGAAAGGCATATCCCTGTCTATGTGATTTTTTTAAACATCTTCTTTAGGTCCAATATTAACGCAGTTATGATTTTTTTTAAATATCTGTCATTTTAAAACTAAACGGAGGATCATGCTTGTTAACTTAACTTAGATACACATGTAACTAGAAAATATAGGTACGTCCAATGATATAATAAACTGTATATACGTCACAAGCGTGAAATCTTGGCAACTCAAAACTAAGGTAATTGTCTTCCTTGCATTCGTTATTAAACGGACCTTCGTTGTGATCAAGCGCGACGTCGAATCGTACACTACTGTAAGAATGAGTATGTTATTTTAGTCACCGTGACGTCAAATTACCTGATTTTTACGTGATTACTTGATTATGTGATTTGTTGTCTCTTTCAATGCAATATTTGCTACATATGAAAGTCGGCTAGTAAGGAAATAACGTGTCTATACGAGTATTATAATACGTCAATGGGTAGGTATGTCAGATTAATTTTTCTGTAACATATTATAATATTGCAATCAGATAAGAAATACAGGAGTTATCCACAAAATCTTGGTCGTCATCGAAGACGTTGCATTGAAATTGTCCAGAACTTGCGTCATGAGACCCTTTGACCCTGCATCATGAAACCCTTTGAACCTAGCATGACCTATTAATGAAAACAAATATCCAACCAGATATATTCTTGAACTATATACACACGTATATTATTATTCCAGCGGTACACGAAGTGCGTCATGTCCTAAAGGTCTAATGTCGACGCCGCCAGGCGACAGTGACTGTGTGTGGACCGTTGTGCTTACGTACCGTTTGTCAATATCGATATTACGTTGGCATAGATATAAAGTTATTTAATAAACTCTGCGGGAATTAAATATTGAAATTTAAGATTTGATATATATTGAAAAGATAAAGACGGTTAATAAAATAAAGAATGAATTATTAAAAACCAATAGTGACGTACACTCACGATACACAAGAACGAGAGAGCATAAATATAAGAACGGATATACCGAGAACTGATAGAGAACGACTTGGATTACTTTACACAGCCGGTGAGTTCTATAATGGATTTCCCTAGTGACATAAAGAAGATAAATAATACAAGTCTTTTAGATAAGAAACTCAAATAACTTGTGTTGGAGAGAAGATAGTCCGTAAATCACATTATTTCAAGAATTTGATGTGTTTGCGTTAACTTTATTGTGTGTTCTGTACTATAGTTATTAAGTAGGTATTTATAGTTTTTGATATCTCCTTATACCAGTATGCTTTTGTTGTCTGGATACTTTCATTATATTTTGTTTTCTTGTTTTTTATTAATTATTTATTTGTTTACGCCCATTATACGCTTTTACATGAAAATGTTATAATGTAGAAAAAAGTATATAAAACAATATTAGGTATTAACAGTAAAATATAAAATATATAAATATAAAGTACATGTAAGAGCAGTAAAAGGTATAAGCAGTGAAATTATTAGGTATGAGCATTAAAATATGAGTATAAAAATTAAAAATACAAAGCAGTAATGTGTATAAAAACATATTTTAGGTACGTATCATTATATTGTATTTGTATTTAAAAATAAATTGAAATTCTAAAAGATATCTTAAAATATCTTCGTATAGATAGTAGATAGTTTAACTGAATCCTCTGCTTAAAATTTTCCATCGTTTGTTCCTCTATCAAATGAAAAATAATCTGTACGACTTAAGTTAATGCTTTGAACTAGATAATATTGCGGACGAGTGGGAGGGAGACAAGAATGAGACCGGGAAAATAAATCTGACCCATTATTCTTAGTGGTTAGTGTAGGAATCTTTGAAAGAAGATGAGTGCATTACATAACACAGAAATGTCAATTATCTATAAATCATGAATTAGGTTCAAAATGACTTTTTAAAAGTAAAAATTATTTTTGTCAGTTGTCAGTTATGTTCAAATTGGAATACATTAAATAGATAATAATTTTAGTTTCAGAACCACTGAATTGTACAAAATCACCGGCATGCTTAACCCAGAAGATGTGATATATGTGGAAAAGATAAAGATGATTTATAAAATAAAGAATAAATTACTAAAAACGAATTCCATCCTTTACCAGAATAATGATATACATAGACAACACACAAGAATAAGAGACTAGATATATAAGAAGTGATGTACCGCGGACTGATAGAGAAAGACATGGATTCCTACATACTGCAATTGAGTTTTATAATGAAACTTCCAATAACATAAAGAAACTAAATAATGCGAAACTATTCCATAAACAACTGAAAATACTTGTGTTGGGGAGGAGATAAACTGTTCAACAAATCGATGTGTCGATAGGTAATATGTGTTAATTTTATTTTATTTTTCTTCTTAATGTTCCCTTATACCAGTATACAATTGCTGTCTGGGAACTTGTTATTTAATTTTTTCAAATTGTTATTTGTTTTAATGTTCTAATTATTTTCTAAACGTGTTATTGTATTTTTCATTAATATTTTGTAATTCTGATGTGTTAATTAATAAATCATATTTTCATTATTTAAAAAAAAGCTATCTTCTATGTAGGTAGAATTCCTTCATCATGCAAATTACATAATGGAGACTTTTAATGATGTTGGTAATACTACATTTAACTTAATGGAATTAAAATACAGATCAAAACCAATAAACCAGTGAAAAAAAATTACTTGATAATAAAATAAAGAGAAAAAGAATATTAAAGTTAGTGTACTTTAGCACGGGATGATTGACCTCCAACTCGCCTGTGACGTCACGCGTCCGCATAGCCGGGCGCCGGAGCACGAGCCGCGAAGTATGCCGGGTACGAGAAATGACGTCACGCGACTTCACCACACGGAACAAAATTATTAATGGAAAACGCAAATTAAAAATTCTATAACTGTGTTAATTTTTGAGATAACTTAATTTTACTTTCAGATTTTTGTACAATTTTATTTTAATTTTTTTTTTCATTTCCGTTCATTGAAAAAATAGTAAACTTCTCCATTGTATATACCTAATAATGTATAAAATATAACGCAATTGAAATAAAGTCAAATATCTACATAAATACACGTCTTATAGCTTAATCTTTCCCTCAACACTAATTCCAACTACCTCATATCTTTTCCATCCGTTTCTACTCCCCTATAACTTGTTTTAAATTTAAAAATTTATAATATTATCGTGCATTAGTCTTATTTCTTTATTATAAATCTTTACTATTGGTCTATATTATTATACAATAGGTATTAGAGTCGGTTTCATAAGCTTAGATTATAATATTATTTCGTAAAAACCATAGATTTTTACGAAAATGGGTTGTGTGATTAGTGTAAAACGCAATAATAAGCGGTTTAAACACACTACTAACCAACATTATACAACCGGCTATTACTATTATACATGGTAAACTGTTAATATTCCTTTAAATTAAAATTTAAAAAAACTATATCTCGACGGATTTTGAAATAATTGAGTTTTTTGAAATGGACCAATAATATTATTCAATTATCCTAATCAAAATGCATAATTATCTACGTAGCAATGTCCGTCACTAACGCTACCAGATGGCGCAAATAATGGGATATACAAAATATTTAGGTATATAAAAAGAAAAAATGCATAATTTTCTATATAAGAATGTCCGTTACCAACGCTACCGAGACTACGCTACGCTAGATGGCGCTGACCTCACAGCCTTAACTCGTGGCCGAAATAAAATTACGTTATTTTTTATGAATTATAGCTAACCAACAAATAGATTTTCCGTGACGTAATCAACGCTAGTTAACAGGCGCACATAACCAAAAACAAAATAAAATAATACTTCAAGTTATAAATATGAATGAAATTTCTTAGGAGAAATAAACAAAAAAAAATACATTACGTATTGACTGCCTGACTCGTTCGATAAATGATGAAATGCTTGTGTTTTTTTAAGTACTAATCCAACGCACTCGTCCACATGTGTCAATAAAAGTGACACAAATGACAATAATATTTAATTAGGTACTTAACTATGGTAATTCTGACATTCTCCGACATTGCGCGGCTCTGATGGCCTCGTGTCAAACGATAGAAATTAATCAATTTAATAAATGGAAGGTGTAAGTAATGTACTATACATACATTAAAAATTCAGTTGGTATACATTTATGCATGTAATATGGGTAATTCCCATTTTTAAAAAAAACCAGTGTGACTATCATTTTTCCAAGCTGTAGTACTTAAATACCGGGATTGTGATTTATGTTCACAAAATATAAGTAATATATTGTAAATTTAGAATATATAGATGTAAATTAAGTGCTTAGTTATTTTTTTATTAAGTGCCAAACCATTAAAAATGTCCCTTCCGTGGGTGTGATTACTCTAGCTTTGTAGGAAAAAAAATATCATGTCTTTCTCTCCTTATAATAAATACGTAAAAAAGATTGCCAATATGAACTTCAATAAATTTACTATTTAAATATATAAACATAATGTCTATAGCTATACACATTCTTTTTTTTTTATAGATAAAAGTTTGTGATCAATTTATTTGTCCCTTCCATGGATGAGTGTCACACCAGTCATATTTTATAAAAATATTGTGTATTTTTGACAAACGCTACTGTGAATACACTAAGTAATCTTCTGCCATCTTGACTCAGTTGGCAGTTTCTACCGGCGTTGTAACCGCTACGAGAAAATCTTATTTAGTTTCCTAGTGTCAAAATCCGTAAAGCATAAGTGGTCACAACCGTGTTGATCGTCAAAGGTATATACACTACAATAATGAACTTTGCTTTTGTGGTTTAATTGCGTTTATGTATCAAAAACACTATACTAAATTTGTATGTTCATGGTTGATTAAGTGGTTATGTTTCTACGATTTTAATGAAAAAAGTCACTTCCATGGACGTCACTTCCATGGATCCGTGGATAAAAATTGACCCATGGTTGTGACTGTTGACCCATGGAACTGACAATTATATAGTATATGGGCGCGACTTTACAGAATGTTTGCTTCATTTATTTATTTTGTTATTGTTTATTATCCATTTATTGTTGATTTTAGATGCCAAAACACAAAAAGCATTCAAAAACTGCCGAAGGGATACCTCAACAAAAACACAACTGTGAATGAAAACGAATCTGAAACAAATGCAAACCATGTTCCGGTGTCTGAATCGGATGAAAACCAAACATGCAACTCACAATTAGGGAACGGAATCCCGATCCCGCGAGATCGGGAACCCTCGAGATCTCGAGGCATTTTACGAGATCAATCCCGAACAGAAAAATCAGACGAGATTATCGGGATTGATCAGCATTTTTTATGTTTTGTATGTTTAATTTTATGTCTTTAGAGCTTTTAATAAGTACTTAAAACTTATGTTCATGTCACATTCAAATAATGAAAATAGTTTTGAATAATATTTGCTGTATTTTATCAATCTAATATAATAATAAAAACTACTACTACTTAGTAGTTTTTACTCTACTACATAGACTAATTGATGCTTGGAAAAACGCCTACAAAAACTTAAATGCAATGATTAATAATGAACATTTTATTAAAATTGCTGATATAAAATGCAATGCATTAAACAAAAATAAAAACACAAAAGCATTCGGGATCCCGATCCGTAGGGATCCTGCGGGATTGGAAATTCTAATCTCGAGGGATCCCGAAAGGGCTACCCCGACTCGGGGTTGCATTCCATACTCACAATCCCTTATTTTAAAAGAAGGAATGTGGGTAGTTGCAAGATTTTTGTTGCAGAAAACGGAACAGCATTTCGTTGGTCAAGTAATTCAAATTGATGGCGAAGAACCAAAAGTGAAATTTACAAAAAAGAAAACATCTACCAATGACCACATTATATTTTTTTGGATACAACCTGAAGATGTATTCCCTGTTCCACGTGATGATATAATGGCTGTTTTAACCGAACCTATGCCTGGTCGGTGCGGACAATTATTGTTTAGTAATGTTGATGTGAAAAAATATACAAATATTCTATAGGTTACTTATAAATGTTTATAATATTATATGATCACTACAAATTAGTTGGTACGATTCAATTTTATTTATGTTGTAGCCGATTAAGATTTTTTAAGTTTGTTATACTCGTACATATTTTAATTTTTACAGTAAGATTGTATAAGATGCAATAATAATTAAAAAGTTAAATATTAGGCAAGTAATAATAATAAAACTGTAACTCAGTTCTTATAGATTTGATTTAAGAAGTAAATAATTGTTGGGTAAACGTCAATTATTAAGACTGAATCTAGAAGTTGATTTGTGTTATTTTTTGTTTATTATGAAAGTAATGTGAATTAAAATAAATACAGTTTTGAAATGCAAAGGTTATTTCCAAAAAGTATCACCTCCTTGTAGTGTCACTCCCATATATGTATTACATTCATGTAGGAAATGTCACTTCCACGGACATGAGGTCACTACCATGGAGGACATATTTTTTCAAACCCCTATAATTCACTACCTTAAGGGCTGCAAGCTCGGTGAATATTTTTCCCTTGAAGGGAAAGACCAAAACTAATAAGATCCATCATCACTTTTACTCCAAGGACGTTTTCATTTTTTTACGTATTTTTTGATAAAAAATGGGAATTACCCATATATATACATTGTTTAAAATGGGCGTACATCTTTTTCTATTTTTTAAATATTTTCATAGTATTTTGTATCGTTATTTTATGTCTTATTTGATTAGAAATATGCTGTATTGATCTATTATTGAATACTATAATACCATTATTGAATATGTTGAATATTATAATATCATTGAATAAATTGGTATTCAATTACATATATATATATACACGTTGTTACTATCCACACATATATTCTTTTTACTTTCGCTATTGCTTTTGTTGTATTCAATGATATCTACTTGTCTTTACTATCCATGTTTTGTGTTTATATCCACAATTAATTTATTAGTTTTATTGGTATTTTTATTATACATATATTTATAGTATTTTGTTCTCACTATATTGTAAGCTGTTCATCTCGGCACAGTTTCTTCCTAGTGAGATAAGTGGCTCTTTTTCTAACCGAGATATAGGTATCAAGATCAAGATTAACAAATAAAATAAAAAAATATCTATTTAAACTAAGAAACTGATCAATTGTTAACTACATTAGAACAGTTTTATCTTTATACCTAATGAAATAGGTAGTGGTTGCTAACATAATAAATTTAAATTAAATAAAAATAAAAATGTTATGGATCCAATGAATACCGATTTCTCGGCACTAAACTTTAATGAATTCACATTCATTAAATAAAATCAATAATTACATAATTATTTCAAGACTCTTAATGCTCAAAATTTTAATTACATTTAGATTTTCTATCAAAAGGTATATCAAATTAATGTTGATATAAATGAACACGGAAGAATGAATGTTATCTGTTAGAAATATTCGATTGTTTTGAACCATGTGTTGTATCAAGTTCTATGGGAAAGTGATAAAGTATCTACGCATTGTTCTATATTGAACAATGTATGGACATTTTAATTGAAAGGTTACCCATGAAAGGATGGGATGATGCTGTTATAGCATTGTTGGTTGCTGTTATAGCAAAATATTTTAAAAATGATACTCATAATCATATTTAAAAAAACACTTTCAACATCTGTATGAACAACAACAAGAATCTGTACCACTGTATTCAGGCACTTCAAAAGTATAAAATGAAAAGTGTACCAAAATCATATTAATAAACCAACATAAAAATAAAACTGATTCGTATATTTTACATTCAAAGCACACTAGAATGCAATAAAACAGAAAGCTAGTGGTAACGAAATTCAAAACAATTTGAGTGCAACGACATCAAATTTACCAAAAGAGATAATAAATACATGGCCGTAAGCAATATTGCTATTTCTGTACCTTGACAGTTATTATATAACATTTTTAATTTGTACAATAACTGTCAAACGAATTAGAAAGCTCATTATTCAGAATTGTGAATAACTTAACGTTTGTTTACGTTTTAGAGCTTTCTGATTGATCGAATTCATGAATTTCAATTCAACATGAATTCAAACATAAAACTTCAAAATCGGCGGCATTACAATGTTATTAATAACTGTCAAGACACAGAAAGCAATATTGCTTAGTTCGGAATAGTGTTTATCACCAAGTATCAATTTAGAAACAACTAACAAAATGGCCAATAGGTTGAGATAGAGAGAATTTTGAAATGATTATTAAAATAGTATCTACAATAAAACTTTATCTAAAACTCATCACTTCTCAAGAAAAGATCATCAAATTACATCAGTAAAATAAAACCTATGTAATTCATATTATCAAAAAACAAACCAACTTATTACAGAGCGGTATATCAATATCTAGCGTAATAACAAGCAAATGCATATCTACAATAAAAAATATACTTTATTTCGTATTATGTCTTTAAATTATGAGTAGCATGCACGGAGTATAAAATTGTAGAGAGATGAAATAAACGATGGGATTGTGATAGAGCGGAAGAATGTGTGTATACTTATGACACATGTATAACGCAATTAAAGTATTTGTTCTTGAATATGCACAATTAAATCTCCTAGATAACAAACACAACGTATTTTTTCACAATAGAAGTTTTTTTTTTAATTTCGAGTTATTTTTTAAACCGAGTCTCTTTACAAAACGTATTTTTTTAATAAAGCGCGACTTGTTTGAGTATTTTGTTTGACGTTTAGCAATTGTTTCAAAATTTACAAGCTCATAGTATTTTTTTAAATAAGTGAAACGTAGTGGAACCAAGGAATTTTCGTTAGTTCATATCTATATCTGCCTTATATAAATAATAAATATTCTTGCACGTACACTGTATCTACTGAAAGAGCACTGTCTGCTATAATACAGTAAAATACGAGTGTAACAGACAGGGCGTCAAATTAATGTAGTGTTTACTTTGCTGCCAAGACCCTCAGCAACAATGAAACATGGTTATATATATTTGTAAACACTATAAAAATATTGTCACCTATGAATGTGACATAAATCTAATTATCTATATCGACGGTTCTTAAGAACACTGTCGAATCTGCAAAATTTAGTTTTACTGCCTTAAACTGTCCAAATTACTGTATATTTTCGGATAATGTTTAAAAGCAGTTCAATTTTATAATGTTTAAATTGGATAGTTTAAGATAGGGGCCGTCAAAAAATAATTATAAGTAAAATAGTACATTTAAATTAACAATAAAGGTCGATTCCTCGACAATGAAGCGAAAATATTGAGCGCCGGCGCATCCCTCAGTAGAATATCGGGGTACCTGTCACAATTACGAAATCGGCTTACCTTGTTGAGTCCGGCATTCTTCAGGTAGTCCAGGCCGGACTTGGTGGAGTTGCTCCCCGCGTCCCCGTGCCCCCACACGCCGATCCTGTCGCGGTCCATGGCTGTCTGCGCGCCGGCGGTCCTCGAGTGACTGCTCCTGCAGGACGGGTCCTGGCCCTTTATAGGCGGGCTCGCGCGCGACTCGGTGCTGAGCGGCCGGAAGTGGCCGTTGGACTGACAGGCGGCGGGGCCACCGCAGCAGCGGCCGGTCGCGCCTGCGCGCTGGCAGCCGTCCCTGGCGGAAACACACGAATGAGCACTTCGGGAAAAGTCGGCGCGCGAAGAAAGCCCGGGAAACGGGCGGGCGGCGAGCTTCTCGAAAATTTTCCCGACAACGAACGTTTGGCAATTTGGATAAGTTTTTGTTCAGTGTAATATATAATTCAAACGTGCGCGCGTAGAAGGGTGATTATCGACCGTGAACTCCCAATATGTACCTCCTATCTTCATTAATCTAATTTTTTCACGAAGAAGAAAAACCTCCTCATTGTAAATGACATATTTTGACAATTCAGTTGAGTTGGCAATTATATGTACGTATATCTTGTCAAATTGAAGTTAGAAGTTATTGCTCGTTATATTGGCGGTTCACGGACGATACGATTTTTATGTATGAGGTCATGTCTTTTTAATCAAGTTTCCAACTTTTTTTTATTGAAATAAAACAGAAGTTACATAAGAAGGGTTTTGAACATATTAAAAATGAGGCTTACACTTAGAGGCAATACTGCGTCACTACTGATTTCAACTGCATATACCTAATGGTGGATAATACCTTTATATTTTTTATACACATTGCTGCTCTATACTTTATATTTTTAACTTTTTTACTCATGTTTTGGTGCTATACCTGATACTTTTTATATTTTGCTACTCATTACTGATATTGTTTAATATATGTGCTTTTTGAATTTTATGTTATATATTCTTTATGTAAAAGCCTATAATAACAATAATAAAACATATAAAAATAATAATAAATAACCAATAACTTGCATCCTATTTAGATTTTGAAAAAAATCGGAGATTTTATACGAATCGTATAGATATTTAGAGATTCGATTCTCGACGTTTTGCTGGAGTGACATCACAGCGTCTTCAGGATTCTCTTAAGAACGTAGGTACGTAAGTTATCCATACATTTATTTCATATAAAGTATCCGTTTTATTTCAATTCCTAAATATGTCGAACGACCGTCATATAAACCTTAAAACTAGTTTTATTTGTATCCAAGCATATTTTCACATAAACAAGAATTAATGGTAAAAAGTACAAAACGAAATAGATTATAGACACACTGGTAAAGGAAAATCGTTAATGTACTGCATCGTAGAATATTGATAACTTTGTTTTTGAATAAAGATTGAAGAATTAATTGTTAAGAGAAAATATTATATCAGTGTCAATGTCATTTAACAAACCATTTATCTAAATGAGTATCAAAATGCATTATTTTATGAGATTACTCAAGTAATTATCCGATTTTTTTAATCGAGTAATAGATTTTTTGTGAGTGGTAGGCGCGATTTAAGGTAGATCTAAAATTCTCGCGAATTAAATAATTAAAAAATATAATTAAACTAATTAACTTTGTTTACACCTAAATTGGTGGTCAATTAATTTTAGTGGTGTAAACAAAGTTAATTAGTTTAATTATATTCATAATGAATAACCACAAAGTTATAGCAAAATACAACAGTATATAATTAAAAAATACTTCAACAAGCAACTTTCTCAATTCGCAATCAATATAACATACCATTATTATCGGAAAAAAATACACGGGTAACAGTTTATTATGTTAAATTATTCATCGAAACGAATCGAATGTCTATTGATTTCTAAAATATTACTAGGTATTAATTTCTAAACAAACAAATTGACCACATCCTCTTCACCAAAAAATATAGTTTTTTTTACAATGTTATCTGCGTGCGGTTTCACTCAATAACAAATATGCTTCGTTAAATAATCATTTAAAAGCAATCTTCTAGGTCGATGACATATCTAGATCAAATGATTTTGATAATAATATATTTTTAAGCATAAACGAAATTTTCCTATCAAATCTTCCACTTTGTAAAATATAATAACGTCTTAGCCTCTCATAGGTGTAATCGTATGTTGTTTGGATGTAGATTACATTTTTTCTAATGGCGATAAATCAAATATTTGGAAATGATTGAGTGAAATTGAGTAGCTTATTGGTGTAGTAATATAACATAACGCTCGCCTAGTGATCTGGTGGTCGATGGTTCGAGCCCTATTCCCTAAACCAGCAAGTTAGTCCTATTTTCGTATCACCAGCGTTTAGCTTATTTTTAAAGTAGTATTGATACGAAAAAATAATATTAATGATGCACGCATTCCGTGTTCACGTCTCTATTTTTATTAAAAAAACATTTTAAAAAATAGATTATAAAAAATAGAAAAATAGATAAAAGTAAGAAGAAAAATTTTAAAAAGCAAAAATAAATTTGATAAATAAAAAAAAAATAAAAGCCTAAAGTCTCCACACCACGTCGAGTCTTTGGGCTCCCGATCCTACTAGGACAAGGGGATGAAGATGATGATGAAAAAAAATTTAAATTTTTTTAAATATATTTCAAAGAGAGCAAAATGATTTTGCGGTGTCATTTTGGAAATAAGAAAAGGTGTTAATAGTAAATTGAATATTGTAAATAAATTTGTTTTTATATATTTTTTGTAAATGAATATCAGTAGGTACCTATTGATCTTCATTTAATTTGAATTGTTAAAATGGAACGTTTTAATTTGTGTGAAAATTTTCCTCAAACAACTGACAATCGACCTATTGATAAAATTATAATATACCGGTGAATAATACATATTTAATAATTGATAATGTTTCTAATATAAAATAATGGCTTTAAATGTTGTTTCTCTTTTCAGAGCAACGCAAAATAGCTTTTATTTTAAAAAATAACTAAAATATTTGGGAAACCACATTATATGTTATTAGTTAATTATTATTCATTTCCCGTACATTATTTTTTTATATTTTTAGTTTCCATAATTCGTTTTTCAATTTGTCAGTATTCATTATATCCTGACGAGGGGACCATTGGCCCTGAAACATGTTGATATTTTCAATATATAAGTGGTGAAAGTGAAAACAAAATACATTTTTATAAGTTATAATTACGTTTTAAACCACCTGTAAAATAATTCTAGTAAAATGTATGTTGTCAAATCGTGTCCTTTTTTAACTATCATTTTAATTGCATTTAACTGCGAGTTGAGTGCTTTTAATTACTAAATAGTTTTCTAACCAAAAGATGATTGTTATAATTATAAAAAGCAAATGATTAGGTATCTAATTATTTGGTGTTTTAAATTACTAAAACCTACACTAGGTCTTTAAGTTATGGACAAGATTATAGTTATGTACAAGATTTTTTTAATTGTAATAGGTGTAAACCGTTGAAATAAAATAAATAAATAATAAAATTGCAATAGGTGAGCTATATTTCAAAACGGATCTTCATCGATTCAAAAAACGACCGAGTCACGGTAGATATACAAAAGTATCGAAGCAACAAAATTACCTTCCAGAAGAGTCTTGGGAAGGCTGTTCTAGAGCCAGCTGAACTGACAGAATCAACAAGTCTGCGGAAATACGGGCAGCGAATGAGAGAATAGGCAGACACTTGTGGGGGCTTTCTTGCAGCGGCTGATAATGATGACTTGACAGTTGATCATTTTTTGAATGGTATAAAAACACTGGCATTCTGTTCTCAGTAGAATCTACGTCTTCCTGAATAGGCGATCATAACAGATGTATGTATGTACGCCCTTGACCTCTTCTTCATTCCAAACAACACCGGCACAGAATCAAAATGGTCTTGTTAGAATGTAAATACTTTTATACGTATGTACACTCAAAAGCAGGTATCCTGCTTTGACTCATATCCGCTCTGACGATATTTCACTTCAATTTCTCGTCCATTCGTTCAACTACCTTTATATCAAAACAATTATTTACGCAATCAAAGACTACTTTCAATTATGGGGCATAAAAGCAAATGCAGCAATATCCAAAAAAAATATTAAATGCACTGATCGAGGATTATTAATTTAGAATGTACTGAGTTTAATGAGATTTGATAGGAAATATCTACGCATATCTACTAATATATAAAGAAGTAAAGTTTGTAAGCTTGGATGTAGGATTTAATCTCCGAAACTACTTAGGCCCGGTTGTTTCAAGTTCGATCAAAGTAAGCGGTCGATCAAAGCATAGATTTTTACGAAAACGGATCGTCTGATTGGTGGAGAACGTAAAAATCTATGTTTTAAAAGAACGCTTACTTTAATCCAGCTTAAAACAACCGGCCCTTACCCGATTTCAAAAATTCTTTCACCAATATTTAGAATGGACCTTCAGGATGGACATAAGCTACATATTATTCCGTTAAAATAAAAGGGCTTTTCGTGGTGACCTATTTTACAGCTAAAGTCGACGAAAAAATGGTCGAGCGATGCGTTTTTGATGAGCGCTGCCTTTACGGTAAGAGATATTTAAATACTTTCTACAGAGAAGTTGTCAAACTCAAAATGTTCTATAAAAAGTCCATAATGACATATATCTATGTGTTAAGGTTAATACACTAATTATAAAATATGACTAAAAGTTACTAAAAATATACGCGTGCGAAGCCGCACGGGTAAGCTAGTAGTTTATAAAATAGAAAACATGATTTTCGAAGGGATAGATACATAAAATCTACAATTCTGTACATACTTGATTAATAACCTCGGTGACTGCATTCAAAACATTTAAAAAAATTTTGGATATGCTGCTTTTGCTTTTATACCCCTCAATTGTAGTCGTCATATTATAGCCGATTTTATTTTTCCTTTCAATAAATTTTATTTAATGTAATCTCCCGAACCAAGTTTAGCCATAATACGTTTAGTATTAGTTTGCGTAGAAAACATATTTTTCGCCCGCGTTATCTTAACAGCTAAGTCAATATTGTTATTGTCTCATATTTTTTCGAAATGAATTTGTTCTTCAAAAATATTATTGTGAAATCAAAAGTCCACGCCCTTAGTAAGGAATTAAACGTTGCATCATCGAAATGGTGATGTAGTGTAATATAGAATTATTGGAAAGTCTATGAAATTTTACCAGATGTAGACATAAACCGAATGTGGTATATTTTTGAAATTGCCTCTTAGACGAAAATAAACATGTTTTTCGTGAACCAGAAGAATAAATTAATTTATAATTATTCTTAAAGAAGAGTTGAAGAATTTGTCAACAACAAACAGGTGTTCGAAATTTATTTTTGGCCCCTAGTAGCTGTCATGAAAAAATTAAGGATATCAATTATCATGAAGACCAAAAAGGGACCAGAAAAAATCATTCTGTGAGAAGTAGAACAAAAATTCCAATTAAGAAAGGCTTTTTTTGATAAATCAATTTATTATTCATAAATTGATTTAACAAAATGATCAAGAATATTTTGCGTATGTCCCAATTTTTCAAGAACGCAATACTGGATTTTATCTCCATTATCTACCTCATTATCAATAGTGACATCTATATTGGATTATGGGTATGAAAAAGCTTTGGACTGCAGGTGGCATACCTGCAGTCCAAAGCTGTAGGTTATAAAAATACAACTTGCACACAGAACAAGTTGTGTATCTTAAACAAATATACAACTTCCAAGAATTTGATAGATGTGTTAGTCTATCATGGGTGAAATGGTGAACATTACATTGTGTAAAGTGATCACTTAAGCCAGCCGTACGATAGGTTGTAAGCTCTATGCACACCCAAAAAAAAAGACTTCCATACCTACTTTCCCATATAAAAATATATCTTCGTCTCTATGAGACATCTATAATATATCTTGATTAAAAAAATTATGTTAAAAAATGCATCATTAAATGGATTACGATTATTTTAATATATCACATTGTCCTACGACTGCTTATAGAAAGTAATGTATCAATCGCGAGATTGTTTATTATTAAAATCTATATATCTATATATATTATATAGTATATATATATATATATATTAAATAATGCATAAAATTCGTAGATAATTGAAATGCTGCACTAACTATTCAAGACAATAAATTTCCTAGATGATCATTTTCACAGTGTGTGTATTGCATTTAAAAGGAAGTTTCAAGAAAAATGCAAACGAATATTGAAATTCGTTTAAAAATTAACTTACCATACTAGGTTTAAATCGCTATAATAAATTAGCCAATTTTTGAATGAATGTTGACTCTTATTATTTTTAAAACTTCAAACGATGAAATAAAGCAATAAAAGCAACGATTTTTTTAAATATCAAGGTGATTACCCCTGAAGCGCAAATAAATTAAAAATAAATATCGTATTATAGAACACACATGACAAAAGTTAATATTATTTTTTTAAATGCTATTTTGGTATTTCATGGTAAAATCGATTAAATTGCAATAATATCAAAATAAAATATTCCTTTAGATTACTTCCATGACTAACGTGTAATGCCACTTAAATAAGTGACCCTCAGTAAATTACATCTACGAACATAGATTAAAAGGCAACATAACCTTCTTATGAACTTAACACACATTCACTCTAGTACTAACATTTCAATCTTGAACAATTCATCAGTTTCTAGATGATCCTCCGACAATTTTGGCTTATCTCCCTGTAGGCATTCTTTGGTCAGTGGAACTAAAAAAAATATTTTTTCCAATATTTTCTTATTTAATTGCAAAAATATTTTCATACTTATTTAAAGTCAAATCAAATTATCATTCTTGAGCAAACGTCAGATTGTGTTAACCCATCAATTGTTTTACGAATCTCATAGTTCTTTTTTAGCACCTTAAAGATTATTGTTCGAATTGTAATATAAGTAAGTCCAACTTGGTCCAACCAGGTAAGGTAATTGAAAAGTATAATTATTTTGAGTGGTACCTATACCGTATAATAAACATTCACTTTGATATCTAAAATCTGTAAAAAATATATACTAACCCCACCCCGTCATTTTAAATCTTAAACAACCAAATTCAATACAAAAGTGATTCTCTCCGATCACCTTCTGCAATTTGATTATCTCTACGAATTTTGATATTATAATTAATTTTCGGTCTTAATTTAAATTTTTGAGGTGTTCTGCCCTGAGCTTTATTGCTGACTGAGTGGTTATTTAGAACT
This sequence comes from Agrypnia vestita, assembly GCA_016648135.1. NCBI lineage: Eukaryota > Metazoa > Arthropoda > Insecta > Trichoptera > Phryganeidae > Agrypnia > Agrypnia vestita. The sequence goes on from JADDOH010023965.1 coordinate 123,931, forward strand.
GTGTTTCAACCTTTTTGAATATGTTATCTTTTTACAAATAAAAAATTCTGGAGACCCCCCAGTCCATCAATCGCTGGCAGTAAGTTCTCGCATTCCTTCCATGATACAGATTTTGCATAATATGAAAGTAACACTATTAATTTACTTTCGAAAACTGAAATTCTGAAGCTAAAAATGGGCAAAGATGGGTACTAAATCCATTCTTGGTTGTGTCAGTACAACATTTTGGAGATGAAAGAAATTCTTTTCATAATAAGATTTAGCTGATGACGGCATGCATAAAATAGAATTCAATTCACAAACTATTGACATCTTCTGAATGAAGAGAAGAGAAGAATATTCAGAGCTAGCAAGAGAAGCTTTAAAATTGCTACTGCCATTCGTCACTTCCTACCTATGTTAACTAAAGTTCTCTTCAATGGTAAATTTAAAAACTAAGAAGAGAAGTAGGCTTCAATTAGAAAATTATTTAATAGTTGCCATCTCAAAAATACATCTACGATTTGACAATTTATTAAAAAATAAACAGGCCCAGCCTTCTCACTGAAAATGATGTACTTTTATTGCAGTATATGAAGTTCTACCCTTGCTTTACTTTTACCTGGCTTGCGACCCCCCGAGTAACACTTGGAGATTCCCCTGGGGGGCGCGACCCACAGGTTGAAAAACACTGCTTTAGATCATTTAAAAAAATTCTGTTTAAAAATGTATTTATGCTAATCGGTTAAATTGAATTATTCTGTGGAAGATCACTATTTTTCGATAAGAAGTTACATTTATAAGTAAGACACAAGCAAATCGGCACATTAACACAAAGCAGTCAAACAGAGATATTTACCCAATACAGATCACATGTATTTTGCAGTGATGACCTTGATTGTTTGACTTCCATCCACGGAAGGAAACTCCCCTTCCAAACAACAGTCTAACGGCCTAACCTATATAAAATCAAATCTCTCATCGTTTGTTTCATCCGAATCGTAAATTTCTGGTTTAAATTTTATTTGCGTAGGTATTTATGTACCTACTTACGGCATCATGGTGAGTAAATCTCTATCATGACGATAAATCATTAGTAAAGTATTTAGATTATTGGGTTATTTTTTTTATTAAATAATGATGGGAACGTATTAAACCATATTTAGTCAATTCATATGTGAATTTTTTTTGTTATTCATCTTTTTCTTGGGATCGGATAAACGACGAATATTGAAGGTCCACTGTACTTATGAAATATAATCAAGTGACCTGTTCAATGTTACCATGAATGATATCGCAGCCTGTGTGCAAGTTCACATGTCTTTATCTCCATTCGAGCCACTGTGTCATGACTGTCACATCTTGACATTGACCGACAATAATCAGCAGCATGAGAAGCAGATATCTGCGGAGAGAACCACGGCCGCATGATCTAGATTATATCATCCGATGTTTCCTACAAACGTACACGATTGTCTCACAGCTTAATTGCACGTTTCTGACGTGATTGAAACTTGATCGAATTACATCACTATTGTAATCGAATTACATCACTATCTGTGCTATTCTGAAAATACCCATATTGAAATGTCAGATCATTTTTATTTGTTTCTATTAAGTGTTCTATCACTTAATAGACGAAAATAAAAAATGAAAAACCAGACGTAGGTACTATAGATATATCGGTGGTGTGGTCAGAGGGAGAAAGAAGTACAGCTATCCGTCAAACGTCAAATATAATTTTCTCTTTGTATGGTCCCAACGTGACAATGATAATTTTGCCATAATTTTACATCAGGATGCTGTGTAAGAAGAAATTAATAAATGCAAATGAAATAATCTTTTTATATTAGCTTTAAATACGGCATTAGTACTTATTTCATGTAAGTTTAGTCGAAACACGAGAATTGTGACGTTACATTTGCGGCAGACCACACCGGAGAAATCGGACATCGAAAATAAAGGTTTTTTACTTTGAGAGAGATGCGTGAAAATATACAAATCTTCTTATTTAAGTACGACGAACACCGATTACCGACGTATACCTACGTCTCGTTTATTTTTAATTTTTATATTCGTCTATTAAGTGTTGGGATAATGATCTGGTATCCCATTATTACTATTTTCAGAATAGCACTATAGATATGATATATTTTTTGTGGCGTGATTATTTGCATCATTACGTGAAGAGATTTCAAGAGGTAAGTATCATAACAAGATAGCAGTTTATCAATTTTTATGAGTTATTGTTAGAAATTACAGTAAAAGAAACATGTTCCATACAATGAAACAACTGTTACAATAATGAATAAGCATTTCAAACAAAATTAAAACGAGGTCACAGTCAGTGACGTAACACTGGGCCCCAGAGCAAAATGGTAAAAAATTTAATTTTACTGCGTTGACTTTATGGTTGTGCATTAATTGATTAATATCAATTTGAATAAACTAACAAACTTTGTATAAACCACAATGAAGTTAGGAGGGCGCTTTGTTTTAATATGAGAATAAAAGAACACCTAAGACGTCTAAGTAATAATAATTTCACCTCATTTTCAAATCACCTGTTAGAGACACACCGCACTTTTAAAAAAGAAAACGGCTTTAGATTAGATAATTTATAAATGTTAGAAATCAAAAAGTCCCTCAACACTAAATCTAATATAAAGAATAATCAAATAAATTTAATATATCACAATCAAAATCCATCATTCACCTCTACCGCAAATGAGGCCACAACCCTAGCTATCAATTGAAACTTTGTTTTTAAAGGGTGTGTTAGAGATAGTCCACAATACTTCATAGGTGGGTTTCTGCCTTTATTATGAGTCGGAAATGTTCAAACAAATATGACTCAATATCATCAGTTATGTTAGCAATATCAATGTCTGCATTTTTTTCAATATTTCTGATATTTTTTGCAAAACGTCGAAGTATCATTACAGTTACTCAAATCGATTATTAAAAATTTATTTGTTTCAATACAAGTCAAATAAAACTATTACTACCTTGTTATTAAAATTAAAATTAAAATGGTTTTGTGGTTGGGACACTCGCCTCGTGATGCAAAGGTCGCGGGTTCGAATCTCAGCCCAGATTCGAATCAAAACATCGAAGATCAGCCCAGTGCTATGAAAATAGCAAGTTAGTCCTATTTTCATAGCACAAGCGATTAGCTTTGTTTGAAAATAGTAAGAATATTGATGTGACACGTATTCCGTGTTCGCATCTCTATTAAAAAAAAAAAAAAAATTATATCTTAAAATTATTATTACCTTGCAAAAAACTTCAATTTCAGGAAGGTTTTCGTCATTGTATTTGATTTTTACTGAAACGAATGATTTTTTTATAATTGGTGTAATGATGATTCGACTTTGAGCAAAAAATAAATCAGAAATTTTTAAAAAAAATGATGATTCTACATATATCGCATTCTCCATAACTTTTAATATTTGTTAATAGTTACATGAACATTTTCGACTCATAACCTAGATAGGAATCATTTATGTATTATGGACTAGCTGTGTTACACCCTTATAATTCTAATTGAATTTTATATTCAACTTATATTAATTTAATATTTTTTTTTAGTTACAATGCGGATTCGTACATTTAATACTAAGAACTCAATTGGTATCTTGACTTCTATAATATTTAGAGTTTCACGTATATTATAGGATTTATATGCCCAATTTATATGCCCAAAGCCCAGTAGGCATAACACTGTTTTCTCACACTGAAGGTTCGATATTTGATTTATATTTTGCTTTATTTCTTTGAAAAGAAATAAAGCAAAGTATAAATCTCAGACACGAAAAGTCCGTCGTTTTTGATGGGTTATAGTTATGGCTAGTATTTATATGTAGGTACTATTTTATAATAATAATTATAATTACTCTAAACTTTTAGCTTTTTTAATGCTTTTTCGAATAAGTGAATATTATTGTAAACTAGCTGTAACCCGTCAAAAATGACGGCAATTATGCATGCCGGTTCCTAAAGAATAAGCATTTACTTATTTATAGCCGACATCCATGAAAAGGCAGTAACGGCTTTTATCAAAATAATTGATTTTTTTTATATTTGCTCTGCCGACGATCGGGCGGTAGGTTCAAGCCCCATCTCCGGCCGTTTAACTTCGATTTTTAGCCGTGTATTCGAACGAAATTACGGACGTTACACGAAGTTACGGGGACAGACGGATGGACAGACAACGAAACTATAAATCAATGTTTGGTGCCATTCCTTTTACTAATACGTGTATCTTACTTATCTCCGTTAAAACACTGATTCAGAAATAAGTACTACCTAATACAGTATTTGAGGAAACTATTTTTTCTACTGCAATAATTTTGCGTATTATTGTCAGTAGCTTTCTAGTGGAGAAACTATCTTAATAATATAATTGAATTAGAAAATGCAAATAATTATTGAATAGTATATTATATTTTAGTATATTATATTAGTATATTAGTCACTAATTACGAATTTATATTGTTTTGCCACATGCCTAACTTTTCATCTCCCGAACCTACGTACATGTATATGTATATACCTTTATAGGATTTAATATACTTATGTAACATATATTATATCTTGTATGTTTTCTTTTGGGATTTAATTAATAAAATAAATAAATATTTAGCCCTATATGTTATGTAATTATATTCGTTCTTACAAATTGATGATGATATTGAATTGTCAATTTAATTTAAAACTTTTAATACCATCAAGTAATCCTTAATCTTCAATTACTCCTAAATGCATAAAAAAATATCGAGTGATTTTTTGATAGTGTTGTATTTTTATTATCAATTAATTTTAAATTAGTTATCTTATGTATCTTAAATGAAAGAAAGAAGTATTAACTATTTAGTTTAAAAATATCGGCATGATGGTAAATAGAAAATTGTTCGCCGGGAAACTTGCTTGTCAACAATTGCTCGCCAACGATTGCTAGCCACCAGATAACCTAGCCTTTATAAATTCTTTTAGTAGACGACAATTATTTATAAACAATAATTGAAAAAATAGGTATACGTTTTCAATAAACGTCTTTATCTATATTCATGTAAAAAAGAACTAAAGCCCCCTGGCGAACAAATGTTTGGCGAGCAATTGTTGGCGAGCTTTTCCGCACACTTGTCTAGAAACATACAAAAGTGATAATAATATATTGTTGAAAATCATAGGAAGATAAAAGATAAGCGATTTAACAGAATGTTAGTAAACTTAGTAAAAACCACTACCAGATTTACGGTCTACCAGTTTCGAGACGTACCTGTCTCTTCGTCAGGACCAACACTACACTACTACATTCACAACACTATACATTAGGGAGGGGTGAATAATAGAGTACCTCTCATTAATAACCAAATTAATATTCCATATAGCCCTTTGTTCAATTTAGCGTTCACAAGAGATGTGGTAACACCCACTTTAGACCCCGCCCCCTCTCACTCCCTCTCGTTAGATCCCTGAGTTGTTCAGTAGTTCAATTTCTCTGACAAGACTAACACGCATGTGAACAATGGTGGTGATAGTTTTACAATACTATGGTTGGGGTGTATAGTGTTATGAATGTAGTAGTGTAGTGTTGGTCCTGACGAAGAGACGGGTACGTCTCGAAACCGGTAGACTGTAAATCTGGGAGTGGTTTTTACTAAGTTTACTAACATTCTGTTATTATGTCTAACCACAAAGTTAATGCTTTAAATATTAATAAGATAAGCGATTTCTTAAAAAAATCGACAATTTTTAAAATGTACCATGTGTGTAATACATAATAATTTTTCCAGTTTCAATTCCACTATATTACCGACCTTACATCATTCATCATCCATCATTTTTTTTAAATTATCTTGATAAATAAACATGCTTTTGTAGAGAGTGCGTTGTCGTGAACTCCAAACAAACATTGTCTCAAGATCAGTTAGTTATGTGGCAAAAGGTGCTTGTATGTTTTTTTTAGATTGTCCTATGAATGGTTTTTTCTGCGGTCAACGGTGACTAATGACTAATGGTTGTGAAAACCATTATTACCTACATTACGTCATCAATTGCTAATGGAAACTTGTCAGCCGAGGCAATATTAGCAGTGGAGTTCTGGTGCGAACACTGATACACAGAAGTTAAGTATGGAGCTGGCAAAAGAGGAACAAATAAAAAAAATAACAGCGACAGTACTATTATATAACGAACACAGTATATGCGTATGTAAAAGAAATCAAAAGCGTAGGGTGAATATTATGAATTTTCGATTTAAATAAGTGTAGCTTGCTGGTGTAGTGTTTGTGACCGTCGCTTAGTGATCCATTGGTCGCTGGTTAGAGCTCCATTCCAGGACTCCAATAAGTTAGTTGTATTTTCAAGCGTAATTCGAGAGAGACGAAAGAGTGACAAGTGTGAGGTAATTATAAACAACGAATGCTTAGAACAAGTGAACGAGTTTGTGTATTTGGGAAGTATGTTTAGTAGAGACGGCAAGGCTGATAATGATATCGAAAGGAGAGTAACTGCGGGAAACAAAGTTAATGGTGCACTAAATGCAATTATGGCCAATAAGAATCTGTCAAAGGAAGCAAGACTAGCGGTACATAATGGCGTTCTAGTGCCAACCCTCATGTATGGAAGTGAAGCCTGGAATTGGCAAAAGAGGAATGAAAGTAGACTGAATGCGGTGGAAATGCGGTCACTAAGACGCTTGTGCGGAAAATCTTTGGTCGATAGAGTGAGGAATGAACAAATTAGAAGTGACTGCATTGCTGGCTGTAGTGTGGTAGATAGAATAAAGAAAGGAGTGCTGAGATGGTTTGGTCATGTGGAACGTATGAACGAGGAAAGGATGGTTAAGAAAATATATGAGGCGAATGTTGTAGGCAACAGGAATAGAGGGCGTCCGCGAAAGACCTGGCACGATCAGGTACTACAAGTATTTGAGGATGGCCCTGTTAAAAGCCGCAACAACCGTAGAACGTGTATGAGAATATGTATGAATGTGGCCGAAGCAAAAGTGGTGTGCCAGGATAGAAGAGTGTGGCGTTCAATCCTCTCTGCCTACCCATGCGGGGAAACGGCGTGATGGTTAGTTAGTTAGCGTTTAGTTTAATTTGAAAATATTGAGGATATTGATGTGACAAGAATTCCGTGTTCGCATCTCTATTTTTTTTTATACATAATTTATTTTGAGAGAGAGCGCCTCAAATTTTTAATTTTATTGACATATGCATATAATGTAATTGCTCTCTGTTCTGTCGCTGTTGAAAAATATTTTCTCATTTTGGTATTTTTTTTTTGATAGTGTGTTTTTTAATATAATAAAGTTTGCTACTCTTTAGTCTTCCTCATTTTAAATTTTGTATCCAATTTGATTTTTTTTAAATTTTCCTCATGCTATTAACCTCAAAAACTCAAACGTCACTTTTATAATGGTAAAAGTAACTTACAGAGCAGAATTAATATTAAAAAAACTAATTGCATGATCCTAAAACAAAAAAAAAAAATCGCCTTTAAGTCTAACACATTCTATAAAAGGAAATATTATGATTATGTAAAATATTTGGGCTTGAAATAGATGAGAGACTTCCATGGACAAATCATATTCGAGCCCTTTTAAAAAAAATTGGGCCTATAGTTGGAGTGATGAAGAAAACTAAATTATTTGATACAAGAACTAAAAAAATATTTACAATTCTCACAGGCGCGAGGAATGATACGAAGAACTTTAAACAGAGCCCTTAAAATAATCTTCAACCTAAATCGATACACCAGAACCACTGACTTGTACAAAATCACGTGCTTAACCTAGAATGTCCTATAAGATCTGATATATGTGGGAAAGATAAAGATGATTTATAAAATAAAGAATGAATTACTAAAAACGAATTTCTTCCTTTACGAAAAAAGTGACTTTGTAATATTAATGAATGTTTATTGTATTGCCATCCGGAATACGTCTGTCTGCCAAATTTCAGAGCGATTGTTTTTCAGGAAGTGGGTCATATATTGATTACAAAAGGTTGTGACTGACAGACATGTGAAAATAGACTGAATGCGGTAGAAATGAGGTCGCCCAGGAGTGATTTTCAAGCGGATGGAAAAATAGATATATATTGATTACACCAGGTAATTAAGACATTCGCAAAAAACCTGGTGTGAACATGTACAGGATGAACTGAAAGATGATTCAATTAGAAGCAATCGAAATCTACCAACATGCATGAGATGGTGTATTAATGTGGATGGTTATTTGTAATGGAAAAAGAGTAGATATGACTCCCTACTCTACATACTGCTAATCCCATGACGAATGACGATGAATCCAATGGCGGAGACGATAAGCTATAATAGTTCAAGATATATTATAGATATCTATGAGATATCGAAACTATTTTTTTTATCAATAATATATCTTGATTAATGATATCCAAAAATTTTGTAGATGTGGTACTCTATCATGGGTGGAATCGGTGGACGTTACATGTGTAAAGTGATCACTTAAGCCAGCCGTTCGATAGGTCGTAAACCCTATGAACACCCAAAAAGACCCCCATACCTGCTTTCCCATATAAAAAAATTGCTTTGTCTTTATGAGACATCCATAATGTATCTTGAATAATGATGTCCCCCTGGGGATATAATCCAGTATTATGTTTTTGAAATTTTTTAACATACTCGAAATATTCTATAATAATTGATTTCAAATCTTGGATATCTTTGCTGGCATCATTTTTGGCGTCATCAAGTATGGAAAGGTATTATTCATAGTTCATTTATATATTTTTATCTATATACACATAAATACACCATCTTTTGAACCAATTTGCTTTAATTATTAGAGTTTCTCAAATTAGTTTGAAAACTGTTAGATAGATCTAGAAACACTGTTCGTATTTTTTGCCAAGCTACTTCGACAGCAGAATTTACAGATGCTCAATTGCTAGAATAGTTTATAAATGATTATTAAGTGTGGTCTATTTGCCAATCACCGCTGAACTGGAGCTGGTAAGCAGCGAAGAGAAAATACATGCCGAAATGAAGACTACAACACACACACATTCACTACTTAGATGACTACAAAGTGTGTGCAACATTTGTAGTAGGTACCGAAACATTACACACTTCATCTACTTCAATAAACTACATGAAGTGAAGTAATTGTAGCAATAATAGTGTGCTGCTACAAAATTTCCAAATCCAGGGGGGAGGGGTTTTTTCAATTTCCAAAATTTAGCTACATCCACTTCCCAAAAACTAAAAGCGGATGGCGGGTTGGGATTTCAAAAAAACGTTTTAGCTACATCAAATTACATACAAATCATCCAAAAAATTTCACAAAATTGATGTGTGAAATTTTAAGTGTGTAGTTTGTAATGTGCAGTACACTTACAAAGGTGTGAAGTATGCGCTTCACACGTTTGTAATTGTACCTCACTGTAGTACTACATTGTAGTACAGAGCGGACCCATCACTAATGGTAAGTACTTTAAACACTTGACCAGATATCTACAAGAAAAACAGTATCTGGAACATGTACTACAATGTACTCCATTTAGTTCGGTTACCTTGACAAGTTCCGTGTGTCAATGACTAATCGTAGACATGCTTTTAACTAATCAATGCTGTACTTAACATTAAGCTTAAATATTCTAGAAATATGTATGGTGTTCTGCATAGTGTAATGTTCGCAAAAAGACTACCTCAATATTCTTCTTCTTTATATGCCATTTTCTACCATGGAAAGTAGGCAGTATGCTAATTTATCCTATGCAACATGGACATTAAACCATTTTCTGAAGTTTCGCAGCCAAGACAACCTCTTTCCATCTACACCTCTGCTGCATACTATCTTTCCTTGCATAATTTAAACGATCATATTTTGAAAAATGCGCCCAAAGGACGCAGCTTTCCTTCGTTCAGTAGTTAATATTGGTGGTCTTCGTATAGCGATCCTTCCTTAAGTGGGTGTTCTCATGAAACGGATCAAAAATATGTTTTTTTTTCTTTTATCGTTCTATAGTTCTTTCTAAATAACGCCCAGAAAGAATTGTGCAAAAATTATAAAAGTAACCTCGGCGTACAACGGTCAAAAAATGATCTGGTTTATCGGCCCTCCCTGCAGTTCTGGATACCTGTGCAGTTTTATGCAAACGCATGTTAACAGTAAGTATGAAATTTTTAATTTTGATGAAACGAAGCTTATTTTATTCGCAAACAGTTCTTCTATATCTATTTTAGGCGATGATTTTAATCAAAGATCGCAAACATCTGTGATGTACAGTGGGATGAAGTTGTATGTGAGTCTGCCAGGGGATATTAGGGACGAAAGAAATATGAAAATTTTTAAGAAAAAACTAAGAAAGTTCGTGATACATGGTTTTGATTAGAAATTTGATATACTGATATTTTACATTGTATGTATTAGGAAATATAATATTACCTATTTTATGAATTAAAAAAAAATGTTTAACAAGCCGCTATTTTCTTTTATGTGATTTTTAAATTATCCTACGAGATATACACACAATTTTTTTGTTTTTCCTTCTTTATTTTTTTTAGATTTTTACGTTTGCCGCTATTATGGGAGTTTTAGAACACATTTTTAGTGCTCTCTTGATACCTCTATGGAGCCTATATAATTGTATTTTTTGGTTTTACAAATTATAAAATTTGTAGCTTAAATATCAATAAATACTGTAATTGCTAGAAAATTTAAAACCATTTGTGTTTTACTAAAAAAAACTTAAATCTTTTTTTACCATTTTAACGAGAATTATGATATTTTGTCCATTTCGTCAAGACATCGTGGAAAAATGGAAAAAAACCGCTCGAGTTCTAGAAACTTCCACCATATTTTGGTTCATATGAGTTCCTTCCAAAGTATTCGGGAACCTTCGATTATGTGCCACTCTCCTCGATTCTTGGAATCACGTGACATTGCCATCCTTTCAATATGTCGTTAGAAGGGCATCAAGAAATGTTTAGAATCACTGCTGTAAGGCATTTACTGCTACTTAATTTTATTTTAGTGCTGACTGCCTAGTTTTTGCTACCATTGAGATATGAGCAATGTAGGACAATGGCGAGCCTCCGGCAACTTTCATACGTCTTGCAAATTATATCACGACCAACCCATGCCACATTATCTAACTGAAGTCATCTGTTAGAGGTCATTTTATATTAAAACAGGCACATGTAATAAAAAATTAATTCTATGGATCTAATGTTTTCTATCGTAAAATCTATATGCGTGAATGAAATATCTAAGAGTCTCCCTCTCCCCCCCCTCTCTAGCTCTTTCATTCTCTTCGACTTCTCGCTTTGCTTCCTTCTACATTTCCATCGATCTCTAATGAATCTATCCCTTCTATAGCTAGACCGCATCCAAAAGAACGTGCGCAAAAAATATGTGTGTTGTTACAATGCGGAAATGAACACAAAATAATATTTTCTAGTAAGTAAGTAACCTTATTCAAACTAAAAAATATATATATATATATTGGAATATCATACTGAGGCTTGTAATAGGGCTTGCCAGGCAACTTTTCCCCCGCTTTCTTCTTACCGGACAAAGCTAGGGAATGGTCTTTTGATTGTGGTCGACCTGTATCAATATAAAAGAAATGAAAAAGTGTAGTAAGCAGGATGTATGATGTATGCAAGGAAAGTGACCTTTATTATGAAATTATTATGAACGTAAACAAGTCAAAAGTGATAGTTTTCGAGAAAGAGGAAAGTAAGACAACGTGTGAAATTCTTGTAGGTAATGAATGTTTGGAACAGGTAGATGAGTTTGTGTACTTGGGAAATATGTTCGATAGAAGAGGGAATGTTGAGAAAGATATCGAAAGGAGAGTGACTGCGAGGAATAGGGTGAACGGTGCTTTGAACGCGATAGTTTCTAATAGAAATATGTCTACCGAGGCATAAATAGCGGTATACAATGGAATTCTGGTACCAACACTGATGTATGGAAGCGAAGCCTGGAGCTGGCAGAAGAGGAACGAAAGTAGATTGAATGCAGTGGAGATGAGATCCCTCAGACGTATGTGTGGCAAATCAATTTATGATAGAGTAAAGAATGCAGATATTAGTAATGAATGCAAAGCTGATCTTAGCTTAATTAATAGAATTAAAAAAGGGTCGCTTAGATGGTTTGGGCATGTTGAGCGAATGAATGAGGAAAGAATGGTAAGAAAGATATATAATAAAGTGTTGATGGCGCCAGAAAGAGAGGGCGACCGCGGAAGACGTGGCATGACCAGATCAACCAGATACTGGAAGATGGTCTCGTTAGAAGCCTCAACAACCGGCGAGCTTGCATGCGAAGATGTATAAATATGGATGAGGCGAGAGTTGTATGTCAGGACAGAAGAGTGTGGCGCTCTATCCTCTCTGCTTACCCCCACGGGAAACGGCGTGATGGCAATTAAGTAAAAAAATGGTTGTGGCGAAAAAGCTACAGCCACGAATTGTCTAGAGAATTCAGTGAACCCATCAGGAGAATACGGCTGAGGTGGGCTGGTAACCTTCTAAACACATTAGCTGAAGGAATGATCGGCGTTTCCCTGGACGCTCATGCACCAATAAAGCATCGAAAGTTCCTTGAGGAGACCAGAGTTCACAGCTGGATGTTGCGCCATTGCTGGTGATCTATCATCACGCCCAAGTTGCATGCACGCGAACATTCTTTACCTGGATGTTGTGAAGAGCCTAGCTTCGGTACAGAGTCCCTGAAGAATAGAGACACTCATTCGTCTGTCCGTCCATCGCGTCGGTAGCATATGACGCCAACACCTCATCTTAAATTATAGTTGCGTTCTGCTAAATAAAATATAATTCAAAATAAATATCGCAACTTTGTTATAACTTATAACCGTAGCTATGAAGAGGAAATACAAGAAGAATTGTAATGGCAAAAGTGCAATGGATGAAGGATAGGTGGGGGGAAGGGGGGTCGGCATATAAGGATGTGCGCGCATGGGCGCGCCCGCTTCTTCTTAAGGTCTAAGGTATAGGTCTATAGGTAAGGTATAAGGTCACGGCAGCTAGTGTCGGTCCGCAATGCGTATTTATACAATAATAGAGAACACTATTTATTACCGCCTGTTCTTTCACTAAACAAACCCCCGTATCCCGTATACTCAAAGTGCGAATACACTGCAGTGACCATGCTAGAGACCTGAATGCCTACACGTCAATTTTCTTTTATATTTTGTGTGTTTTATATTTCTACTATGTATGAACTCTTGTGTTTTCTTAGCTATTAATAAATTTTTGTGATAAAAACTTTGTATATTGTTTCCACGCCTCGTTGTCCCTTGCACATAACTTGAAACAATTCACTACATATTATTATTGTTTTGTTTTAATGGTTCTTGCGATATCTTGGGTCTTCAGTAAAACTCGCTGGTTTTCGTCTAGATCTTTATTTGTGGTGACAATAAATCTCGCGTTACAGTGATACGGTAATTAAACAGTGGAAAAGGCGGTCGAGTCTCGATACAATAAAAAGCGCGCGCTCTAGGGCGCGCGTCCTTATAAACCTATTCTCTCTCACACTCTCTGTCTCTTTCATTCACCGCGACATACGTTCCTCAGATCTATTACAGTTCTATATATTTATTTGTTTATTACGTGTTGTATAATTATTTTTATGAAGTAATGAAAAAGTATTGTAGAGATAGTGATGGGAGGAAAAAGGAGGTGTTGTGATTGGGATTGAGGTAGGAAATTCGTGTACGTAGTGGAGTGTGCATGTATAAATGACTTTCTAAAATAGATTTGGTGACGTCACTGAAATATGTTAATACTAGCTGTAGTTCGTCAAAAATTACGGAATATTTTTTCGCGTCTTTGCTAACCCTTAGTATATATTTGTAGTATCTTTTTGGCGATCCACGGAAAGGCGGTGGTAGCCACATGCGTTAGGCGGCCGGCTCGGGTTTGCTGCCCCATCTCCGGCCATTTACTTTGATATTTTTAGAAATTTCGGACGTTTTATGTTATACAGACAAAGGACTTATTATGACGCCACTGAACTATGTTAATATAGTGGGGTAGTGAGTTAAAAAAATGACGCTTCGCGCCTTATAATAATTAAATAACGCATGCTTCAATTTTTGTAAATTTCAAAATCGTAGCCATAATTACTTTTCGAGCGTTTAGTTGTATAACCGCCGCGAGAACAGTCGGGTTGCTGGACACGTCTAATTCGTTGGTAGAATTTTAATTATTATTCTGCGATATTGCAATTCACAAATTCACCGACAAGTTTCACTTTCACGCACACAGTTGCGCAATACGTCAGCCTCTGTTGAGCGAACAGCGAACACCGCATCGCGGTGGCTAAACTCCACTAGATGTGAACGTATTGTCCGAATCCTTATAGTATGTCACTTTGGAAAAACACTATAAAATGCTCTAGAACAGCACTCTAGGATTGTCTACAACATTCGGAAGACGCCTTGAAGCGACAGTCTGGGAGCAACGGGAACCTTCTCGCAAGCACTAGAAATGTAAAAAAGTTCTCGAGGATTCGAAAAACCAACGTGTTTCGTATAAATAGCGGGGCTAGTGCCGCGCGGAGTCATGTTTCTACTGATATTATAATGCGTTACCAATACGCGTTGTAAACCAAACAACAGATAATTAAGTGGAGTGCCTACTTTTGTACAATAGTGACCAGAATTTACTCGAAAGTGTTACCCAGCGATAATAAAGTGTTCATAGACGAGTGATAAATTGCGTAATAGTGTGAATCAAAGATAGTGTATTAATTAAATTCGTGTTCGGTGACTTTGTCAATTTATTAAAATAATTAATCTCTATAGGCCGACCACAATCAAAAGACTATTCCCTAGCTTTGTCCGGTAGGAAGAAAGCGGAGGAAAGTTGCCTGGCAAGCCCGTATTACAAGCCTTAATATGATATTCCAAATAAATATATATTTTTTAGTTTAAAAAAGGTTACTTACTCACTAGAAAAACTTATTTTGTGTTCATTTTTTGCATTGTAACAACACACATATTTTTTGCGCACATTCTTTTGAATGCGGTCTAGCTATAATTAATAAATCGCTAAATAATTTCAAATGTTTTCAACAATTTTGAGATCATGCTAATTTTGAAAACGGAATGAGATCAGTTATAGGATATGAAGTTGAGGACGGACATTCACAATTATTATTATTGGCTATTGGGGATAATGTATTTATGAATAAATAAATAAACGCGGTTAACCTGACACAACCGCTGATGCCAAATTTCAATTTTCCATATGTACAATTTCGAATTTCGCACTTGGGTGTTTCGATAATTTTTATTAATGGGATACGGATATTCGTATCATTTAAAAATTTCGAATTGAATTTGAAGTCTAACTGAATTTATTTTTGTGTGCAATACTTTATAATCGAAATTGTGCAATTGAAATTAGCAGGCGATTACGCGGCGGATTACGTGCATCCAGCGCTTCCTTTCTCCGACCACCCACGACATTAAACAGATGTTTCTCATCTCGGTATCTTATGTTCTTATAATAACTCCTGCTTTATTGCAGTTATATTCTCTGAAAAGTAATTTAAACAACATTAATAAGATACTGTCTTCGCATTGCGCATTTTTAAACTTGAATTAATCAGAACGTAAACGGTAAAAAAAAAACAGAAAAATTACTGTCTGTTTGGTCAAATTTGCAAGGAATATCGGAAATCCGTAAATTTGACGGGTGCTATAAACCTTATTAAACCGTGTTAAATAAGCGCTAAAATCACACGTTATATGACCCGCAATTTCTAGATGTTGTTACTATGGCGATCTGATTAGTGACATTATTACCATTAAGCCATGTATTCACTAGGGGACAAATCGCGAAACATTCCGCTCGGCATGTCGCATCAACATCTACGCTCATGTTTCGGGGACAATGACGCGGTCATTTGACGTGTACACACCGGGACTCGCATATCTTGTCGCGGAAATGTCACCCGATGAGGTTATGTTGACAGCTGCGGTATCTCATTTGGCGAAAACGGGGTTCCGCGCAATTCGAAATGTTTTTTTGGGTCGCAATTTCAAATTAACGAGGTTTTACTGTTATAAATTGAATATTATTAAAAACAAGGTCCTTTTGCAAATAATTATTGTATTCCACACGTCGCGGAAATGTCGCCCTACGAGGTTATGATGACATCTGCGTATCTGCGTAATGACTTTATCGAAACGTAAGAGGAGAAAAAAGAGGAGAATGCGAAATTATTTACTGCAAAGAGAAAGAAGGACGGATATTCTATGCGATCTTCGATCGATACAGCTCGATGAGTTCAAGAACAATTTCGTTTCCCCACACTGTCATCTTGACAGATACAGCGCATGCGTATTCACTTGTAAACATACCCCGTGGTACTGACGCTCCGCGTAATGTTGCAGTGAGCTCGCTCGGGTACCGTGCGCATGGCAACGTTGCCACGGCACGTAGAAATGCCGCGCTATGTTGTGCGCGACGTCGCGGAACAGTGCAAGACGTTGCAACGTCACGTAGACTCTATGCCGCGCGTGCTGTTGAGGGACAATTTGTCCCCTAGTGAATACATGGCTTTACCATTAGTGATGTTCCAGGATTATGTTCAAGACCCCGAACACTTGATTTCTTACAGTTAGACCAAATAAATATTATTTAATCATGTAATAAAACTTAATTAAGTATTTCTACAAACCAAACTGATTTAGCGACAAAAATTGTAATAATAAATTCTTAATGGTTAGGTATAAATTTAATATTATCGTGTAACCTTGAAAGGATACAGCTGAGTCATTCACTAAATATTAGTGCGCAATTTATATTATAAATATACAACCTATTTACGAAATACGGTAAAGTATACTTAATTAACCATGCATATATTTTAAAAAGAAACTGAAATAGCTTGTATGAGAGTCGATTACAATAAAAACTATTAATATTTAATAGTACATTAGTATTTTTATTATATAGACAATATAATAACAATGCCTGTTAAACATATTACATATTTAATAGTACCGACCTATTGTATTTACTGTAGGTATACTTAAACGAAAAGTGAATAATGAATAATATTACAGAAACCACAGCGTAAGAAAATAGTAATACATACCTATTACGATAAATGAATAAATATATATTCTTACAAACAAACAAAAATCATATCTATCACAAATGAATATAAAGAATAATAAAATAAAATAACTATTGCTATTTTAATTTAAGTGTAGGATAAAGAAATCCTCAACTAAATTGCATATAATTGTATACAAAATAACGTGTTTTACGTCATTTATGTTACTGAAGAAGTGTAGAAAAGTGATATGGTCATATTATCATACTTGTACATATATGTCAATAAATATCATGATGTCAATTGTTTACTAGCAAAAAATTCCGGTGTTATTGCAATATTTGACCTAGATTATTTGACCTAAAGTATTTTAGGTACCTATATATCTTCTGACCTATTCTGATTTGGCGATAGTTGCCCGAAAACGAAAAAAAGAAAAATAGACGAGACATAGATTTACGACAGTCCGTCTTATTCGGTGATTACTATCCCAACACTCAAAAATAGTATAGACGGTAAGTACTTATTTACGGCCGTTGTAGTTTTTGTATACCCTTCTGTAATTTTCATAATTGAAATATTTTATTTTAAACAAATATATCGCTGGCTGAATATTAAAATATCGTAGGTATGCTACATTAAAGCCGTATGTTACGTACAACCTTTTAAAACGATAGGGTTTAAGTTCACAAGTTCAAAAAATTTCCCAAAAAATAGGGTATTCAAAAATCAAGCGTTCATTTCATTTTAGCGTAATGTAAGGACCTATTTAAAAAATACAAGCATCCTCACATCCTCCAGACCTTTCTCTACTGTTTTTTTTACGGGAGCAAAGATAATGCACCCAAAAGCAATTTAAGCATTTTTGGAAATCCATTTATTCGCGTTATCAACAATGCCTAGGCCAGAATGGACAAGTCCAAAAACTTTTGCATTTATCTTATTTAATTTGAATTATAAAACTTACCTTTAGATCAATCAATTAACATTTTTTGAGACCTCCTGTACAGGTGAGAAGAAAAAATAGATTATGTTTAGGATCTAACTGTGGAGCCGATAGATCTATTACATGGCTGCGAAACTTGGGACCGATTATGGTCAACAACCGAAGGCATATTCGCACCAACAACATGAAAACATGACTTTATAAGATCTTCAAATATCCCAAAATATTAGCAAGTGATGGAAGAGAAAGAGACGGACTGGCCAGAACTCTAGGACTCTCCAAAGGGTGTCTAATAACTAGGACAGGTAAGAACGAGGAGGAGCCAGGCTGAGATGGTGTGGTCAAGTAATCAGGAGACCAGACGATCGTATCATCAAAACTGCGTGAAGAATGCATACTGAGGAAGACCTCAAACAACCTGATGGTCAAACATCGAAAATAAAATGAAGAGATCGTCCAGGATCGAGCGCTTTCGTACAAGGAGAGTTTGAAAGATCACGAAGAAGAAGTAAGAAATCAGTGTATATAAGCGTACTAAGTTACGATGTTTTATTGCACGTTTCGCTCACTTCTGGAGGTGACGCGTTGAACAAAATAAACAACCTTCAGCTAAGTAAAATGTGAAGAAAAAAAACAGCCTTATTGTCAACAGAGGAAGCGGATACACGTTCCAGTACCGATTGAGAGAGGAAAATAAAATCGTGACTAGTCAGAACACCGTCTTAAAACACCTTATCGTCGCAACAACAACTTTTTATTTTTAATTTAAATATTATGTCATCGTTTAATGCAATAAACATACAAAGATAATAATAGAAGTTTATTCTAGAATACGTATGTAGGGATGTGCAAATTAGCACGTTACATTTCATATTGTAGTAATAATAATGGCAAAAAGCTTGCACGATGCTAGGCCCTGAGGACGCCAGTAAAAACCACTTCACGGCCAGCGATGAAAAAAATACGCCTTGTCGCAATAACATTTTTTTGTTTTTATATTTAATATTAGGTCATCACTTTACAAATAAACATACCAATAATAATAATAGATATTTATTTATATTCGTTGTTTTAAAATATAGGTAGGGCTGTGCCGTACAATTTACTCTAATAATTTACTATCAAAAATAGTATGTTGCTACATAGTATGCCATAACTTGAATTAACCAATTAAAACAAAAACGCAATGAAACACATTCATAATTTTTTTAAATAAGCTTTTTTATATTATTCATTTAACAAAATATATTAATTAAAAATATTCCATTCACTGTAAAATTATTTGTCAGCAGGTTTCTTTAAAATGACTTATCAACATAAAATAAAAATAAATTCCAAATATTAATTAAATTTTATAATAATTTTTTTAAACATTTTCTACAGCCATCCTTGTTATCATCTCAGAGTCTTATAATCCTTTCGCTAAAGCGACACTTGTAACATCGGAAAATTTTAACGTCAGCTTTTGCCGCGAATTATAGATATTGGATATTATATTTATGTTTGCATACTAATTGTGTAAATCAATGTGTAGGTAAGTACACAAGTTCCTAGCAGGTTATTTAAAATTATAAATAAACTCGTCATCTAATAAGGATTTATATAATACGAGTTTTAGAATTCTAATTTAAATACGAAATGTACCATTTCGACGGCAGCACGATACGCGTTTACCACATTTCATTACCAAAGGAAGACTGCAGAAATTCTAATCTCCATTTTTTTGAAAATGAGTCGTTGAGTATCGAAACCTGCCCAACCACCATTTTTTTTAATTTGAATTTCAATACATTCTCTAAGCCCATTCCTACACTTAACATATCAGTTATCTATCACAACAAGTATCAATTTGAAGTTATCGCCTGTTAAAAATCAGCTTGAGTTTCAATATATATCTATATCCAAATTCATTAGAATAAAATATGAATATCTTCATTATTTAATAAAAATGTCAAAAAAAAATTATAATATTTTTTTACACTCTTTAATAACATAACTTTATTACACCACACCCCTGACAATACAAAGAATATTATGTTTTTATTTGAACTTCAAAATTAACCTAAATCCAAGTGCTTTTTTCAATTTCAAAAGAAACCTAAATCCATTGTCTGGTTTCAAAATGCACATAAGTCCATTTTAAATGTTGAAATAACTGACGAAATATACGTTATTTGAATGTTTATTTTTTAATTCCTTATTCCATACTAGATACTACTTATTTCACCTTCATTTCATGTTACAAACAAGATGTAAAGGAGTTTTCTTTGATTTTACAAAAAATACTTTACGGAGTTAGGTGGGTTTTGATATTCAACTATTCATATTCTAGATGGCATTGAAATCAAAAACTGGTCGCGTCAAACTCACCGTTAATATTTTTCAGTCGCTTCTAGATCCTTCTGTGCCCGGAGGCGTAATTTCGTTGAGGTCAAGTTCCGATACATTCTTCCGTGTGCAAATTTGAAAAGACGTATTTTTCTGAGAATCATTTGTTTTCATAATTATCATTTTGACGTTTTTTTATCATTTGTGGACAAAAGTAAAGGCAGCAATATCCGAAAAATAAAATTTAATGCGAAAATGAAAAGTCATCGAGGATAACTAATTTATGTTACATACTATAATTATTTAAGATACTGGTAGTACTATTATTAATGGTACTGTATTCGAGATTTTATAGGAAACAAAGCCTATAAATTTATAGAAAACATTTTATGATGATTTTAGATGGGATAAATTCATAAAATCTAGAATTCAGTTCATTTTTAATTAGTAATCCTCGATGACCTCAGCATTAAAAAAAAAAATATTTTTGATATTGCTGCCTTTGATTAATTTTTTTTACACCACATCGGTCTATGAGGTTTTTATTTGCAAGTGGCACAAATCTTTCCAATTTTGCACGTGTATATTTTTACAGTATGCATTGGGAAATTAATGTAATCAGTTTATCGCTTAATGGCACGCCCACATAAGTACTCAATCAGGCTTCAAAATGATTGACCGAAAAAAATTTTTAACTTTGTATATTTATAACTGGGTACGTTCTAGTTTGACTTTATATTAATATGTGGAGACATAAAATATCAAGATCTTGATATAGTAAGTGAAGATTCCTGCGAAAAACAATGAATGTCACTTTTTTTGTGAAACTGACCTTTTAATACCATCTGTTGATTTTTTGGGGTATTATTTTATAGAAAATATCAGAATCGGATAAAACCGTCGTGGTCCGCTGTAATAGTTAAATTTATATCTGATTATCCAACGCAAGAAACAGGAATAACCGCCCACCGAACGTCAAAAAACGTCGTTGTCAGTTTGATAGTACATACATTTAATATACGTACATAAATAGAATATGTTTATGTAGTAATAAGTTGATTCAATATTTATGTAAAAAGAGCATTAGTGAAAGAAATACGGACTTTGAAACTATAAAAAACTTTTTTTTTTAGTTTTTCTCTAAATAAACATTTCTTGACATTCATTGTTTATCCGAGGAGTCTTCAAGTATATTCATTCTATTAAGTCGCGTAGTGTTCTTGTGCATAGTATACGTGGTAAGTGCATCGATTTTTCATTGTAATTATTTTCACAGAAAAGATTGTTATGAAAACTGCTCTAGTTTTCTAATTTTTCTTTTCACCTTTATTAAAGATTTTCCAGGCGCTGGGTATCGATCCCAGCACCTCTCAAATACCTAATAAACGAGCATTCTACCATCCAAGTTCTGCCCTCGGTTGGATCTTGTGCCAAATTTTCATTCGTACCAGGAAAAAATGCTGATTTTTTAAATCAGAATTTAATCCATTATTTTTATTCTTCTGTACTTAATATTTATACACTATTTTTATCATTATTAAATGAACGATGAAAATGACATCATCAGCCCTGATGATCCGTGGGATGAGCAATGGGATCCGAAACGTCGGCCAGAGAGGTAACATATACACGGCAGAATATCCCAGAAAACCACACACAAAAGATTATTTCATTACTTATCTACATTCACTTTTTCCATTTTATTGCTATTGTTCTTATCTTTAATTTTTTAGTTGTTCTTCTTATTGTTTATATATTTCAAATTTGTTTCTGTGTAAAATATTTTAGGAAACAAGTTAATATGTTCGATTCTAATAACTCATGCTCTTATTGATGATACATATCATTAATTTGTGTCTGTTTTATTTCCGAAAAATAAATAAATAAATATATTTTTTTCTAACAGAGATGAGAACACGGAATAAGAATTGCATCAATATTATTTCAAATTGAGCTAAACGCTTGTGCTATTAAAATAGAAATCACTTACTGGGGTCCTGGAATGGAGGTCGAACCACCGACCACTAGGCGAGTCATAACCACTTCACCAACTCTTTAATAAATAATGATAAATAAGAAACACCTATTGTATCGAGAAAGCTATCAAACAAAACCTTTTGTGACTGAAATATTTCAATGATTTTATCCAAAAATTCAATAATTCAACGAACATATCAATCTTATTAAAGATATCAACAAATCTGCATATTAATACAATTTCAAGGATGTTAATAGTCGTGTCGAATATATCGTGTAAGAATCATTCGAACTGGTAACCATTGTAATTCAAATCGTTTTGGTAATATCAAGTATGGTTATTATATTGTATTATTTCTCTACAATGCGGTGGTTATATATTATCACTACGACTGTCCACATACACGTGATTAATGCCAAATCAATAATATACTAATAATCAATAGTAATCTATTTCAGTGAAGTTCCAATCTTTTATTTAGATTACCGACCGATCATGATTATAATAGTTTTTGATTTCCTAAAACCTTAAAACGATGAACCTAGTAATTTGACTAAGTTGACAATTTTAATTTATCTTTTATCTACATTTAACTTTCAATTTTATATGTAAATTTACCTACTTTAAAGAATTTTAACTTTTGAATATTAGGGAGTTCGATTAATATTTAAAATTACTCCTCTTTATACAAACAATCTGTACCTATAAAACTCAATGTCTGTCTGTCTATCTGTTCTCTATACAAATCTATACCGTTTGTTCGATTCGATTCAAATTTTGCATACATATACTTTAAGACCCGGCGCGTAACAAAGGCGACATTTCCTCCCTATTATTTTACCCCTTCCCCTCCCCCATATATATTTTCAATGCTAATCTGTACCGTTCGACCGATCAGACTCAAAATTTGGAAACTTATTCTTTAGGACCCTGCGGGTAACATAGGCGACATTTTCCCCGTCCCTTTTTACCCCTTCCCCTTCCACAGATATATTTTCTGTACAAAACTACACCGTTTGACCGATCTGACTCAAATTTTGCACACGTTTTGCACACGTGCACACGACCTGGTGAGTAAGATAGGCGACATTTCCCCCCTCCACCTTTACACCACCTCCCTCTGACATATTTTGCATACAAACCTGTACCGTTCGACCGAACCGACCCAAATTTTGCATACTTATTCTTAAAACGAGGCGGGTAATATAGATCATTTTATCTACCCCTCTACCCCCCCTTCTATTTTTTTCTGTACAAATCTACACCGTTTGACCGATGTGACTCAAATTTTGACAGGTATTCTTAGGGACCCGGTGGGAAACTCAGGTGACATTTCCCCCCTCACCGCTTACCCTACCACGGTGACATTTCCCATGCAAATCTGTACCGTTTAACCCAATTTTTATAACCCATATTTACAACCCATTTATAACCCAATAACAAAGTAACCCAATTAACTGACCCAAATTTTGGTTTAAACTTCTTTAGCACCAGTCAGATAATATAGGCGAAATTTCCCATTTCCCCATCTAACCCATCCCCTCCCCCAGATATATTTTCTGTACAAATCTACACTGCTTGATCGATTGGACCAAAAGTTTGCATACATATTACCGGCGTAAAAAATAGACACGGTTTTTCCATAGATATCTTATCCATCCCAGCCTTGATTAAATGGAAACATTGTTTTAATTAGAGGCTTTTCAAAACTGCGGAACCTTTGTTTCCCCCCACAAAGTTATTTTCAACTTAATCCTTAACCCGTGCAACGCCGGGTACGAACAGCTAGTTTGTTAATATTAATTATGTGAAATAACATTTTTTAGCCGGATTGATAGTTTTTTAGGGGACCTACTCAAGGTTGGGATTGTTGTAACATCCGTAATTTTAAATTGTGAATACATTCTCTTTCAAATAATTATCACACCGTTTTTAGCATTAAAAACTTGAAACTTTATTCTGTCCCAAATGACCATGGGTAATTGTGTCGCGTTAGTCCAATACAACCGAAATCTAATTGCACCATTAGCCTCTTATAATGTAATGAACTCTCAGACATGCAAACATACGGAATATTAAACCTAACTAAAAGTGGTAATGAAATAATTCATTCAATTTATTTAGGAACATACCTAGGTGTTATAATATTCTAATTTATTTAAATTAGATGGTACTTACTTTTCTTGAGTCTTTGAAATTGATGCCGTGTTTCCCATTTTGGTATCACTTTATTGTTATTTGTATTATTTACAATCACTTTGTTTATTCTGTAATTTACACGATATTATATTATATAATAAATATACCAATAAAATTATATAAATAATATCTGTTATTTATAATTGGATACGTTACTGCTCATGGTACGAAATCTAGTAATGATACGCTTAAAAATTACTTTCAATGTGTAATTAAAATACATAAATCATATACCTACATTTTTCATAGATTTCGATTTATGTAATAGTGAAAAAATACTATCTGAAATAGCTGATTATTTGCGGGGAAGTCTCAAGATTTTCTTACGAATCGTTTAGAAACAAAGGAAGATGAAGGAAATATCTATGAAGGTACAAGAACACAATGATCTTAGTCACTCGCCTAAGATTATTAGGTGCGATGTACCATCCTTGAAACTAGATGCCAATATGCTTTTATAATGGTCACTGGTGGAACTCCTACTAAAGTATTTCGATGCGATGTGACTTAACATAATATATTAATAATTTTTTAAATCTTTAATTTTGAATTAAATAACTTTGTATTTAAACCACGAGTTTTATAAAATATCTTGCCAACCGGTTTCGCTTAACTCAAGTTTCAGGACAGTATTTAAACTTTTTATTTATGGTTTTGTGTTAAATTTGTAGAACTCCATGTTTATTCTTAATGAAACTTAAAATAAATTAAATTTTAAATATTATTATTAAGTTCTGCAGGTTAAGTGTTATTTAATGTGACATCTTTTTCAGCTTGTAAGACCATTATCAACATTTTGATGCAAATGGCCTTACAACTTAAAAGCCGAAACAGCTGTCACATTTAAAATAACACTTAACCTGCAGAACTTAATAATAATATTTAAAACGTATTTAAACTAACAATAAATATAACAGGAGTGAATTTATACATACATAAAGAAAGAGATAGAATATATCTGTGAGCGAAAGGAACAACCAAATAAGTCGTAAAAGCCATAACAAAATTTGGGAATTTAGTTTGTTTGAGAAATATCTTTTAATGCCTTTGTTATTTTTATCCAATTTTTGCACCAATAATTTTATTTTTTGCACAAGAACGTCGAACCAAGTTGACTAATGTGTTGTTTCTTGCCAAATTTTTCAATTAATTAATTATATTAAACATGTCATTTGACCTTTTTCAAAAAATAAAAAAGTAGTCGCTTATTATTCCTTGTTAGATGTGTATCTAAAGTACAACTCTGCATACTTAACTCAAAACTCGATTTTATTGACTAATTCGGTTGTTCCTTTCGCCCACACATATAATTACATAAGACAGAGAGAGGTAGAAAACACAGAATTAGATAGAAAACATGGAAAAGACAAATTAATATAATGGACAGAACGTCCATGGAGGGGGAAGGAGAATTATAAGATTGATGGATAATTAATAGGAAAAATACCTTATATGTAAAAATGATTTTGTTTTTTAAATCAATATGTCAAACCGCAAACTGATTGCTTTCTACGAAAATAGAATATCTTTAATTTTGATTGTATTTTTTCATCACCGGACATTCATACACATTCATAAAAAAAATAAGACTTATTGCCCTCTGACATCGACAGCCCTGCGTTAAGTGAAAAGCAATTAATTACACACGTAATATTTTTAATTTGTCTGTATTTGGATTGGCACCAATTCTTTTTTATCATCTTTTGGGGGTTACAATTCTGACTTGTTGTTTGATAACAGTAAATTCTAACATGTAAAAATATATTTTGCAGTTGACAGTTAACGAGTGTATAATTTTATATTTATAGATGCTGATTATAATGACTATTTATTTCCGTACTCCAAAATAAATAATTTTGAACGACAATTTTGGCAAAATAATTTCATCCCCAGTAAAATTTATTGCAAAAATTGCCTACGAAAATTTCTAACATTTTTAAATGCTCTCGTTTTAAACTAATTTCATTTTCTCTTTTACTGTTTGTTGAATTTACGTTTCCGAACCAGAAAAATGTAACGTGTTTTTGTTACATTTTACTATTTTAACTTTTATCAATAATTTATTTATGAATTCGTAATGTATTTCTATTTTTAACCAGTGTATGTGATCGCTGTTTCTATGTAGGTAGGTACCTTTCATATTTTCCATAAATATTTTCTAAAATGTACGTAGTGTCTCATAGCTAGTAGCAAAAACTTTACAAGTGCATTTATGCCTTGATAATGAGTCTAACATATTCGAAAATGTTGGAGACATTCAATATCAAATTTTGCATTTTTTTTAAAATATTTCTGACTCATTTTTTGCGAAAAATTGATTTATCGTTACAGTATCAATTATGAAAAATTTGGTCGCTTCAATACGACTCAAATAAAATGATAAAAACGTCAAAGTCACGGTTACTTGAAAATTTTCGACTCATTATCAAGGCAGGCATCTATCTACCTGTAATTTTTTTACTACTAACTATATAAAATATATTATTAAAACTATTTTATCACAAATATGAATTGTGTGTTTTTATAAAATCAGATTTACCGAAGTATTGTGTATATTTTATCGTTGCATATTATCATACACGCGTGTATATACTTTACGCATAGAAGAAAATTCAATGTTATTTTTTTAGAACTTATCAAGACTAACAGAAATCTATCGGATATCGCCGGTTGTTGTTGCTAAGCCTCGCGGCTGCTGGGCACCCACGTTATGACATTATTATACATAATTGTATTATACATATTATGTATTGTATAATACCAGACTCAATGGGCGATGCCCGTCCAGACATTTTACAGTTTTTTTTACATTATAAATATTTTTAAAGACATATTGTAGCAGTAAAAATAATAATAAATAGTTTGGAGGGGCTTACCGTCGGAAGATTTTAAACTTTTTTCCAATATATTGTTAAAATCTGACTGCGGATGAGAATGGCTTTACAGACATAGGTACGAACGAACGATTTTATTACATGTATTAATAATAACACATTTTTACAAATTAATATTTAAATTTAATGGTGTTTGTTTTAGAGTTGTAAAATTTACACTTAAATTATTTGTTTATCAAAAGTAAAAATATAATAAACGTAAAAATAGTCAAAATGCAGTTATTTAAATTAAATTTCAAAGAGTTTATTATGAAAAACTTTACGTTACTATTATTACGTTCATACTACAAATATTCCCTCTAAGGTGTGCGGGTGTGCGGCCGCACACTTATAAATATGTGTCCGCACACATGTTTCCAACCCCATCACACAGAAATAAATATGCGAAATCAGATTTCAGGTTTGCCTCAATATACCAAATAATGACCAACATTTTATTAATGGTTGACCAATTGGAGTCTAATGGGACGAAGCACCAACATCGGGTAAGATTATTATGCAATTAACTTGTGACAATTACTGTCTAATTAGGTCTGTATTTTCTAACGCGGCATAATAATGTACAAGTGCACGAAATGGTGCAGTTTGAACGAAATTTGCATAAATCAATTTTTGTACAAAATGTATTGTTTGTAGTTCGTATACATGATATATAGGGGGAACGTTTCACATTACTTTATATTTTTAATGTGAAATTAATTAATATTTTTAAAAATTAGGATAAACACAACACTGTTTTATTCCACTATTTCGAATTGTTAGAACGTTTTCGAGATTTCTCCCATTGTCAATAACGAAAACGTTCAAACAATTCAAAATAAATATATAGCGGAAAAAAACAGTGTTGTGTTTACCCTCATTTTTTTAAATATTAAAAATGAATTTCCACAATGTTACAAACAAAAAACTTGAAATTAATTGTAAAATTATGGCCATGTGTAATATGGAACTAAATAAATATTGAAAATAAAAATAAAGTGTAAATGCATAGTACTTAGGAACTTTAAAACTGTATTATCATAAATGCATTGTTTAAAATAGTTATTGAAACTGCAAACAAATACACGATTATTTAAAAAGGTGAATTGAAACATTCGTAATCATAATAATAATAATAATAATTGTAGGTACTTATTCATTTCTAGTTCGTATGTGTCGACAACTTTTAGCAGTTAAAGAAAAAAATATATTCTCAATGCGCTTATCATCCTCATCACACATATTATATTAAAAAAATTTTTTGTAAATCTATAAAACCGATCAGATCAAAAAAATATTTTAATGAAAAATCTTCCAAAAACAAGGTCCCTATACTGTACTGCTTTAAAATAACAACCTATTGTTTAATACTACACAAATGTTGTTCTAATTTTATATTAATCAAATTCATATTATGTACTATGTATTCTCAACTGTCTGTTATCTATCTGTCTATTAATATTAGTACGCCAATTTTTTGTGAAACTTAAAATAACATTGCAACAGCCGTAATGTAGCTGCATGTCCTAGCAGCAGCAATCGGAAAAAGCCAATTGCTTTCTGCTAGTTAGAAATAAAATAGTTAAAATTCTCAATTTTATGAGGTTAATTTAAATATGATTTTATGTACATGGCAACTATTTAAAATTATTATTTATTGATTTCACAAAAAAAAACTTGTATCCACCCATGTGTACGACAAATACAAATGTTGTTTGATTTATGTAAATGTAAAGATTTATTAGCTATTTATTTTAAATATAAATATTGTTCAGGCTAAAGCAATTACTAAATATTATATTTTAAACATCAAGTTCACGAAATAAGAAAAAAATAATTTTATATTAAAACCATGAGCAGTATTATATAAACTAAAATCAACAATTTTGATGATATATCATAATATTCCATCAAATTGGCATTTTATAATGGAATATTGCAAAAATAAAATCGTTGAATGTCTAATTAAATTACGTCAGAAAAACAAACACACAACACGTGAAAAGAGTAAAGTGAAAAATCGTAATTACGTCAATTAGTATTTACGTCTGAGCGACCACCGCGGTAAGCAACTGTCACTGCGTCCACCACCGTAAAATCAGTCCACGTTTTGCTGAAGACTGAGCAACACTGTCTGACGACGGCCACCGCGAATAGCCCAGCAGCGGAGTGACTAAATCCAGGGTGATGAAATAAAGTTACAAGCGATGATATTGCGTTTATTCAGATCTCACTACAACTTGGGCAATGCAATGACTAAAACTGCTCGAAATAACTGTACCCGCATGGGAATGAAAGACCAATCAAAATACTCGGAAGAATTGTCAAATATTCGGGCGTATTCTGAAAATAGCAATTAGTTAACTTAATAGAATAAACAATACGTTGGCGTTTGTTTCTTTCAGTTTCTACTCGAGAGAGAGGGAGACATCGCGACAATGCGACGCGAAACATGACGGTTTTCCGTCAAACGTCAAAGTATACAGGGTGTACCAGAGCTAGCAGCAGAAACTTGGCCGGTAGATTCGTGCCTATGTTATGAGCCTAAAATGTTCAAGCAACCATGGCCATATCAATGGTTATGGAGATATGCTATATCAAAGTTTGCATTTTTTTTTCAATATTTCTGACTTATTTTTTGCAAAAAGTTGAACTATCATTACAGTAACTTATATCGATTGTGATAAATTCATTCGCTTTAATACAAGTCGAATAAAATGATAAAAAACTTCCATAAATTGAAAAAAGTTTTTTTAGGTTTTTATCATTTTAAGCAAATGAATTTTTCATAATCGATATAAGTTACTGTAATGATAGTTCAACTTTTTGCAAAAAATAATTCAGAAATATTGAAAAAAAAATGCAAACATTGATATTGCATATCTCCGTAACTATTGATATTAGGTCATGTTTGCTTGATCATTTTAGACTCATGACATAGGCAGGAATCTACCGGCCAAGTTTCTGCTGCTAGCCCTCGTGCACCCTGTATATACGAGTCCAACGCGTCAATTTGCCAAAATTTTACCTCAGTACGCTGTGGGAGAATAAATTAATACGTACATACGAAATAATCTTTTTTCTATAAGCTTTAAATACAGCATTGGCACTTATTTCATGAAATTTTAGCCAAAACATGAGAATTGTGAGGTTATGTTCACGATAGGTAATTTGTACATTGGTAATCCGTTTGAAGCTCTGTTAGAGCAGACCGCCTGCATAGAAAGGCATCGGAGAAATCACGTTTCTAAAGGCATTGCAGACATCGGACATCGCAAATAAAGGTATTTAATTTGAGAAGGATATGTGAAAATACACCAATCTCATTATTTATATACGACGGATACCGAACACCGACGTATACCAACACCTACATCTCATTTATTGTTACTCTTGTCAATTAAATGTTGGGCTAGCAATTGTAAGATCCCAATATTGCTATTTTCGGCTGTTTGTTTATTTTTGTTACCATAATAGACTAGAGTTACGCGGAAGGAAGAATGCTGATTTTTTTGGTTTTTTACGCTTCCAATACATGTAATAATTTAAAA
The DNA here is from genome assembly GCA_016648135.1 of Agrypnia vestita. Lineage (NCBI taxonomy): Eukaryota > Metazoa > Arthropoda > Insecta > Trichoptera > Phryganeidae > Agrypnia > Agrypnia vestita. The sequence continues at coordinate 154,880 of JADDOH010023965.1, forward strand.
AAACTTCGATAACAATCATGTCTTGACTCTTATTATACAGGATGTCTCATAGCTAGTAACCGAAACTTCGAGGTAAACTTCTTCATTTAATTTTGAATTGAAAATATTCTTTACACTTGACGGATGAGCGGCATCTGAGTTTGCATTTTTTTTAAATATTTCTAATATATCTTTCGCATAATTTTAGCGATCATGAAAGTAATTTATATCGTTTATTAAAAATTAATTCGCTTTTAAACAGATCAAATAAAAATTTTTAAGCCATGCAGAGATTTGAACCAGATTTTTTGCAAGGTTTTAATCATTTTATTTGACTTGTGCGAATGAATTTTTAATATTCGATATAAATTACATTCATGATGGTCTAATGTTTTACAAAAGATATGTCAGAAATATTGAAAAAAATATACTGTTTAAAATAATTAGCATTAGATTATAATTAAGATAATATATTTTTTATTATTATGTTATTTACTGTGCTTCGAAGGCCTTCGTGGCTTGAATGGTTTTAAAAATTTTAAAATTAATCCCAATTATAATAATTTCGTTGTCTGTCTATCTGTCCCCGTAACTTCGTGTAACGTCCGTAACTTTTTATACTAATTTTTTTTTTCGAAAATTTTTTTCTACGAATTTTTTTTTATAATAATAAAATATTATAAATAAAAACTTATTCCTTAGGAACCGACATGTAAAAGTACCGTCTTTTTTTACGGGTTACAGCTAGTTTAAAATAATTCGTGAAGAAATTCTATTACAATTTATTAACCGCGAATAACTCCCATAAATGGTGTTAATAAGTACTTAAGCTTAGATACGTAAGTCTGCAATGGTGTTCAAAATAGATATTGTATTCAATTCTAAATTAAATATATCGGGTATTTTGATTTAAATATGCTGTCGCTTTGTCTTCTGCGAATCCCTGTATGGCTTGGAGACAGTGCCGGATTAGCCATATAACAGAAGTAACAAGTGCTACGGGCCCTGAAATGAAAATCAGAATTTCAATTTAACAAACAAATTTATTTATCATTTTATTTCAGCGCATTACTAGGCTCGATGAAGTTTTAGAAAATTTAACGCCTAAATAAGAATTTTAAAGTCATTTGTTTATTATCAGAATTAATTATATTGTCTGCCTTAGCCATACGCATGGAAGCAGACCATGTTACCATGTTGGTGTTATTGAAATTCTTCGACAGTTAAAATCTCTACAGTAGAAGAGATCTTGAAAAGAATGCCAACTGTCGTCAGTGCCAAGATGATTTGGAAGAAAGCCTAGAAAGCAATAAAGAAAGGCGATAAACTTGTGCAATTTACCGAATTATTTAAAACAGGTGTGGCTATTATTATTGACAAAAAAGCATGAAGCTCTAATTTTATAGACTTACAATGGAAAATTCATAAGACATCAACTATCCTATTTTCGAATGCCCGTCTACCTGTCCGTAACTCCTGGAATTAACTTGGATTTACAACAACAACACTGATGATGATGATGATGACTAGCCGCTAATGTTGCTCGGGCACCCGAGTGTAATATGTAATCAGCGCACGGCTCAGCTCCCGTGATTTTGAAACTGCAGCGGATTTTTTTTCGAATTAATTTTGAACAAAAATATGTTAAAGAACATTGTTCGATCTTAATGAATAGGACGGGTAAAATATTTCCTGATACCTACAATATACTCTCGCACCATTCTTTCCCTATAGTGCACGCCAGATCTACGAAGAAGTCTTATCTATGACTTCTAACATTACCACTTTCGATTTTGATTGTGTGACCACTCGGAGTAAAGTTGTGCCAATCTTCTGATAAGGATTATTAAATTGGGCCGTCCTTCTGCCAAGGAATTGTAAATTGTGCCTTTTAGATAAGGATTTTAGTGAGTTCTGCCACCCTTCTGATAAGGGATACTTGGAAGTATCATTACAGTGCCGTGTCGGCGGACATTCTACGGAAGTGAAACGACGCGATCAGGTATTTGTCCTGGACCAGGCTGAAGGTCTGACGTTGGTTTCCAACAGTTTCCTTCCTCTTATACCTATAGTCCGCTTCCTTAATGTTCGTCCATCTCCCCGAAAAACTTATCAAGCCCTGGACCACCTTATAAAGATATTCCATATACGTTTTTCATATAAATTAATAACTTCGTCTCTGTGAGACTTCTATAATTTATCTAAATCGAGAAATGTTTATTTGTACAAGTATTATTTATTTATTTTATATCCTAAATCAAACAAAGGCCTCATAATAACACTTGCTGCAGGCCCCGCGCCGCCTTAATCCGGCACTGCTTAGAGACAGGAACCTTGAGAGCAAGTGAAAGGCGAAAAATAGACGTTATTTAAATGTACTGCTGGAGAACGAATACTGAAGACCCTACTGACATTAAAGCGACCTATCGTATCAATTCTGAAAAAGCGAATTATTCAGAACAGGCTTTTCACATTCTAGGCATACCTACTCCAATTCCTTGGACACGTCGCAGAGAACTTGTCAATCTGAAGAGGCTAATGTTAACAGGAAACGAAGAAGGTCAGAGAGGAAGCGGACGACCTCTTACGCAGTGGACCACCAGGTCAAGGAATCCACGCGCTTCTGATTCGCAACGGCATCTTCGGATCGCTGATAACACATAGTACGAAGAAGAATCATCAAGAGCGTACACGTCAGGATGCGTCATGGGTATAGGTACATCATAGAGTGCTTCTTTACCTTCTCGGGTGTCCCACAAGGATCTAACCTGAGTCCATTGTTGTTTTCGATTTTTATTAATAATATAAAAAATGTAATCTTAAACTCGCGCTTTCTGTTATTTGCGGATGACTTAAAGCTTTTCTTAAAGGTATCAACTTTGGACGATTTTCGTCTTCTCCAAGCAGATATATCAAATATATGTGAATGGGGAAGACGAAATAAACTGTTGTTTAATGTTTCCAAGTGTTCGGTTACATCCTTCACTAGGGCCCAAAAAACTCTATTTTTTCGCTACAAAATGAACGATCAAAATCTGACAAGAACATCAAATGTTAAAGATCTAGGTGTTAGATTTGTAAGCAACCTAACATTTCACGATCACATAGAGACGATCAGTGGTAATGCTTTGAGAATGTTAGGATTTGTTCTGCGTACTGCCAGGGTTTTCGAGAATACCCGCGTACTGAGAACTCTTTACAACTCCTTGGTGCGGAGTAGACTCGAGAGTGGCTCGATGATCTGGGGGCCACATGAGGGCAAGTACTCTCTTATGGTGGAGAAAGTCCAAAAGAAGTTTCTGAGATATCTCTACATGAGAGAGTACGGGCATTATCCTTGGCTTTACCCAACCGAGTTTCTCCAGGGTATGCTTGGCTACAATAGTCTAGAGACTAGAAGGAATGTATATTTGATTACACATTTTTATCGATTGTTGCGCGGTATGATCGATAATCCTGAAATTATGCAGAGCATTGGTTTGTATGTTCCTGATAATTACACTAGACATCGTCAGCATAGATTGTTTCACATTCCAATATACAGGACCAACCTGCCGATGGTTATGCCTGTTGGAAGAGCCACAGCTATGTTGAACAAAATCGCATTGGGTATTGATATATTCCATGTGTCTGAGGGGGTTTTCCGAAGCGAGATTCTCCTACACCTTTGACCAGATTTTATGTTATTTTTAATTTATTAAATATTTTCATTTTTGATATATACTTCCTAATATGTATGCCTTAAACATTTTGTTTGTCATGTACATATTATCATGAAATAAATTGAATTGAAATTGAATTGAATTGAATCTTTCCATGTAAGAAAGGCAATCGAATTAATATTTGTAAGCCGTGCATTGTTTCGTACGACGCGCATTGTTTCGTTGTGTTGGTGTTTACGGGTGTAACAATATGCCTCGTACGCACGGCTTACACATACTAGTTCGATTGTCTTTCTATTTTTAGTTGAGTTGGAACATAGCTGGACAGGATTCGCATTCGAATTCTATCCAGCTATTTTCCAATGCAAGGTATACAACACAGCATGTCATCGCATCGGTTGACTATGAATGCTAATTATAGGTAACTTCTAACGCGCATACATAAATACACGCAGCATTTTTTTCATGATAAATTAAATTTATGGAACCGAAATATTCTCTCACGATTAACAAATTTCATGTTAAAAGAAATTATAGGTGCAGGCCTGATCAATTTAAAATTAAGACATAAACAGTGAGCGATTCTTAAAAACGTACTCGTTAAATCAATTGACGGAAATATTGCGCGTATTGCGCTTGCGAAATATTATAAAAAAAATATATTGGGTTAGCTAAGGTAAATTAAGGGTAGGTTTAGCTTATGTTGGGTTGTGTTAGGCTAAACGAAAGTGCAGTACGTTCCTAGGGCAGTTACAAATACCCCAATTTTGTTTAATAGGGTAGAATTCGCAAAAAAAAAAACATATTCGATATTTCCGTCCCCTGATTTGATCGGCTACTTTATTTTAATAAGTTCATCAACATTATCTATATATGCTTATTGAAAGCTTTTTCATAAAAAAACCTTTGTAAATTATGTTTGTTGTCATTATATCGTTGGATCTATCGCGTGCATCCTTTATCGCGTGGGCCTTTTGCCCGTGGGCCTTTTATCGTGGACCTTTTGTTGTGGAATCGTTATTCGTTTCAAGTGAGAAGAAAATAAATATTTGAAATCACGTAGCAATTTGTTGGGTCCAGAATATATTTCTCTAAATAGAGACCCGAACATAATTTCATGTTTTTCTTAATTTATTACCACGCTTATATTAGCATCACCTGTTTGTCTGGACGGAATCTTATAATCATATTTCACCCGCTTCCCAATGTCCAATCTAGCTGAAATTTTGCACACTGAAATATATGAATCAATTGAATCAAGATTCACTAAGTAGTCAATTAATCCATCATGAATAATTAATCAAAGTTTTATATGGAATTATTTAATGAGCTAACCAAAAGATGGCGCTAGTTTCCTAGCGAAGTGATTTTGTACTATGGGTAATATTGAGACTAAACATTATAAAATATTATACATGAAAAAAGTATTTTAAAAAAACATGCATATATTTAAATTAGGTGAGAACTATAAAAGGAAAAAAATTGGCCAAAAATTTTTTGTCTCACTCCTCAAATAAAAGCGTGGGCGCTTTCCCTCCATTAACAACCGAATTATGTAATCTATATCAATATCGTAAGCGCCCACCTTTTATTTGAGGCAAAAAAAATTGAAAATTTATTTTTTGCTTTTTAGTACATTTAAATAATATAAACGTGGTATATATTTCTTAATATTATATTTTTTCATGTGATTAATACTCATTAATTTATCTATTTCTTTTTTCTTTATTTATGTAAACTTATGTTACTTTGTTATTTTACCTTGTTAACAAAAAAACTACTGCCAAGTCGGTCGGGCGGATTAGTGGATTTCACCGAAATGGTAGGCAGAGAGAGTAGAACGCCATAATCTTCTATTTGACACGCCATTTTTGCTTCGGCTACATTCATACATCTTCTCATAATTATTAAAATAAAAAAATGAACTTTATGTTATGTTTTATTTGTGTTTTAGAATAAGTAGTTCTATTTTCTTCTTTAACAACCTTACGGACAATCACTCCATCCAACCCTTGACATCGCCTGTATGTATGTTAGCTTACATGATTATGTTTTAAAACTAGCTTTAACCCGTCAAAAACGACGGTACTTTTACGTGCCGGTTCCTAAAAATAATTATTTACTTACATAGCCCAACACCCATGAAATAGTAATAACGACTTTTATCAAAATATTTGAACATTTTTTGTATTTACCTACCTTACCTATGTATGTGCCTACCGGCAGTTAAAAAAAGTTAAAACCGAAAACACTTGTAATTGGGATAATGGGCATATACTTCATTTATAATGTTTTATTATTAGAGTATCATGTATAAAAAATATATTGATTGTATTATTTGTATGTATCTACTTATTTTATTAATTACACCTACATGTTTCGGAAATATCGGTCTTTTGTTTGTGTTTTATTTCTTACAGACAATATATAAATCTTATTTCTAATATTATATATATATATATGTGTGTGTGTATGTATGTATATATATGTAGATGTATATGAGTGTATATTTGTATGTATGTGTGTATATATGTGTATTATATATATTATATCTTGCTAATGTTCAAACTTAAAAAAAAAAAACTGTACAGGTAGTTGCTTCAGAACAGACATTGTCTAGTGAAGCAAGTACCTTCATTTATATGTATAAATAAATTTAAAAGAAATAAATAAATAAAAATTTAAAAAATACCTTTCCATTGTCAAGGTGTTGTATAACTGTCAAAATATCAAAATGAATATGTAATGTCTTTTGTTTTTTGGTTTTTCTAAATTATTATTAAATTTTATTGCTGAAATTCTTGATTACTCGCAATTATTGGATTTTTTTTTATAATTTTTATTTTTTTAAATTTTTAGAATCAATTGAAAATAGAAAAAAAATAAAAAGAGTATCATGTACCTATTATCCTGATAGTGTCTCTAATAAATATTTTAAAAATGTATTATTCTAAACCCTGGTGATTGGGCGGAAGATGAAATGCTTCACGTCTTTGCTAAGTCCTATATGCGGTGTATTTTTGACGGGTAATGCAGGTTCGGCGATAGCAACACCGTTATCGTCGCCGCCTTCGGGTTTGCTCGCCAGGGGTTCAAGCCCTATCTCCGGTCATTTAATTTCGTTTTTTGGCCGTGAATTAGAACGAAATTACGGACGGACGGACGAAAAAACAGACAGACAAGGAAATTATTATGTTTGATTAGCATTATTACACTCAGCCTCGATACTGTAGCATAAATTAGTTTTTTTATGTTTTTTTATTGTTAAGTCACGTCTCTTATTACATCATAATCCAATATTAATACTTCAGCTCACGTATTATCATTACGGGGGCGTCTCAACCTCTAGCTGACCTTCCATTGTAGGCTGCGTTAGTTTGACGTGATGGCGGGCAAAACAGTTGCTAAAGCCTGTTTAGTCACAACCAAAAATACTACTCTCGCGAAAACTTATTGAAAAAACACAGCTAAAAGAATTTTCTAGATACGCACTCAGTGATACCGAGAATGGGAATGATTCAAAATTAATACGAGTAGTAGGTGTTATGAATTCTCTATAAAAGGTGGCTCATCGGGTTCGCCGGAATTAATTTCTTACAATTTTTTATATATTTTATTTGGCATCTCTAATGTTTCCTGTAATTGAAGTTATTAAAAATGGATTGCTATACAAAAGAATAATGTAATATTATGGCGATCATCTGGTAATTTGGGTAAAATTCACAATTTTTTCCCATATCTTTTGCTTCGTGGTCGCTGACCGCCGATCGAAATAATGAAGTGTAGTCGAAATGGTACAATGATGGACTGAATTACCACCACCGAACGTGGATCGGAGTAAAGAAAAAAGGTTTTACCCCTCAATATCCGCCGATAAAGCGCATAATCTAGACATTTCTACTACAACAACTATCTACTTATACACTTGAAAACGCACTTACGGATTTCGTCCTGGTTCTGGGATTTGCAGAGCTCTCCTTATAGTAAATCGAGTGTACGCTGGATTTATTCAGATCATCGTCGAGAGAAACATTGAAGGTAATAGGCAATACTCGTAGAGGCCTCTCGAGATCAAGCTACACAGACCAGGTTATCGGAGACGTGCGCTGTAGCACCTACCAAGAGATGAAGAGGCTGGCAGGTGACAGAGAGGAGTGGAGAGATCGAGTGCTTGGTGCAGACCAATCCTAGGATTGTGACCCAAAAAATACACCAGCGTTATCAGAGAAAGCGGGACAAATTTACCAGGAATAAAAATTATTGGTTTGAAAAATTTATTTAATAATTCTCCTTGCTTCTTTGATTTGGCGGTAAAATATTTACATAATTTAATTAACTTTTTTAACTTGATTTTTAATTTTTCGAAGGACAGGAGGAGCTCAATGGCTAAAAAATAAAATTATAAATAAATAAAAATTAAAAGGAAACATCTAAACTGTCCACAAAGCAAGCAGAGTACGGGAGAGATAAGTCCCATCTAGAGATGGGTTGTTCTTTTAGAACAGTTCACTTTACTGAACGGACAAACGGTACAGTTCATTTTAGTGAACTGGTCGTTCACTAGTCAAGTAGATGAAAAATAATCTGATGGGTACCTTATGTATAAGTTCACTTGAACAGATATGGATGGGTAAAAAATGTCGTCTTTTTTAGTCGCCAAATTTTATTTTAGAAAAAATTGTGATGTTGTTCTTCGATATGTCAATATATTCTTTCCGGTGACCTCTTTTTTTTGATTGCCAAAGGCTTTTTCACTTTAATTTTGTTACATTTTTAGAAAAAATATACCGGAAAGTATCGATATATTTTTTTTCATTTACCCATCCCTACTGTGATGGCTCCTCTTCTTCGCCTTTCAGCTCGATCCTACTCCTAACTGAGTTTACGCCTTGTTAGAGGCAAACAAGCTATCTATCTACGTCGGGTGAAGGCTCTACGGCTTTTAACGTAGTATTTCCAAACACCCTCGCTTTATTCAAGACCTCCCCAGTTCACGTTGTGTAATTTTTTGTTTCGAACTATAGGGGATGAATTGGTTTAGTGGTAACCCTAACGCAAGCTTTTCTTAAATTAAATACTGGGGTATGAAGTTCGTGAATGTTCATGGAAAACGCAAACAAAACTACCTAGCACGTCAATTAAGCCCTACGGTGCAATTGCTAAACATACTATGTTCCGTGGCCCTATATTATTTACCTATCATTCCTACGGACTGAAACCACTGCATCTGGTGTAGCTGCGCTTCCGGAGTGCGCGGTCCTCTGCTTCCATGCCCTCTCCGCTCGATCCCCCATTGTCCTACCTGTATGGGATCGACCGCCATCCACTGAAAGGTTAGTGACGTGCCGTTATCACATGCGCATGCACATATAGAGTACATAGATCCCCTGAAAGCCCTCGAGTCCTTCGTAGCCGTTCATGTGGATGATTCCGTCTTCGACGCCCTCGCTGATTAATAACTTTATCTCTCGCCGTTATCTCGCTGTGCTTATTCCTTACGATCTTTTATATTTACTCTGCATTATCTTTATATCTATTACATTGTTACGTTTATTTACTAGCCGGCCTAAGTTCCGTTACCTGTATCTGGCCCTATGTCTCATTCTAGTGGTACGTTGGGTTCTAATGGATAAGGGGTTTGTAGAAGGTATGTGTAAATGTATGTGTACGCGGAAAATGTGGTTGCTTTAAATTCGGCCCCTCCGTACCCAAAGGCTCATCGGTGACTGATCCCATCTTCCTTCTCCCGACACGAGTTCCGGATACGTTGACCTGAGCCTGGATGCGCCTTTTCATGTTGGGCCTCTTCTGTGCAAAGTACCGCACCATCCCTCGCGTCAGTGTCTGGCGTCCGGGCTCAGAGCCAGTTTGCCCCCCGAATTCCAACTCCTCCAGGTTAGACTAAGTTAAACTACGGTATATATACTGAAGCTACTGTAAAGATGGTCCCGGGCCACCTGTCAAGTCAAAAATATGCGAGTGGGGAAGGGGAGTTTCCTAGGCTCCCCAACCCTCGCCTGTGAGCAACTACAGCCCATTGGCCATTCGCGACACTACAGTGACTGCAATCACCCTCCCAGGTAGTACTTATTATAATCTGGTATGCATCAATACGTTCAATCCATTCCAGACGAGGGAAGACATCCGCACGGGTGTTGTGCCACCCGTGAAGAGCCCCCTCATACACTACGTACGAATAGATACATACTAATAAAATATAATAGACATACATATACTTACATATACAATACATAAATAAATACTTGTAATGGTTGGTTGCCATGTGGTTTCACGAGGCCATGACCCCTCGTATTAGTAGATGGAAAGGTGGATCTGGACAGTAGGGATATGCCTAGCCCCTGGCCAGGGATGTCGGTGTATTTTCTCCAAATGGTGTACAGCTAGAATCCTGCCATCGATGATGATGGGATCTGCCTAATTATCTCCGACTGATGTGTAACTGGAACCCTGCCATCACTGATGAAGATGATGATGTCACTATCGAAACGTCTCCTGATGACATTTAGCTGAACCGCCGCTAATGATGATGATGATGATGATACTATCGTAACGTCTCCTGACTATATATAGCCGAAACACCGCTAATGATGATGATGATACTATCGTAACGACTCCTGACGATATATAGCTGAAACACCGCTAATGATGATGATGATGATGATGATGCTATCGAAACGCCCCCTGACTATATATAACTGGGACACTGCTAATGATGATGATGATGATGATACTATTGAAACACCTCCTGACGATATATAACTGGGACACTGCTATGATGATGATGTTGATGATACTACCGAAACGCCCCCTGACTATATATATAACTGAGACACTGCTAATGATGATGATGATGATGATACTATTGAAACACCTCCTGACGATATACGACTGGGACGCTGCTAATGATGGTGATGATGATGATGCTATTGAAACGTCTCCTGACAATATATAACTGGGACACTGCTAATGATGATGATGTTGATGATACTATCGAAACGCCTCCTGACGATATAAAGCTGAACCACCGCTAGTGATGACGATGATGATGATGATACTATCGCAACGCCTCCCGACGATATATATCTGGAACACCGCTAGTGATGATGATGATACTATCAGAACGCCTCCTGACTATATGTGACTGGAACACCGCTAATGAAGATGATGATGATGATACTATTGAAACGTCTCCTGACGATATACAACTGGGACACTGCTAATGATGGTGATGATACTATCGGAACGCCTCCTGACTATATATGACTGGGACACCGCTAATGAAGAAGATGGTGATGATGATGATGCTATCGAAACGCCCCCCGACTATATATAACTGGGACACTGCTAATGATGATGATGATGATGATACAATCGAAACGCCGCCTGACTATATATAACTGGGACGCGGCATATGAATAGACAAATAAATACCTAATTAATTAATGTATCATCAATTAAATAAATAAATAGAGATGAATAATTAAGTTCGGCGTCGAGCACACGGGCCGATGATGATGCTATCGAAACGCCGCCTGACTATATATAACTGGGACGCGGCATATGAATAGACAAATAAATACCTAATTAATTAATGAATCATCAATTAAATAAATAAATAGAAATTAATAATTAAGTTCGGCGTCGAGCACACGGGCCGATGATGATGCTATCGAAACGCCGCCTGACTATATATAACTGGGACGCGGCATATGAATAGACAAATAAACACCTAATGTATTAATGAATCATCAATTAAATAAATAAATAGAAATGAATAATTAAATTCGGCGTCGAGCACACGGGCCGATGATGATGCTATCGAAACGCCGCCTGACTATATATAACTGGGACGCGGCATATGAATAGACAAATAAACACCTAATGTATTAATGAATCATCAATTAAATAAATAAATAGAAATGAATAATTAAATTCGGCGTCGAGCACACGGGCCGCGCGATCCCTGGAAGTTCACACACATGCAGAGAAGGGTTATTTGGCGAATTAATTCGCCCCTATTATGGTCAGTACGGATCCAACATGCAAAGAACACCTGTGGGGAAAACATATGTAAAGTTTACGGTACAGGGGTTAGCTTTCACTGTCGGCGCTTCTTCCGTCTCTGTCTGGGGTGTCGAACCCGAGACCATTCTTCTTAATCGTGCGCCACCTTTATATATCGTTATAATCTCAAAACGGAAAGAGGATGACATGACTTACCCATCTGCCGCCGATTATATCCATTCCAGTGCATCGTAGTTTCACTTTATGTACCTCACTTTATACCTAAGGATTGCGAACACTTGCCTTGCACGCGCACACGATTCACAGGCCCCTAATTAACTATAGTTCGCGACCTAACCTTTGATCCTGCCATCACGCGTTTTTAAGTTTCCGTAGCTGGGGCTTAGTATCCAGCCTCGGCAACTATACGGTGTATATACCTTAATCAAACCGAAACTAGACATTATTTTCTTTCCTTGAATTTATATTCCTCGAGATACCGGAATTAGACTCTAGCTCGACAATTGTAAGTATTTATATATCTTAATAATACTGCAACATAGTCCTTATTTCCGTCTTACGTATCCGTACTTCCCGGGTCATCGAGACTAGACTCCAATTCTAATGATCATACTCTAATGATTATACGCACCGATATTTTTCATAAATCCCGTTACCCGTTATTTTCTGATGTTACATATTCTTATATTTATCCGAAATACCGGGATTAAGCTTTGAATCTAGGATTCCATCCATTTATAAGTTTTAACAAACCCATGAAGCAACCACTTGTCCACTTGTTGTTGTTAAAGAATTGATTGCTTCTATAATAAAACCCCACTAGTCTACATCTTTATAAGGTCAATACATATTACTTTTAGGGTCCGCCGATTTAGTTTTATTCTTAATATTATTATTATTATTATTACTATTATTATTATTATTATTATTATTATTATTATTAATTACACGGCTTAATAGCCTTTTACAACAGGTTTATACATAATTAAAATACAACAAACGATTAAATGTAAAAGAAAAATAAAGGGTATAAATGTAAAAGGTATATATACATAGTTTAGAAATAATGAGGTTAGACATGTATGTAAAAAAAGGTATATATGCAAAAAGTGTAAAGTAGCAGGTTTATACATAATTAAAATACAACAAACGATTAAATGTAAAAGAAAAATAAAGGGTATAAATGTAGAAAGGTATATATATACATAGTTTAAACATAATGAGGTTAGAAATATATGTAAAAAAAGGTATATATGCAAAAAGTGTAAAGTAGCAGGTTTATACATAATTAAAGTACAACAAACGATTAAATGTAAAAGAAAAATAAAGGGTATAAATGTAAAAAGGTATATATATATACATAGTTTAAACACAATGAGGTTAGAAATATATGTAAAAAAAAAAGTATATATGCAAAAAGTGTAAAGTAGCAGGTTTATACATAATTAAAATACAACACACGATTAAATGTAAAGGAAAAATGAAGGGTATAAATGTAAAAAAGTATATATACATAGTTTAAACATAATGAGGTTAGACATGTATGTAAAAAAGGTATATATGCAAAAGGTGTAAAGTAGCAGGCTTGTACATAATTAAAATACAACAAACGATTAAATGTAAAAGAAAAATAAAGGGTATAAATGTAAAAGGTATATATATACATAGTTTAAACGTAATGAGGTTAGAAATATATGTAAAAAAGGTATATATGCAAAAGTGTAAAGTAGCAGGTTTATACATAATTAAAATACAACAAACGATTAAATGTAAAAGAAAAATAAAGGGTATAAATGTAAAAGGTATATATATACATAGTCTAAACGTAATGAGGTTAGAAATATATGTAAAAAAAGTATATATGCAAAAGTGTAAAGTAGCAGGTTTATACATAATTAAAATACAACAAACGATTAAATGTAAAAGAAAAATAAAGGGTATAGATGTAAAAAGGTATATATACATAATTTAAACATAATGAGGTTAGACATTTATGTAAAAAAAAAAAGTATATATGCGAAAGGTGTAAAGTAGTGATCTCAGAAATTTTTACTCACCGATAATATAGCAATATTAAATTTGAATAGCCAGCTATATATATAAAAAATTTAAGACATTATATAAAAATTTAATATTTTGAAAAGAAATGATCATATAGTGTTTTTTAAATTTTGAGAGAGATAGATTTAAAATGTCGACATATGTAGGTAGTTCATTGCCAAGTTTGTGCATTGATAACAAAATTATATTATTCTTAATATGATGTAATGAATATGGTTGCATGATTGACATCTTCGTCGACAGTCTGGAGAAAGTAAAGTTTACACTTAAAGAGGCAATACTGCTTCGTTACTGACTTCAGCTGTTAATATGTAATGGTGGGTAATATATATTTTTCGTACACATTGCCGCTTTGTACTTTATATTTTTAATTTCTGTACTCATGTTTCGGTGCTATTCCGGTACTTTTAATAATTTGCTACTTGTAATTTATATTGTTTAATGTATGTTCTTTTAATTTTATGATATATTTTTTCATGTAAAAGCCTATACGCATTGCTGCTCGTTACCTACTCTACATTTTTAATTTTTATACTCATGATTTGGTGCTATTCCTGAAACTTTTAATGTATGTGCTTTTGAAATTTATTTTATACTCTTTATGTAAAAGCCTAATGGGCGTAAACAAATAAATAAAAATAAATAAATAAATAATTTTATTATCATCTCGAATATTTGATATCCACTCTCCGGAAAATTTTAATATATTTTAAATCATTTTAATATAATTTATCATTTTAATATGGTTTAGGAATAACGGAATTCTGTAATTTCTACGAGTATAAACAACCCCAATCTTACCAAATCCATTTTATGTAGTGAAAGACGCGGGACTTATATTCTCCCTAAAATGTAAAATGAACCCGGTCTAGATGAGGCATCCTTATTTAGTTTCAGGACAACGAGGTTTACGCGTTCCACGAGGAATATGATATAACCCGATCTAAACGAAGGTAATTTTATACAATTTTAGGACAACGGAACTTACAAATTTCATAAAGTATATCGTGAAGCCAATCTAGGCGGAGACACTACGTATATTTTAAACAGAGTAAGGGTTTAAATTTTACCATCAAGTCTAATATACCGCAAGAACGTCCTAGGCATAGTAAACAAAATAGCGGTCAAAACTGAAGTGTTTCTATGTTCACACGTTTAGCTCAACACGAATATTATAAGTTTCACAGTTATAATACAAGACGCGAATTCCTAAACGAATCATTTTAAAATAGTTCTAATTGGAATCTACATGTTTCATATTTATTAAATGAAGGCGCGAATTCTAAACGAAACACTAACATTGTTTAAAACGGGACCCTATATTTATATATGCTTAAAATGAAACGCGAATTCCTGAACGATAGCATTTTATATAACTAAATGTAACGAAATCTTATATAGTTTATAAATAAGAAGACCCGGCCCCAGGCGGTTTTTATATATTTTCAATATAACGAGGTCCTATAACATCTTTATAAGTATAATACAACCCCGGTCTAACGAAACAATGTACTAGAAGTTTTTATATGTTTGAATACATGATATACGTTTTTTTTTTATACACGTTTTTATACGCGAGATTTACGTCTTCGTACAGTACGAAGTACCCCAAATTATACAATCGCGAAGTTTACATCACTCCTAATGTATAACCAGAACTAATTGAAACATTTTTCATAGTTTAAGTCCGCGAGGCAAATATCTTTCATAAAATATAAAATAACCAGAATCAAATTAAACATATTTTTACCTTATAGACTTTCCCCAACGCGCGTAATAATCCCGGCCACATGAAACGTTTTTATATGTTTTAATAGCGCGGGACCTATGTTTTCCTATATAATATAAGATAACCCGGGCCGAACGGAAGCAATTTTATATACTTTATAAAATAGTGAAACTTGTACTTCTGTAAAACCGTAAATAAACCCCGACCCCCACGAGACTATTTTATATAATTTTTTAGAATAATGAAATTTCATACATCTGTAAAATTGTAAATAAACCCCGATTCTCACGGAATTACTCTATATAATTTTAAACGAAATGAAAATCTAGATTATTATGGGCTGAACCTGATACCCCGCGAGATCAGCTATATATTTTTCACTAAACGTATTTTAATCCCAGAATTTATTCGCTATAATTTTAACGGACTCTTACTATTAAACATAAACAAGAGAAATTATTAAAATAAACTAAATATCCTTTCAATAACTAAAATAAATCCGGTCTAATCGAAACATTTCATATAACGAAATATTATATGCCTTACAAATGTAAAAATTAAAATGTGACCAAGTTAAATTAATTAAATTTTAGCAAAAAATAGGTAATTTTATAAGACTTATTTAAAATCGAATCTGTTAGTAACAACCCTTTTATCTTTTAACAATTTCCCGCGTGTTTAGCATAAAATAGGTATCTTTATAACGCACAGCTAGTTTCCAGAGATCCGCCAATACTATACTTAGTAAAACGAGAATTTAACTAAATTTGAACTCTACCGTTTCCTGAAATTCTGCGAATATTATTCTGTGAACCTAGTAAGACGACAAAAATAATTAACTTTATAGAACATAGTGATTTCCGAAGTTCCGATATGCCAGATTAATTACCTTTATAAAATAAAATCAATCCCGTACTCTGAGTTAAAACTCTTTTAACAGGACCTCGCGTATTTAGCATAAGATAGGTATTTTTACAAGATTTATTAACAATTTCCCGCGTGTTTAGCATAAAATAGGTATCTTTATAACGCACAGCTAGTTTCCGGAGATCTGCAAATATCAGTTCTATATATGCCGGACTAATCAACTTAATAAAGCGCAGTAATTTCCGAAGTTCTAATATGCCAAATTAATTACCCTTTATAAAATAAAATCAAACCCGTACCCCCCTTTTCTTTTAACGTGAGCAATGTCGAAGAGTATATTTACCCGTACACAACTTTCACTTGAAGTTAAACTATAATTTTCACCCACTGAGACACTCTAAGTCGACGGTAATTATCACTCACGGTAATTATCACTCAAAAAAACAACCGACGCAGATTTTGCGCTCTCGTAGACCGTCACCAACTGCCTGATTTCTGCTGTGTCTTGACATTTTAAACCCCCCCTAGCAGCCAAAGGTCCTAAGTCGTGTGTTTCCAGGATTTTCAATATCCTACTTTCCTTGAAACCAAATTCTTTGTTCCTAAGATTCAATTTGGCAAAAAAAAACCATATCTCCACTCGGATATGTCAGTTGATCCCACCTCCTATTGCCGTCTCTATCTCCATCCCTGTGCCCGTTTGGGACGGACTTGGTGGCTTCAGACGGTTTGAACTCGCTTCACAAGCGCGATAATTAATTTTTAATATTTAATTTCTAAGTTCAGTCCATATTGTCGTTTGATCAACCGTAACCACAATCTATCGGGTACTCCCCTAATCATAGTTGATGTTTCTTCATTATCTACCATTATCCTGTCCCGTTCTCCCGTATTTCCGCTCGTCTTTATCGGAAATTTAACGTTTCTTGGCCGCTATATCATGGGATCAATTTCCATATATTCACCACGTGCACACTGCATACCTAGATATAACAATCATCCAAAGGCACTATACCTAATTTTAAATTAATTTTGGGCGATCTTTTCTCGTGGGTCCCCAATGAATCCTGTCTTTTGGCCGCGACTCTCCGCGCACAGGGACGTATTAGCTCCCTCCGTTGCGGAATTTAAACATAATTTGTAACCATTTATTATTATTTTTATTGGCAGTAAGATTGATCCACAAATAACTATGTTACATAGACAGTGAATATTCTCGAACAATATAATACTGGAAGAGTACTATTCGCTATAACACAATAAACTATTAATGTAAGTTAAATTAAATTTTTAAATTCAGTGGAAGATTTTTAAGATCGTTTTGCTTTTAATTTTTTTCCCAAAACAAAATAAATAAACAAATAAATAAACACACAGATACACACTCACACAACCCACTATTGGACATGTTTTTATTATTCTTTTATCGATTGTATGTATGTGTTTTCGCGTAATTGGCCCAAAACTCTGTGCATCAATTATTGTCTTTTCTTCAAAGATTGATTAATTATGTGGCTGTAAGAAACCCAATAAATGAAAACAAATAAAACAAATAAGTAAATAAACCTCCAGTGCCGCAGGCAAGGCGTCGGATTAATTCAGTGCTCATTCATTGCCAAGGCACTGGACGCCTCCGCTGATAACTATATACCGCTCACCATGTTCTTAGAGGTGTGTTGAAAGATTGCTAGTATCTGTCGAATCGGTCTCAAGTAGTTGTCTGTATTTGTACGTTTATCATTGTTACATGCTCTTGCTATATCCGTTCCACTTCACATTATTGTTCCTCCCGTCTTCGAATTTCTATCACACTATGTTCTCCTATGTTTTTGGTACTTATATGCTTGCTTTTTACTTGCATTTACTCCTATATATATTTGTTTCATTTATCCATCCATCTATAAGATCCCCATACGCTTTATCCTTTTATTTCATGTGTATATGAGCCGCAAATTCATATTATTTTATTTACAATATTCTTATCTAGATTGTTGCGCGGTATGATTGATGATCCCCAAACTATGCAGAGCATTGGTTTGTATGCTCCTGACAATTACACTAGACATCGTCAGCATAGATCGTTTCACATTCCAATATACAGGACCAACCTGCCGATGGTTATGCCTGTTGGAAGAGCCACAGCCATGCTGAACAAAATCGCTCTGGGTATTGATATATTCCATGTGTCTGAGGGGGTTTTCCGAAGCGGGACTCTCCTACACCTTTGACCAGATTTATGTTATTTTTAATTTATTAAATATTTTCATTTTTGATATATACTTCTAATATGTATGCCTTAAACATTTTGTTTGTCATGTACATATTATCATGAAATAAATTGAATTGAATTGAATTGAATTGAATACACTTGTTCCAATTATGTTTTGTGGTTATTACTAGCAAACCCGGCGAAATCTGAGCTAGAATAGCCAATCGTATACACGTTACCCGTCCTGTTGAAACTACGCTAACGTAGGGCAGGTTTGTAGTGATTACATAGTTAATATATTGTATCTATATTCGAGTATATTATTTTCTTGTCGTGCCATTAATATGCTTACACGTTATCGTTATCTCTTTCCTAACCGTATATACCGTCATTGCACAATTACCTATCTGTTGTAAAAGCCTGAAGAGCGTTAGTCTACAGATAAATATAATAGAATTATAGTTAACTTTTCTATCTGCCTACGTTATCCGATTCCCGCGAAACGAAAATAAATCATTATCCGCTCAGTTAAGGTCACCCCTCTGGTATATCGTATACGTTTTAATCCGTGTTATTACAAATTATTTATGGGCGTTTTCCTCTCGCGATCCCCCGATTAGGACCTGCCTTCCTTGCCTTTGCTCATATTCTGCTATCTCTCTCGCGCGGCAATCCACTTAAGAAGGCGATTAATGACGTTTAAGCGGTTTCAAAACCACAGCAAAAAAGTCTATAATTCAGAAACCTCGTGGAACTGTCAATATCATCGTCACCTTAGAGTAGACGTTAATCGGTTTTTTAACGGCCCTAAACGCAATAATCGCGACCCAAATCTACGAAAGCCGTGTTCAGTATTTTTTTTGGGAAGCACATGTGGACCGCTCGGACCGCGCCGATCGTCAACCATTTGTACCAAACGCGGCTTTACCACAAGATTAATATGTTTTATAAGAATTGAATATTAACTGCTCGTAACCTATATCCGATCAATCGCTACTAACTCCGTCCCAATACTAGCGTTTCATCATCCCCAAATTTTTGCAGCGCCAATACTCCGCCAGGTGGGTTTAGCTCAATTTTTTCCCGCGTAGCATTTAAATCATCTTAGAGTTCAAAAAAAAATAATAAAATAAAATAAAAAAAAATCTATAGAAACAGGTGATTCATCACACTACTCACAGAAGTTGAAGTAGGTAAAGAATTTGAAGAACTACTGAACGATTTAAAGTGAATAGTTCATTTGACTGAACGATCTGGCGAACGACAGTTCAGTTAACTGAACTAAAATTCCCATCTCTAGTCCCATCAGCACCTTTTCCATTAGTGAATGAACTTTTCCGTTGTTTGATATCCGTTGCACTGAACTCATGGCACAAAAAACAAACCCTGACTACCGCGTCGTTATGTAGTTCACTAACAAACCACATTAAAGGTGCAGTTAGGTACTTACTTCTGTTATCTCTTGACTTTTGACCCGACGTGTTTTTCCGATGACCTTTACTGATTTCAGATTTCAAAACACTGATGATCTACTACTTGGTGATTACTACTAGATAGCAACATATGACTTTCATAATGTCCTTCACAGTAACTCAGGTAAGACAATAATTATCACAGGGAATTGTTTTTAACTTCGGTTGTATTTGTGATGTTGCATAAATATCTTGGCTTGATTATTGATGAACATTTTAAATAGAACTTGCAATAAATAAGAGTTACCCTATTCTAAAAATAACAAGGTTGTTATTTCGGTGATTGTTACCCCAACACTCAGAAATAGGGAAACGTCAAGACATCTGTCAAATGTCAATGTTTCTATAATTGTGACAAAATATTGGCTTTCATTTAATATTTGAACTCTTCTTATGAAGAAATTAGTAGATATGTGTGAAACAAACTGATTTCTAACAACTTTTAAAGTGGTTTTAGTACATATTTGTTTTATGCGTGTACTTATGTATCTATATAATATTTATAAAAACTTATATATTTTGTAATTTATTTATATTAATTTTATTTATTTTATTTTATTTGGGAAACATACAGTACAATTTTAATTTTTTTTATATAATATCAAAAAAATATTCGTTAGTATGACCAGTAAAGTTTCCTCGAAGCTGGTAAAAAAAACAAAATAAAAAACAATGATAAAGAATATGTGATAAATAATAAATCTTTCAAAGATTTAAATTATGATAATGCATAAAATGGGAGGGGTGGGGAGAGGGAGGGAATGGGATTCAATTATAGAAGTATCAAATCAATAGTCATAAATGAGATTACGGAGTTTCATTTTAAATAAAAGCAAATTGTCAGTAAATATGTCTAGATTATTTGTAGAATTTAACATATTGTATTTTGAGGTGCAACGAGTTACAAAGCAGTTTTTTAAGTAGTTAGTCCTACCAAAGTTTGCGTAAAATAAATTATTTGAACGCGTTGAGCGCGTTGAACGCGTTATTTGCTCTAATAAATAGGGCGAGTCAAACAAAAGATTTGTTTTAAATTCTTCGAGCGAATTTCATATTACTTCAATATCCCAATTATAATAATCTGTCCGTCCGCGTAACTTCATGTAACGTCCGTAATTTTTTTATAGTAAAATATTTTTTTTAGAAAAAAATTTTTAACATTTTTTTTTTAATTGTTTTTTTTTAATATCTAAATACATATCTTTTCCTTAGGAACCGACATGTAAAATTACTGTCATTTTTGACGGGTTATAGCTAGTAAAATAATGGTTATTATTATAATAAAAAATATAATAAAAACCTCGCTTAATAGCTAAATGCATTCAATGTATAATAATTATATACGATTTCTTTATTTAACAAGACATGCAACCATCAGTTATATTTACGTACGTACGAATATATTTATAATATCTTGTACCAATAACATGCGCCACATAATATCACAGTAAACGTGATTGTCATCATCATTATCAACCAGCGTCTCTCCATTTCTGTCGTAAAAATATTTTTTTTCACATTTCGTAAACTTTTTAGATTTTTAATTTTTTTTTAAATTAAAAATGCGAACACGGAATTCGTGTCACATCAATATTCTTACTATTTTCAAACTAAGTTAAACGCTTGTGCTATGAAAATAGGACTAACTTGCTGGTCTGGAGTGAGGTTCGAACCCACAACCTTTGTATCACGAGACGAGAGTCCTATCCACGAGACCAACAAGCTACTATATATATATTATATTTTTTTACATTAATGTGTATATAAATGTGTATGCAGACACACTCGTAGTATGTATGAGAGCATTCCTCTTTATCTTCTTCAACTTTGTTTAGATTCAAGAGTCTGTTTGTGCAGGAGTTTCCTCTTGTGATGCTGAATTCCAGCTATCTCTCCATCGCTTCGGGGGTCTCCCTGGTGGGCGCGGTCCGTCTGGTACGCCATGAAGAGCTATGTATGCTAATCTTGTTGTACTCATTCTCTGTACCTGTTGGTACCAGTATCTTCGACGCTGTCGCCCCCATCTGACCACACCTTGAACCTCGCAGACTTCCCGCAATACTGTATTCCTCACGCGATCATGCAGACTTTCCAGCAATAGCACGCAGAGTTCTCATTTCAGTTGTTCTTAGCATGCTCTTTGTCTTGACAGTGTCCGCCCTTGTTTTAATATCATATATGACGATAGGTCGCATACAGGTCTTAAAAAATGCGTACCTTGCTATCTGTTCTCATATATTTATTCCTCCTACAACATCTCTCATGCAGCCTGCTACAACTGCAGCCTTATCCACCTGAGGCCTAACTTCTTTGGGGAGGTCATGGGAGCATTCGTATTAGTAAAATATAATTTATTTTGCTTTAAAAGTATTCGAATTAAATGATTTGAACGATGATTTGATTAAAAAAAAATTTTTACGATAAGAAGCATGTTCTTACTGAAATATTAGATTCAATGAATAATAATCAATCCATTTTTAATAAACGGATGTGTCGACAATCAGGCAAAGTAATTTTTTTGTTATTATGCGCAATCGAATGCAAAATTATGTTTACATTATGCATTTACTTTCGTTTGCACTAATTTGACGGAACTTCGGATATGTCATTCGCATCCGTATACTTTTGTAATAACGCCATTGTCGTAATTATTTAAAGCTATTTAAAATGGAGCCGAGCGACCAGTTGTGTTGTAAGTAAAATAATTTTTAATCAAGATGATTGAAAAATGAAAATAAATAAAAACATAATTGACCAAACACATTTCTAAATAAAAATGCATATGTAGATATACGGTACCTACCCAATGCGGCAATATTCAATAATAAGTAAATGCACATACATTTTCTTTACTTGTATTTACTAATTAATAAATATATATGTATTAGCTTATTTAAAATTTTATGTTAATTTCTGTTGGTGCTCAATTGATATTTTTAATTGTGAGATGTCAAATGTTACACATCATATGCGACTACTGTAAGGCTCGCTCGTGTTTTTATTTATATTTTCGTCTATTAAATGTTGGGATAACAATCTTAAGATACGAATATTGGTATATTCAGAAAACGGCCGATTGTATTACATATAATGTAGGTACCTACTAGACACTTCATCAATGTTGTTATCAACGGCAACCCAGCGTTTCGTACGAATTGACCATAGATCATAGATAACATAATAATATATATAAGACACTTAAAGTTGTAAAATCATCTATGGATTTCCAGCAATTGAAAACCGCGCAGCCACAGAATATAGACCAAAATAGAATGGCAACTGTTATTTGCAAAGTGACATCTTGCGACTATGGGAGATATTATTATTTATTTATATATTTGTCCTTTTTTTCTTTATTTATTTCAATTAAATGAATA
The DNA here is from genome assembly GCA_016648135.1 of Agrypnia vestita. Classification (NCBI taxonomy): domain Eukaryota; kingdom Metazoa; phylum Arthropoda; class Insecta; order Trichoptera; family Phryganeidae; genus Agrypnia; species Agrypnia vestita. The sequence goes on from JADDOH010023965.1 coordinate 178,282, forward strand.
TTTAGACCGTATTCTGAAAATAGCAATATTGCTATTTCTGTATCTTGACAGTTATTGTATAACATTATAATGCTGTTAATTTTAACGTTTTAAGTTTGACAGGTTTGAAATTAACGAATTCAAATAATCAGATAAGCTCTAAAACGTAAACAAACGCTAAGTTATTCACATATTATGAATAACTTATTTTACTTTCGTTTATTTACGTTTTAGAGCTTTCTGATTGATTGAATTCATTAATTTCAAATCTGTCAAACTTAAAATGTCAAAATTAACTGCATTACAATGTTATAAAATAACTGTCAAGATACAGAAATAGCAATATTACAATTTTCAGAATACGGCTGTTTGTTTCTGAAAATGAAAATAAGGTTTAACAATAAAAGATGGTACATTTAATTAAAAATGTATTATCCGTCAATTCTATAATAAGAGTCAGAAAAAGAATTGGCAAAGAAAACTGACAATTATTTTTAAATTAGTCAATATTGTTACAGAATATTTTTTAAATTTTACACACTACCTTTCTGTAAAAGAAAAATCTCATGTTTAGAGCAGGAATATGTTTACATAATGAACATAATTTCAGATTAAAATACATGATTTTGTTTTAAAAACAATGTTCATATTTAAAATTCATTCAATTCAAAAACATAGAATTAATATTTTTTTAAATACCAAAACTCGCAAAGAAAATAAAAATTCAATATTATATATTTTGTAATTATTAATATTTTAGAAAATAAAATGTAAAATTGATCGGTAAATAATTTACACCACAAGCTACCATTTTAATAGGTAAAGGAAATCAATGATTTGTGATGATTATACAAAATAAGATTACACTTCGTATTCATGTGGTAGTTAATTTTCATTGCCTGTTAATAATATTACTAATATTATTTAAGTGATGTGATAAAAAAATGTAACATTCAAATAATATATTTTTTAGATTCAGAATGATTGTTTTAAGTACAAATATACAAAGGAAAAATTCAACGAATATTGATTTAAAAAAAACATTGCAATAAATTCCTACCCAATTCGATATAAAATATTTGGGAGCAATTATAAATCATAAACTAAACTTTACATTGAACACAAAATATGTAACAAAAAATAGCAAAATGAATTTCACCCTTGGAAAGAATCAGAAGAGATCAAAACAGAATTGTGCAAAAATATATCATATAACGCAATAATTGTCCCCCGCATCAACTACTGCGGCAGTATACTATTTCTGGGTTGAAGAAGAATTGAAAAAATAACAATACTCGAAAAGAAAGCATTAAGAATTATACTAAAAATAAATCAATACACAAGAATTAAAGTGGTGCTAGAAAGTTTACCAATAATAGACAAATAATTAAATTTAATTCTATTTCTACTTATGTATAAAATTAATAATGGATACAACATCTTTGAAGTATTAAGAAAAAACAAACACAAACATGACCACTGCACAAGAGAAGATGAAAAGATTACATTAAAAAAAAATCACAAATTTTAATCATGCACAGTGCTATATATAAAACTACTACTACAACGAAACTATACATAAAACTACCAGGGACATTAGAGATGTAAATAATATAACAACTTTAAGAGGAAACTAAAAAAATATGTGATACTTTAGTTAGAATAAAATTTTAAATAATTATATGTAATGCTGTATATATAAAGAAATATAAAATTATTATATTTCCTATTTAAAGAATAAATTTTTAAAATAATAAAAAAAGGTTAGGAATATCATCTAAATGATCAAAAGTGTGAAGATATGATAAACAGAGTACATTCTAATGGGTTGACAGTATTTTCAACGATTCTTACATACATATACATTACACATACATAATAATTATTCTGGATACACAACAAAAAAAGTATTCTTTTCAATTGTCATTTTACACTTCAATGTTCAGAATAATTATTTTCAATTAAATAAGCGTATACAAGAACAGATATCAATAAGACATCATTTACAATGCATTGCAAATAATATAACCGGTCAGTAAGATCAAGCGGTTTGAAACTAAAAAAGTAGAACAAATGATTTAATATTTTTTATGCTTATAGCGTTAAAAACCACACATATTTTTTTTAAACGTCTAATGATTTCGATACTGTATTATATCTTCATCAGGACGATCGGACAATAACTTCCATAAGTTTAATTTGTAAGGAAAAAAGGCAAACAGTGTTAATGATCGCAAAATTATACGGCTTTCTCAAAATTCACAAAGGAAACAGCCCCATCAGATCAGCAGTATCCCAATGTAATGCAATTCCCCAACATTCAAAATAACTTCAATCATTACAAAAATATTAAATAACTCCAACGTATTTAAACCAAAGTATACAATTAAAATTTCATGTAGTCAATACCTTAAAAGATATTGAATGAAAAGTTAGTATCATTTGATATTGCAAGATCATTCATTAATGTTCCCATTCAGGAAAGCAAAACACTAATTTTAGATATACTAAAAACACCAGATTTGTCGGAAGGTCTAAATGATTTATCTCTTTTATAAAACCTTGTCTCAATCAAAATATAATAAAATAGTTATATTATGCTGTACCCATTGATATAAGGTTTATCGATGGGTGCATGTGAGGCAATCCAAATCCTTGCAATATTCAAAAAATTCTAAAACAAATAATTGAAAATCAATTTGATAAAGAAATTTATAACATCTAACGCCGATATCTCAAAACTGCATTTTTCACTTAATACACTAAAGTACTCATGGTTCGATATTATTATGCACATTATTTTTACATTTCTAATAATATTTTACAAAGTCCACTGTCTGTGAAGCCTCTTTGTCGATGCTTACATCTGCATGGATTTTTAAGAATGCTGCTACAGACCGGTTAGGCAGCAACGCTTTCTTTCTTCTTCTTCTTGATTTTAACCTTAAAAATAATACAATCTGTTAAATTTGACAACGCTGGAAAATGACAGATGAGTGTGTCCATTTTTAACTAAATTTTATTAACAATTAAATTAAATTAATGGGTATTAACAATTAAATTAAATTAATGGGTATTAACAATTAAATTAAATTAACAAGTGTGGGAGAGTGTGTCCATCTTTAATTAAATTTTATTAACATAAACATACTTTAACTAAATTATTTATTTTGTAAATTTATTTATGAAATTACTTTTTAGTTTACTAGTTTAATATTTTAGTACTGTTATTTAAATTTATTTTATTCATGTTGTAAACATTTATTAATGTATGTATTGTGTATTAAAAAAAATACAACACAAGCAATCATTGTTTAAAAAATATTTAGTTATAGATTATAGTTGTATATTCTTACCCTCATCTCCTTTGCTGGAGCTGGGTTCTGAGGATTCCATTGAGATATTCATCCGTCACACCAATATTCATCTCCTTGGACTTGAATCTGTAGACATAATAATTTTACTTATCATTTACACATGTCAGTGGGAAGTTCTGTTCTTTCTAAAACCAGCAGTGAAATAATAATAACTCTTAATTAATAATTGTATGCATGTTATACAAAGATAATGATGTAATAATAATTAACCATAATTTTTTTTTGTATTTTAATCATACGGAAAACTTGGACAAATGAGTCAACAGTATTGAGATTTTATGGGAAACATAGCCTGTAAATTTATAGGAAACAAGATTTTGGAAGGGATAAAATAATACATAAAATCTAGAATTCGGTTAATTTTAAATTAGTAATCCTCTGTGACTACATTCAAAACAATTTTTTGGATATTGCTGCCTTCGCTTTTATACCCTATGTAAATTAGTTTTCCTTTGTAAAATAACTTTTTCTAATAAACTTTCAAACACAATTATAATAAAACATTCCAAATATAATTAATATAAAATAAAATACAATCACTCACGTGTATTTTCGGTTTCAGTATGACAGTTCAAAAGGACGATAAAATATTTCGTTTTTGTAGCAGATATCCTTTGTGAAATGTCAATATTCAGTTTCATATCGAAACAAACATATTATCAGAGGATGTCAATGTCGGAGGCGGTGACGTGGTAGCGGGATTGTAAAAAAATAAACAAGCAAAATCGCCACAAAATAAAGACATATTTGATATTGAAAAATTAAAATGGCGTCGCAAATTGTGAACCACAGAATATTTGTGAACAGTGTAACCAATGTGAACATTTTGCGAAACCAACATTAATACCACTACAATAATTGTTAAAATAGTTGGCAAGGGTAGGTAAGTACTGACACCAAATTAGAACCGCCGAAAAATGAAATTTAAAAAAATTCCCATAAAAGAATTGATGCCATTATAACGGAATCGAAACTTTATGGATAGAGTGCGCAGGCCCTGCGCGCAGCGGCGGAAGGTTTTGGAACTAAACCAGGCCACGCCTCCTGCAAAATGGTGGGGGGTTAGGCGGTAGGTATTGGCGCCAATTTTAAATTTTATTTATTATTAGGCTTTAATTAAAAGATGGTTAGCTCATTAAAAAAATATTTATTTCAAAAAAATTAACAATTATACAACACATGTTAAGAAAACTGAATATATAAAATATTACGAATTATTACAAAAATATATCAAGATAATCGGTAAACAGTTGGAAAAGTCAAAACTACACAAAACTTACATTTTAATGAAAAAAAATATTACAATGTTAGTAAATACATATGTATATGTATTTATTTATATAATAAGTCTTGTGGTCTTGACTTGAGATTATTTATTTTACAAATAAAGAATATTATTTAGGCATTGTGGTACAATGAAAAGTTTCAAAATTATAACTTATATGACAAAAACATAGATGTCGCTATCATCATTTTTAATTATAAAAAAATATAAAAAGGAAAAAACCTGAAATTCTTTTAATTTAATAATAAAAGCTTTACTTATTTAAAAGAGGATAATAATAATATTGTAATAATAATAATATTGTCCATCATCTTATTGCTCAGGCGTATATGACTAAAACGTGTATTTATTTAATAGAGTAGTAAATTGTTATACCTCATTAGTCTGTAGATTAAAAATTCAAAAGGAAATTATTCTAAAATTACACATAAAAGATACTTTGTAATGCATAAACATACCATAATTATAATATAATTAACAAACTGTCAATTAACATGATATTTATATTACATTATTGCGTTTTACCTTTATGCAGTTAGAAAATATTACTTATATGCGAAAGAAAACATTTAGACATGATATGTTTAAATATAATATGTACAATACTAGTTATAATGAACCTGTACCTACATAATCTGTTTTATTAAATGAAAGATTTATATCATACTAAATGTAAAATATGTATTCATTGGATGGTGCACACATTAATTGAAAAGGTTGTATATATATATTTTTTTTATTATCTTAAATTACAAAAATATAAGTTTCAAATGATAATTTCAAGACCAGCAGAGAAGACAAGTACATATGTAGACACAAAATGCAACAAACCGGTATGTTGTATGCTTTACAAAGCAGAATCTCCTTTCATTAAAATAATTAATCCATTATAAAACATGTTTCTTGAAATAAATGACCCTTCACATATTATAAAACTAGCAAATTAATACAAAACAAAAACCCACACGCAGTCTCTGTAAAAAATTATATCAATTTGATTTAATTCCTTCAAACCATATAAAGACAAACATTTCAACGGTCCCAACGTATACTGTCGAATCTGCAAAATTTCTTTTTTCGCTTTACTATCTTAAAATATCCAATTTACTCTATATTTTTGGTGTTAAATAAAATTTGAGTTTTAGTTTTAAAAAAGCGTATTTTAAAGGAAAATCAAACATATTTTTAACATTATCCGAAAATATAAGGCAAATCGGATAGTTTAAGTTAGTAAACAGAAAATCAAATTTTTGCAGATTCGACAGTATGTATAGGGACCGTCGATTTATAATGTGAAATCTAACATTAAATTATTTATTATATTTCTGTGTTCATTACATTTAAGAAATGAGGAATCAATTTTGGCCAATATCAATACACATATATGTAAATACAATTATAATTCCAATTACCTACTATCATTTTATATTTGATAGTACCACATCCACCGTAATGGGTTTTTGTGGGGATAATATGAAAGATCAAACTGAAGTTAAAGTGAAGAGATTTGAAATACACAGAAATACTAAAGTTTTAAGGCATACATACTGGGCATTGACATTCTGATAAGATAAATTCTAGCAAGATAACTAGAAGCGCCAAAAGCAGGAAATGTTTAAGATTAGAACTACATACTACTGAAACAGTATCAAATTCATGATCCGATATAACTTTTTATGATTTTTACATTTTATTTATATTCTTATTTACAAATATGTATTTTAATATTATTGATTTATTTAATATAAATTAAAATGTATATTTTATGTCCGGGTATAAAGGTAAAAAAAATATCAAGCAGTCTTAAACTTTAAGAATTCCCGAAATTCATACTTATTAAATGAGCAAATGTTTAATTAAGAATGTATAAAAGAAACTTTGTAAGGTTCACATTGCTTACATACGTACTACTCGTAGAAAATAAATTTTCAAGCACCTTTACATTTCGCATAACAAAATATCTAAAATGAAGTTTTTTGTCAAATAATTCACTCCCTCGTGTACTAATCCAATTATGTACACACAGAGTTTGAGAATGACATTTTTTAGTTATTGAATCAATATTTATACATTCTTAAAATGACAATTGGATAACACAATTTTACTTAAATAAAAATTAAATAGATTACATTAACTAAATTTTTTAAAATATTTTATTAAGTAGAAAAATACAAAGATTATCTCGCATTTCCATTATTTTTTTATATTTCTTGTTTTTAAAAATGTGCATATTCAAACCCATTTTAAAAAGGTTTCTTTATAATATGCAGACCGAAAATATCATTTTAGCAACCTTTTGAAGGTTTGATAACGTGGCTCCAAAAATGATTTCCATAAAAAATTATACTACCTTTTTTAAAACTTAACCAATTTCTAATTTTTAAGGAAAAAGAAAAAATGGCATCATCTGCAGCATATACCGATTACATCAACTCGATATGTTATTTTTATTTGTGTTGCATCAAAAGATTTGACATGCATACTTACAAACAACGACCTGATACAAAATTTTGATTCGATTGACTTTAACTACCTTGATGCAAATCGAGAGCACACATTTAATTTTTTATTCCCTAATTTGACAATGTGTGAAAGCGAATTTGTGTAATCTAAGGTGCTTTCATTTGCTACTGAAGTTCTCCAAAGTCCTGTCGCTGTATCTTCCATACTTGATGCACTTTATGTATGTCCATTGTCGTTGTGTAACATGTTCTCTCTGAAATATATATAGTAATGATATTATTACAAAGAATATGTATTCACTTTTACGTGAAGTAATGCAACGAATCTATTCACACAAGTACAATTTAAAAATTACTACACAATTCTATAATTATTTGCATTTATGTATGTATCACATATATTATTATAATTTATTAAAAAGTGCTTTTTTCAGGATGAGGATGGAAGAAATATTTATCATGTCGGTCCAGATAGAATTGTTTAGAGTCCTATTTCTGACATTTTTATTATAGCATTCGACGGGATGAAAACCTTAGGAACTCCAATACTTTCAATAGAATTATGTTGTTACAGAATTAAGTTACGTATTATAACCATCGGCTATGGACAATGTAGGCATTCTGTCTGGGGACACATAACCTATCAATAAAAGCAAATAAGTGTAGTAAATAAGATAAGTGCTAGCTTTCTTCTCTAGTGTCCTTTAGTACAGTATATGTACTAACCATTTATGTTACAGTTTCTAAAATTAGGAGAATGTGTTTTAAAAAGCAAAATGTACTAACAATTCTGAAATTTTATAGTTAAAAAAAATACAGCATATACATATTGATTAATAAAAATAATTTTGCTGGATAATTTCTAAAAAAAATAAACCAACCTTTTTTCGCACTGTAATTACAACTTGACATCCACACTTTCAACCGGAGAAGGCTGAATTATTTCTGCAGTTTCTGGAAATTGAGAATCGGCTGTTATTATTTTAATATTAAGGTAAACAACAAAATGGAAGATTCTGAAAAGGAACAAAATGGAGATTCTGGCGGGATCACGTAGCCAGAATGGACAGTGATAGACTCGTGCATACAGCAGCGAATAAAATACCCTCTGGATGACGCCTACCGGGAAAACCACCGAAAAGATGGACAGATAGCTGGACCTCGTTATCCTAGGAGGCGTAGATTTCTGTAGTACAGATCAACAGATCTAATAAAAGAAAAAGAAGGAGAAGAACAAAATGGAAATCTCCAGTATCACAATATAAAAATATTGCTAAAACATTAACCTATGAAAGCATTTTCATTATAAGTTCTTTATATGCGAGGTCTAGGTTTCCTAGATCTTTTTTCTAGATTTTATGTATGTACTAGTGATAATCGATTATTCGTGATTCAGTTATTTAAGATCTGTATCCGATTGTATTGATGATTGCTAACTGAAATGTAACTATTGTCTAATACCGATGGTGGCCTTTCGAATTGCGAAAAATCAAATACCAATCGATACAATCAGATACAAATCTCAAATTATGGTCATTGTGTAACTGGTTGAAATACTATCACTAATGTGTTAAAAAATCTGAAACAGTACCTGAAGCTATAAATACAGTAATAATTTAGAAAACTATTAATTGCTTTGCTAGTGTGTGTTAAAAAATATACTAACCTTTTATGTTACTGATTTTAAAATTTTGAAAATGTGTTTTAAAAAGGAAAATGTAGGCACTATAAATTCTGAAACTTTATCGTTAGAAAAAATACAGATGATATAAATAACTATACATTTATTTGTTATAGAATGTGATGAAAAATATAGGTACAAATATTGTACTAACCTTTTATAGCACTGTAACCACATTTTCTACCTATAGTTTCCTTCATCTGTGTATAATCATGGATTTTTCCAGATTACATCTGCGTATAATCAACATTTTCTGGAAATTAAGATTAGTTATTTAATTTAATATACCTTTAGGTAAAATAAAAACCAAAACAGAAAAGGGATACAGCATCACACAAGAAATACTTCTATACACAAATAATACTAAAAATACAATATTGTCTTCAGCCTGCGGTTTCAATGACTTAAATGAAAATGTAATGATTTAATACAAATAGGTAAATACAACTTTGTGATTACTGTAGGACTATTAGCTATTAATTAATACATATCAGAATTTTCTAGAAATTACGTTGGTAAAAATTTGTAAAAGTCACAGAACATAGGTAAAAGTTGAAAAATATACAAACCTGTTAATAAAAGCTAGACATATTCCTCTGGGATGATATACTTTTTTTGGACCCAAAGAAATTGGATTCTGCATTATATTAAAAACAAGTCACCGCATAATTACTTAGGTACCTCAAATGCATGTCAAAAAAAGCCATCTTTGCGATTTGGGAATATTACCGAATCTTAATAGATTATTTAAAAGATACGGTAACAAAGAAATAAACTCAAAAAGCGAACATTTCACCTGTATTATAACACTCGACAATGTCTGACAGCTTCCGTCGATGGTTATGTTTATATTTGTAATCGTTAAATGGTTTATTTTTATTGGTTTGCATTGTTTTACGCCAACGGTTTTTTTTGGTAAGAATGGCTTTATGCAAAGTATTGCAAAGCATGTAATTTTTGCAGCTTACGCGACACTAAATAAAAATGTATTTTTTATAAGCGCAATTTCTACGTACATCAAACAAGTGTCGCTATCTTTTTACTAGTTGGTATAAAATTACGATATAGTCCGTCCAACTTATCTGGAGAATAAAGGAGGGCGTCCCAATCGTTGTGGTGCTGCCCATAGTCTAAAAATTATCTCATTTTTAGGGAATTTTTTGCAAATTCATTTTTTCTTAAACAATTTATTAAGCAGTATACGACACGATAAAAAATCAAAAAATGTAAAGTAATGTACAAATAAATTTATCAAAATATACATTCGCAAAATACACGTCACCAAATTGCGTTTTTTCAAAATCAAAGAAAAATACAATTGTCAAAAAAAAAAACAAACAATTATTCTTTTAGGCCGGCGCCACATTACGCAGATATTCCGCTTTTTGTCTTTTATTATCGTCTTTTCCGTTGCGCCAAATCGGCAAAGCAAATAGATCGACCGATCATCCGCGTAGTGTGTTTAATAAGCGTATATTGTATGGAAAGAAATGTAGCGATGTTCCGCGACAGAAGAGACGCGGCGGAAGATCCGCGCAGAGTGGCGCCGGTTTTATTCGGTGTCTCATACGTAATGATCTGACCTCCATGTTTAACTCAGTAACACCTAAGGATATCAATCGGTTTAGGGCCGTTGTATCAACTTGGTTTATAGTAATCTTTCGTTCAAAGCATAGATATTTTGCGTTTTCCACCGATCAAACAACTCGCTTTCGTAAAAATCTATGCTTTAAATGAACTATTGCTATAAAGTAAGTTGATTAAACCAGTCTTTAATGTGTATAAATAAAAAAGTTTATTTTTGAAAAAAATATGTTTATACTAATGAACACGTTAGTTTCCCCTCCTGCATTGACAATTATGAAGCACTGACCTTTAGATACGGGTTTGAATACACCTTCGACATCTTCACTTTGCCAACATTTGTCGTTTGATATTCTCGTAAAACAGTCGATTACTTCCCGAATAAAAATGGAATAATATAAATAAGTGAATTAATAATTCAAAGAGAAACATATAACTATCAAATATTGACGACTTGTTAAGTCGCTGGGATAGTGAAATTGGTAACACGCTGTGCGCGAAACACAGAGGTCCGTGGTTCGAATCCAGGTTCCAGCATTTAATTTTTCAGTTTTATTATTTGATATTTGTGTATTTTCTCTTTATTTCATTTATTTATTTCGTATTAAATATTACGGGACTCGTTTCCTTAAATAAATGAAAAAATATGTTTAATAATATATATATTATATATATATATATATATCTATATCTATTTATAGATATATCTATATATATATATTTTCTCTACTCTATATCTCTCTCGCTTCTCTATAAATATCCTCTCTCGCTATCTATTATATCTTATCTTCTATCCTCTATCTTCATTCTCTATAATATACCTTTCCACTTCTCTCTCATCTATCTCTCCTCGTTCTATCTCTCCTTCCTCTTTCTGCTCCCCCGTAGCTTGTTGGTCTTGTGATTAGGACTCTAGCCACAGCAGTGGAAAATCTGTGCTGTGTGGCGTCGGCCTAAAAGTACATTTGCGTTAATACACTGGAGAAAAAGTTTTGATGTTCACAGTGCACTTATTCCTAATCGTAAAGAACACTTAATTACTTTTTCCAATTTTTTTTGCCAAATTTGGAAACTATCAAGTCGAACATGTAAAATGTGTGGTCTTTATTATACCTCTGTCAAGTCATTAAATCGTAACATCAAGGAGATATATAAAAATAAACACGCACACCGAAATGAGAGTGAGACCTATAGAGAGTGAGACGTCCTCCTAGATCGATAAGATAAATATAAGTAGCTTGTTGGTCTTGTGATTAGGACTCTCGTCTCGTGATCCAAAGGTTGCAGGTTCGAATCTCACTCCAGACAAGCAAGTTAGTCCTATTTTCATAGCACATGCATTTAGCTTAATTTGAAAATAGTAAGAATATTGATTTGACACGAGTTCCATGTTCGCATCTCTATTTAAAAAAAAAACGATTAGAATTATCGAAAAGTTTACATGGTAGAATTAATTGCATTTTTAGGCCTTTTGTTATTTAAAGATGATTTTTTTTAAATAGAGATGCGAACTTGGAATACGTGTCACATCAACGCGACCTTTGGATCACGAGGCGAGAGTCCTAACAACAAGACCAATAAGCGACTCTTTTGAAAAACGTAAGACTATATCTACGTTCTGCAAAAAATAAAACATTGTCACATGGATGCAAAATCCGTAAAAAAAAATCCACGTTTAGGCTGTTTGAAAAGGTTATGCCGTAAATGCTATGAGAAATTTAAAGATAATTTCGCTTTCTTGAGGCTTTGTATGAATTTTCGTCTCTTTTTAACATACGTTTATATAAGTAAATTATATAAAGCGTGTTGTTTATAAGTAAAAAAACATAAATACATTTTTACAAATATTATGGTTTTTACCCTATTTCGTTTGGAATAACATAAATTAATTATTTATTATTACATTTTTTTATAATATTTGTGTAAAAACATATCCTTAAATAAAATACCACTAACCAAAATACAAATTTCTTTTGGATTTTAAGGATGACAATTTGAACGTACCTCACAAAAAAAAAATATTTACCACAGTAGTTAAAGGTAAACGTTAAATATTGTTTATTAATTCAGTCATTATCACGAGGAACTAAAACATTTTAAACGAGCATAAAATATATAGATATTCTATAACCATGAGATGTGTAAGAGTACCAAAATTTTTAAATAAATACGAAATATTACATAGATTTTATCTCAAAGGAAGACTCATTTCTAAAGATGAAACCAGCATTTATTAAATACAAATTACGTTACAACTTGAAAGTACATAAAACTCAATCAAAATTTATTTTTAAATGCGTCCTTTATTAGATAAACAAAGACGAGGAACTATACTTATCTTGATCAACAACAGTCACTTTTCAATTGATGGCTATCGGTTGTATTCTGAAATAAGCAATATTGTTATTTCTGTATCTCGACAGTTATTTTATAACATTTAATCGCCGCCAATTTTGACGTTTTAAGTTTGACAGGTTTGAAATTAATGAATTCAATCAATCAGGAAGGTCTAAAACGTAAACAAATAATTTATTCACACTTATGAACGATAATTTTTCTAATTGATTAAATTCATTAATCTTTAACCTATCTAACTTAAAACTTCAAAATTGGCGGCATTACAACGATTAACAATAACTGTCAAGATACAGAAATAAGAAAATTGCTTATTTCAGAATATAGGCCGTATATTTGAGATAGAGATCATGATAAATGTACACGTCTGCCCAACATAAACGCAAAAATGACGCTGTTCGAGAATAAGGTTGTAAAAATCAGTATCAGTGTAATTGTGGAACAACTATTATCATAACAGAGCAATTTTTAGCAAATATATTTTTGTGGATATTTCTGTATACTTAACTACAAATTATTTTTTTGAGTTATGACTTTTTTATCGCACGTGCGACATGTCAGAATCGAGAGAGAGAGAGAGAGAGAGAGAAAATAAATATTCAAGTTTATCAATGTTGTGCTTTCTCGATGTAATAATAACTTTTTTATAGGTATTCTAATGTTAAAAATTTGCATTGCAATATTGCATAAGCATTGCACGCTTTGATTTTTATAACGCATACTCGAAATCACATCCTTATTGCTCGGTTTTTCAGGGCATTTCAGGCACAATTCAATCATTTTTATCGTAACGTTCTGTTCGTCTATATTATGTCTAAAATAAGAATCATTATTAAGTTCATGTTAACTTAAATAGTTGTACGCTGTAAGTAACGTTTTCTCAGAAATTGATTAGGTACTAATAAGACACCAAATAAAATTAAAATACTTGTATCTTGACGGTATTTTTTCGTTTTTCAACCTGGGTATAAAGAAAGAATTTAGGAATATGTATACACAGGTATATACTTTTTTACGTAAATGTTTGACAGTAATGAACATTGATGTATTATAATATATCATTGGTAATGAAGGTAAATAAAAATGAGATGAAAAATAACCGATTTTTTTACATTTTATTCGAGGCTCAAACCATCTTGCATCAAAACTGCGATGAAAAATATAATTCAACCTTCAAACCATTTTATTCGAGGCTCAAACCATGCCTTCTACGATTCTTGTTTGTGTGACACACGTATAGATGGCATTGGACGATAGGCCAAAATCGGGCGCGATGGTGCTGCAGTAGCGACAGGGTACATAACTATAATGGCGGCCCTCTGTAGGAAATTTCTGTAAATTGCGTTGTATGGACTGTCCGGACCCTGGTCCTAACCACAATAATTAAAGGTTAAGTTGGCAATATACGCACGGTAGGAAATACTTAGATCCACTTGGATCGATATAGCCCGCAAAATGTATAATTATGACTATTGTTTTATAATGTATTTGTATAGGTTGTTTAATGTTATTACAATTGTAAAATCATATATAGGACATAATAATAACACGGAAAATAAATTAAGTATAATATTCTTAGTACTTATTTGATACTATTTAAAAATATGTCAGATTTCATTAGCCATAAAAATTTGGCAGCGCGTTTTCCGTTACCATAGAGAAATTATAACACAAGTCATAAAACACAAGAACTGCGGTCAAAACAAAATCATTCCAAAACGTTTCAATAAAAACACAGGATGTCGGTAAATATCGTTTAATGAGCTGTATTATGTAAATTTTTGCTTAATTTTAATGTTATTTCGCCCGAACTGTTGACAAATCTTCAGTTATTTAAGGTTAAAATTCAAATACTCGGTATTCATTTTGAGGTTATCCATCAAAAACATACCGGCGATATTTCGTATTTTTGATTTCATCGCGTCGTAATTCTTTTGATAATGTGTTTTTTTATATATATTAATAAGTCTCAGCAGAAAGCTTAATTCGTATCTTTGGCAGTTTAAATAGAATAGAATGATTTATTTTCATGTTAGTTCGATATTTCGTGTCATAAACTCGTTTCGATGTATGTAATAATGTGTGTGTACTCACGTAAATACATATTCTACATTGTCCCATTACTACATTGCTAGCAAGCTATGACCCGCCAAAAATGATGTACTTTTACTAGGCATATATTTCGGCCGCCAGTTAGGACGATCAAATATTGCAAATATTGGAGCATGGCCTTGTCAAACTCCTCAACGACCATAGAGCATCCGTGAGAATATATGTATATGTGGAGGTGGATGAGCCCTCCGGATTAGGATGAGTCGAAGCGGTGTTGATGATGTAAAGTCACGATGGTTTTACAGAATTTATTGAATTGCAAAAGTAAAAGTTATAAAGAATACAGTAGGTACAAAGGTTACAAGTGAAAGCGTGACATTCAAAGGTATGACGGCGAGGGCTTCCGCTATACGAGCCGTTCGATGGGGAAGTGAGATATTCTGCTCTGGAGCCTACCGTTTTTATAGTTGTTATGGACAAAGGACTCGGTGTATTATGACTTCGTCTTACTCGGCCGCTCGTGTGGGTAATATTTAGTCTGGTCAGCAATGTGAGTTCATCCGCTCTTCATGTCCTCTAGCAATTCTCGCCTTTGTCCTCGTCCGTTGCCCTCGCTTCCATTGTCGTTCTTTCCCGAATTCAGCATTCTGATTTCGACCGTTGTACCGAGAGCGACGGCCTTTCGTGTTTAGGTACTGATGTACTCGGTACCTCCTTACTCGTGTATATGCATGCGTCTTTGACCGCCACATATATGAAGGCAGCCGAAGCATGCCAAGATAGATGAATGTGGCGTTTTATGCTTATTTAGCTACCTAGCCCGTTACGGCTGAGAACATCGCCATCTAGCGTAGCATCGCCTGTCTAATTATGTATTTATTGTTTTATTTTTATAGCTTATTGTTTATGCTATCTGGTTATATTAGTGATGGTCGTTGTTACACATTGAATTGTGTTTTTCTTTGGCTTTTTACATTTCGGCAATATTTCCGCCATCTGCTAGCGTTAGTGATGGACATCATTACTCGGTGAATTGTGCACCTTTTAGCTCGTCATTTTATGTACGTAATCATTATTTGAGCCATCTGGTAGCGTTATGTTAGGTCAGGGGCGAGCAGTGAGATCATTGAAGTGTGACATTACGCAAGCACATATTGTGAAACAATCAAAATAAAAGATATACCTCCTCATCAAAAATTATCATGTTCTTCAGATTTTAATATATCATAATATTTGGTGACAAATATTTTATTTCGACGTTTTTTCCACAGTATGTGGACCTAAAGGATGCTCAAACCTGCCGACGACAGGTCATAGGCCCTGTGGCTTCCATATCTTCCCTGCTCCGCACGGCGGGCCCGGGTTTGGGGACTCTGGTCCCTTTCCGACGAGACAGTGGAGTCACATTTCAATGTACTCACTGCACGCGTCCGGGATAGGTTCGGTAGAAAACTATGTATTTTGATACAATTTGTACGGCTCCGTCTCGTGTCTCAACCTTCAAAAAGAAAGTGAAGCGGATGTTGTCATGGATTTCAGATACAAGTGCAGGAGGTGCGCAGCATCGCGCGCATGGAGCGCATTGGCGCGCACTCGCACATCCGCGGGCTGGGGCTGGATGAGGAACTGCAGCCGCGCGCCGTGTCGCAGGGCATGGTAGGGCAGAAGCCGGCGCGCAAGGCCGCCGGCATCATCCTGCAGATGATCAGAGACGGTGAGCCCCTCGCCACACACCTGACGACATTCAACTCATATTTTTGACGTTTATAGCGTGAACCTTGTTGTTGGACATGATTATTAATTTTAATTAAAAAAAGACTGTAAACCACTTGGAGTAACTTTACGTCTACCGTTTTCAATACCATTGTATCTTCAACAGGACGCATATTAACTATTATATTAAAGAAAACATATTATAATTCGTCATAATCGTAGAATAATGACGCATGTGATTTTTCCCAAGTTTGCAGGAGAGCAGTTTGAAGTTTTATTTACATAAAGACACTTTATGTCAGCTCTATAACTGCAAAAGATTTTCCTTTGAAACTTGGGTTAGTTATTTAAAGTTGATACCTTTCAAACCTCAAATATTCAGCGCTGTACAACAATGTTTTTACACATGCTGCATTGTTCTACGATCGCAAATCAGAACCGTCATTATACTGACTTCGTATTAAATTAATAAATAAATAAAAATTCACTTTTTAACGATCAAAAAAGTCAATTTGGAATTTTTTGCACATCCGTCATTGTTCTACGATCATGATGAATTGTGTAATTGCGATTTCAGAACAGAGTTCTATGAATTTTTTAAACAAATTTATTAATCAGTTAGAAAAGACATACACAGAAAAAACAAATCAATGAAAAAATATTTTGGCTGCTACCGGGATTCAAACCACGGAGCTCCAATCTATCTGGGTAAACAGATTAATTATTGAATGTTATGGTGGGGGTAATTGACAAGTAGACACCGAAATCAATACATAGTATAAAAGCAAGTCCGGCAACTTTATTCCATGCAGTCATCCTCCTCTTGATATCCCTCTCAGCCTTCTCTCTTCTATCGAACATACTTCCCAAGTACACAAACTCATCTCTACGTTCCAAACATTCATTGCCTACTAGCATATAATAAAACCGAGCAATTTAAGACCATTATTTGAAGTTTGGTTCATACGGCTCCTATAATTTAATTTACAAACTAGCAGGATGCCCGAGTCATGGACTTCTGTTGATTTATTCAAATAAACCATATTTATTTTATAATTTAAATTATTCATAGTGAAGAGATGAAATTTAGTCTGTACCGGCGCCTGAATGTTAGAAATTCTCAGAATTCGTAGACATTTTCCGTTGTAGGGGCATCTTCATGTGCCCTGTCGGGTCCCCCCGACATCGGCGATCATCTGGGGGAAAGTTTCCCTGTCCAGGGCAGTGCGGAACAGCTCTTCCACGGTTCTTATCCCGGTCCACTCTCAGATGTTTCCCCTCTGCGACCCTCAATCTCCCCCTTCATGACGAGCTGAAGGATGGAGTACTTTTCGCCTCTCATTATACGACCAAAGTATGAAATTTTATGGAGCTTTACTGTGTTGTGTAACTGTCTGTTTACATTTGCTCTACGTAAAACTTCAATATTACTAGTCATGTCAGTCCAAGATATCCTTAACATTTTACGATGTAGGGGCATATCCGAATTAAAGAATTACTTAGACTTTGAATATACCAATTGTTTGTGCAGACAGTGTGTAAATAGCCATCCGCTTTATTGAATTTAATATTCAATTAATACCACTCAATATGATAATCATGCAAAAAAATGACAATTATGTTTTCTCTTTCTGAAAAACATACAGGAGTTAACCAAAATACGCCAACAAATGATCACTGATGTAATATGGAAAATCAAACATGCCTTCAAGGTTTTTAATAGTTATTAAATTAATTATCGTTTTGAGAGGTATATATATTTAACTATTATGTCGCCTTACCACCAATAAAATTAATTACAGTTTAATGGACTAAATTTTTATTTATGTTTCGTTCCCCGTGAATTATATATGTATCTTTATTATTTTAAAGTGTTCTAATTATTGTTCATTTCCCTTTTAAATATGTTTTAATTTTATCTTTTATATTTATTTTTTTGGTTTATTTTATCTTCTTATCTTATTTATCTGGTATATTGGTTTAATTATCCTTATTTTACTCTATTATTAATTTGTTAAACGTTTATTATTACTGTTTGCTTGTGTACTAATCATTGTTTATAAATATTGTTAATTTATTTTATATTGTTCATATAAAAATCCTTGTAACTTTCTTGTGCTGTAAAAGCCCACTAGGGTGTTGATTAATAAACAAATAAATTCTGGTCCGTTGCAGGGAAGATTGCCGGGCGGGCGGTGCTGTTGGCCGGGCAGCCGGGCACGGGGAAGACGGCCATCGCGATGGCGCTGGCTCAGGCGCTCGGCCCCGACACGCCCTTCACAAGCATGGCCGGTAAGTCAGCACCTGCTAACGGGATGAGTAGTTTTGGAGATTACCTCCGACATCCAAACTTTACCTTAAATATTTATGTCTGTATAAATGTTTCTTAGTATATAAATATAAATTTGTTCTGATCTGTTATTTTTCTGATCGTTAGAGGGAGGTTATCAAAGAATTTAACACCAAGATAACTAAAATGATTTTGGGTTATGGCAAATTAAAATTTTTATGTGTGAAGCGTGTCTCTAAATCTCGTAGATTGAAAATCGCTTCTGGTATTTAATTTAAAAAATTAGAATCATCGAATTTTCGCATATCTAGATATAATAATTTCATTGTCTGTCGGTCCGTCTTGTAAATTGGTAACTTGCTTAAGTGTGACACTAATATTACGCGGTCAAGCAAGGGTCTGGGTCTGTATGATTAGTATATCTATTTATATAGTTGGGCATTTGAGTAGTAATTTTTTTACTTAGAGTTATTTTTACTACCATTTTTGGGTACAGTATAGATTTTGTAAAATAGACTCTCATGATGCCTTAAGGTGTTCGAGGTAGGGCCCTACCCTTACTGTTTCATCATTGTACATTAAATTAAAGGAATGAAAGTGTCTTGTTTAAACAGGTTCAGAAATCTACTCGCTGGAAATGAGCAAGACGGAAGCCCTCACGCAGGCCATCAGGAAGTCTATCGGAGTCAGAATCAAGTCAGTATATCCTCTATGCATTATCATTTAGATCTTCTTCTGTGCCTTGTCAGGTTCCCACGAAAACCTCTCTGCCCTGCGCTGCCCAGAACAAATTCTCCGTCTTCCTCATTCCGGTCCACTCGTTGACATTTGCCTTCTACCAACTCCCCGTCTTCCTTATCTTGCCCTCGAGTATTAGTGCGAGGAGGCGGTAGTTTTCCCCGCGTAGCGCGCGACCCAAATAAGAAACCTTCGCTTTAACATTCAACAGTAGCTCTACTGGCTCCAGCTCTCTGAAGCTCCCCCGTCTCGCTGTCCATACTGTCAGTCCAAGGTATACGAAGTAGTCTCCGGCGTATCCACATTTGGAATGATTCCAACCGATTCATAACACAGAGAAATATGAAGAAATTCTGTTTTTCTGCAAAGTGCAAAAACTGCAAAGTTTTAAAGTATTTCGTTAGTCCTTGGTCAAAACTGTACCCCGACCTATGCAAATTCAAATGATTTTCGTCAGTCCCACCTATTGCATAACTTTGGGGTACTACTATATTGCATTTTGCAAGATGGTTATTTCAAGTGTGTGTTTGGACTCGCAGGGAGGAGACGGAAATGGTGGAGGGGGAAGTGGTGGAAGTGCAGGTGGAGCGCCCGGCCACGGGCGCTGGCGTGAAGCTGGGCAAGCTGACGCTGAAGACCACTGACATGGAGACCAACTATGACATGGGCAGCAAGATGATCGACAGCTTCGTCAAGGAGAAGGTATTTTTTTTTCAAACTTGGCTTGTTGCTGTTCACGGAAGAAAGAAAATAATTGTTGTGACTTTGAACGTGTTTGCGGAAAAGACGGAGACGTCCTGCAGATTACCGGGTATCTACAAGGGGAGGTGGATCCGCAGCAATATAAACGATGGAAAAATCACCAATATATTGTTGTGGGTCCGCCGCGTTGAGATCCTAATGAAATAATGCTTTCATTAAAAAACAAAGTTACCAGACGCAAACATAAGCTTCGATTCACATTCTTCTCTGGTAATGCTTTTCACGCAGTTATCTATCACACAAATTTGCATGGTATGTGGCTTTCACTCTCTGACAAAACAATCACTCAATTGGTCTGCCAAATTACGCAGTAATGACATAATTTATAAGTATGTACTTGATTGCTCGTATGTTCTGGTATACACTCATGTATTTGACCAGCTTCCAGATCATTCTAAAAATCATTGATTATTTGCAGTTGTAACAATATGTACACTTTGCAAAACTCATTTTATTATTTTAAATCAATTGGGGATTTATAGCGTGATGTAGGGTGAGATTGCCATGGAAGAAAGAGAATGTCGCGGTTGAAGAACCCGCTATTCCGGGCCGTGATAAATAAATAATGATTGTTGAATTTGTACTACGATGGTAATCTGTAATTCCAGATCCAAGCCGGGGACGTGATCACCATTGACAAGGCCACGGGGAAGATAACGCGCCTGGGAAGGAGCTTCACGAGAGCCAGGGATTACGACGCAACAGGTGCGTGTTTTTTTTCTTCGACCGCCTAATGCCTACGTGATATGCGCGCATACCGCTGACCCGAGACGCACATTGTCCGCTGCAGATAGAAATGGCCCTGACAAATGTTTTTATAATAAAGTTTACCATTAATCCCACATCTAATTAAATATTTGCAATTAATTTCGCGCTCTTTTATTCAGAAGTGACCATGACATCTAAACGCAACTAGCCCCCTCATAAGACAAACTAAATAATGAACATGTTTTAACAGATTACTTTTCAGACAAGACGGACATATCATATTTTTATTTTAAAAATGACGTACTTTCCCAGGAGCCTCGTGTCGGTTCGTGCACTGCCCCGAGGGTGAGCTGCAGAAGAGGAAGGAGGTGGTGCACACCGTCACGCTACACGAGGTGGACGTCATCAATTCCCGAACGCACGGCTTCTTGGCTCTGTTCTCGGGTGAGCGACTCCTTTCATTGTACACTGCCGGCGCCACCTGGTTGGAGTTAGGATATAAAGTAAAACACCGCTGCTAAGAAAAAACATTTCTCCATTTAATGTCGACAAATTCATAATATATATAAGATAACACCGGAAAATAAATTAAAATAAAAAACTAACATCCACAAGTGCTTTGAGTAGTTCGCTGTATCGTACAAGCTTTGCGCCCAGGCTTTCTTCCAAATCGTGATAATATTTTATTAAACACAAAATATGTAACAAAAACATTAGCACAATGAATTTCACTCTTGGGAAGAATCGCAAGATATATCAAAACAGAAGCATGCAAAAATATATACAGTAGAACCCTGATAATTTTTTAATATTTATTTATTTATTTAATAATGCCCTATAGGGCTTTTACAACAGATAGGTAGAGTGTACATTAACACTATATATAGTTTATAGAAAAAAAAAATAACATGTAAACATAATAACGACATATAGAGGAAAGAAAATACTTAAAATACAGATACAAATGTATAAAGATAAATATGTATAATATAAAGTAAAAAGCAAGTATATAAAAAGCACAAGCATAAGAAAAACATAAGAGAAATTTAAAAACAATATTGATTGATAATAATTAGATTGATAAACATATATTCCGATATTTACTTATTTACTTGTTAATTGTGCTGTGCGGCTGATCGGGCTTGCAGGGGACACGGGGGAGATCAAGTCGGAGGTGCGGGAGCAGATCAACGGGAAGGTGGCCGAGTGGAGGGAAGAGGGCAAGGCCGAGATCATCCCCGGAGTCCTGTTCATCGACGAGGTAACTCTGCCGCCCTCTAACTCTCCCCCTACAGCTCTTCCCGTTCTCTCGTAGTGTTCGGCAAGTGCTGCGATGTTGCATTTCGGATCCCATTGCAGGGTCCATCATCAGGGCTGATGTGTTGTGACATCAGTCCTGATGATGGACCCTAAAATGTGACCCAGAGATACATGGGATAATATCCCAGAATACTATACGCAGAAGATCTGAACGACAATGAAAACCTGAGAATATTTTTAAGTTGGGTGATTTATAAATAATATAAATATTTTCTTCTTCAAATGTAATATAATATATTTATATGTAATATAAATACTTTTGCATACTAAAGAAATCTTAAAAACACAATATTTATTATGCTATATCGACATTTGCCGTTGTCACTTGTAAAAAAAATTTTTTTTTTCTCCAATTTCAAATAGAATTCCAGCTATTTAGGGGTCTCCCTAGAGGACGCGGTCCATCTGGACGCCACGCCATGCAGAGCTATATGTGGTCATCTTGTTGTAGTCATTATCTGTACGTGTTGGTACCAGTATTGTCGCCCCCATCTGACCATCAAGGATTGCTGTATTCCTTACGCGATCATGCAGAGTCTTTCCCGCAATAGCGCGCAAGGTTCTCATTTCAGTTGTTCTCAGCTTGCTGTTTGTCTCAAGACAAAGAAGATTGGATCGTGTTTTTTTATACGTTGTAATCCTGCATTTTTTGTCCAACGCTTGGATTTCAAATCTGCATAACCAATTTTAAAATCTAATTTTTTCGACCGCAGGCTCACATGCTGGACATTGAATGCTTCTCCTTCCTCAACCGCGCGCTCGAGACGGACATGGCCCCGGTGGTCATGATGGCCACCAACCGCGGCATCACCAAGATCCGCGGCACCAACTACAAGAGTCCGCACGGTGAGTGACGACTCTCAAATCGCTCTGGTGCGCGACACCGTGTGTGTTTATTGCAATAAATGTGACATTCTCGTTCCAGGAATACCCATCGACCTTTTGGACAGAATGATCATTGTCCCGACTTCCCCCTACTCCCAGGCCGAACTCAAGGAGATCCTCAACATCAGGTTAGCCCGATTACCACTCAGTGAACACAAAATTGACTTTTATAGAGTATTCAAAGTAGACAGTGAAATGAAAGCTAAATTGGCACGTCATTTATTGGCATTATTTTCTTTTTAATATTTGAAAATTTTTGTTCCAAACTCTTCAAGTAATAATGTATTTTGCCACGCTTCTATTAGCTTCACCTATTTCTCGGGATGGAATCTTATAATTGATATTTCACCAATGTCAAATTGAGCTGAAATTTTAAACACAAACGTATTCTCGATAACGATATATGAATCAATAATCAGATTCACTAATTAATCATTTTATCCTGACCAAAAACCCCAGGTTTCCTACTGAAATGATTTTGTACATTGGGTAATATTAATAATAAAAAGTATAAAATTATAATTTAATAAAAAGTAAAAAATTAATTTTTGGCCAAAAAATTTTTGCGTCTCTCCAAATAAAAGCGTGGGCCTTCCTTCCTTCCATCGACAACAGATTTCTGTAATCTGTATTCATACGTATGAATATCATAAGCGTCCACTTTTTATTTGGAGAGAGCCAAAAGGACAAATGTACTTTTTAAGCGTATTTAGTTTTTACGCGCTACGGTAGATGCGACCCCTTAATACCGCAAAGTTACAAATAAGCGACTGCGCATTAAAGTTGTACGGCTTGGCACAGATGCGAGGAAGAGGACTGCCAAATGTCGTCTGACGCCCTCACGGTGTTGACGCGAATCGCCACCGAGACGTCGCTGCGGTACGCCATCCAGCTCATCACCACGGCGTCGCTGGTGGCCAGAAGGCGTAAAGCAACCGAGGTATTGAATTATTTACAGTGCTCTTACTGTTTTTTACACTAAGCTCGCGGGGGATTCCCCGACTATGCTTTATTTAGTAACCAATCCCTTGTTTATACCGACTTTTCTTCCCCAATTTCTGTAAACCAAAACAGTGTAGAACTTTGTTAATTTGAAATTCAAGATGTCAAAAAAAATAATTGAGATGGCGATACAATTGCGCAGTCTGCTAAAAATCGTAAAACTTAAGAAAAAGCCGTTAATTTTGTGGAAACTTTACTCACTTTTGTGAATAACTTAACGATTGTTTGCGTTTTAGAGCTTTCTGATTGGCTGAATTCATCAGTTCCGAACCTGTCCAAACTTAATAACGTTACAATTGACGGCGTTACAACTTTATAAAATATCTTTTTTTTTCAATATTTCTGACTTATTGTTCGCAATAAGTTAAAATATCATAACAGTATCTTTGTCGATTGTGAAAAATTCATTCACTTTAATACAAGTCAAATAAAATAATAAATACCTTGCAAAAATTAAAAATATATATTTTTTAAACATTTTATTATTTTATTGTAGCAAATGAATTTTTTATAACCGATGTAGGTTACTGTAATGATAACTTTTGAACTTTTTGCTAAAATAATTCAGAAATATAGAAAAAAATGCAAACTTTGATAATGCATATTAGGTCATGGTTGCTTGAATATTTTCGACTCATCATCAAAGCAGGAATCTACCTGTAAAGTTTTTGCTACTAGCTGCAAGACACCTGTATATACAAAAAAAAATTCCATATCATATTTTCTAGACCAAAGTAAAGATTATTCTATTAAAAAAAAGTTGAATTTCTCTATTATGAGAAATTTAAAACTATCGGGGATTTGCTACACAACATTTTCCACTAATTATTTCTTGTTTATATCTATACATTTATATTAATTATATCTATTGTGTTGTCCTTTTGACACATTTGTTCCCGGATATTAAAACTGCTTAACAATAATTTTATTCAATAAATCACATTACGTCTGGCTTGCAGGTGGCGATGGAAGATGTAAAGAAGGTGTACTCCTTGTTCTTGGACGAGCACAGATCTTCGCAGTTCCTCAAGGAATACCAGGACGAGTTTATGTTTAACGATATGGGTTAGTTGCTTTCTATCAATTAATAGTACCATTGTGTTTTTTTTTTTACCAATATTTCAGCCTATTCTGAAAATAACAATAATACTATATTGATGATACCCCCCGCACTCAAAAATAGACAGGAATCGTCATGTAAAGGAAGATCATTTTTGACAGATTGCAGCCAGTTGTAAGAATGTAAATAAGTAAGTAGTTTAATGTGTTCTGTGGGTTCGGGTTATCGTCAAGAAAATGGTTGTTGTGTAGGAGTGACTTTTTAGTGATAATATGGTATCTGTAAGAATATCAGAATCTACGTTTAGGTCATAATAATACATATCACGTGTATTATGCGGAGATCTTAGTAAATATGAGGTAAAAAGCGAATACATATACATAGTGCTTTTCACTCTGTATGCTATTTTGTGCACCTTTTCATTTTATATTTTCAACACTACTGCACGCCGGTACCTCAAGTGAGTTAGTCATTTTAATACTAAAATACTATAAAGTAATCAATTCGTTAGTGCCTTACTTATAAAAAATTGACGTGGCACACGACATTCCCTTACCAAACAGGGGTACCTACATTCCCGAGATTGCTCTAAACTCGATTACTCAATAGTTATGCAAATGATTTCCTTCATATTTTTTTGTAATCTTCACGGAAATTGTAATGAACATTTTGCCATTTTTTGTTTTCCAAATTTCTAAGCGTATAATATTTTAAAATATTTTTTCGGTCCACTGAACGTTGCGCGGCAAATACACCGGCGCGTTTTCATACCATACCCCGTGTCTTATCTTTTAGTTGTTGTGCTAATTATTTGTTTCTCTCATTAACTTATGCACTACTAATATTATAAATAACCAGGCCCTTTTTACAAATAATTATCTTTTAAATTTGTTTTCACGTTAAGTAGGTACTTGATTATTATTTATTTTCCATATATAATTTTTTCTATATTTTGATTGTCTATATTTCGATTTTTGAATTTAATTTGTTAGTATACAATAGTATCATGACGAAGAGGCCATGGTCTCTAAAACATGTTGATATTTTTCAATACAAAAATGGTGAAAACCAAGTTAATTTTTATTAATTATTTTTCTGTTTCAGATGAAAAGGACACGTCTGCGATGGAGATTGTCAATTAATTCAATTTTTCCTCGGAAAATAATAATTGTTGCGCACTTGACAGTTGCAAATTAAACCAGAGAACAGTTGTTCTAACTGCGTTCCGTGCAAAGTCCAATCAACAGCATCGTTACACATAATTCTGCATCGTGTTCACGCAAGTTTCCAGCTAAAGAAATTAAGGTATCGCACCCCAAGTACAAGACTACCGCCAATCCGTAAAAAACATTTTTTAGTTTTTTTAAGAATTCATATTGTTATACATGGTCAGTTCTACGATGTATCAAAAGGTTACCTTTAGGTGACTTTCCGTCATTGTTTTACAATGAGAAGTCCATACAGTAAAACCCCGTTAATTCAGAATTCACAACAATTTGAAATTTTTAAAATCCACAAGTCCCAAATGTTTTTCTTTGGGTCCCTTGAGTTTGGAATTGAAAAGGCCATACTCGTGAAAGGCTTGCGTTATATCCGTCAACATTTGCGTGTCGAAATTCATTCAAATTTTTATTTTTTTAACCACATATTATTCTCTTCCTTAGCAAAATCCCCTGCAACTTATTTTCTTATAAGATAAATAAATATAAGTTTTATTAAGCAACATCTGAGTTTTATTTAATGATGGTAAATAAATTTCACCCGCAACGCCAATGTCATCGAGTTGTCTCTAAATGAGAGATTAGCAAGGCCCGAAAATGCTCATCCTTCACTTGCTTTCTAACCTGCAATTATTTCAATTTACCGAGTAAGACGTATGCGAGGAAAGTGACCTTGTTATAAGGTTAACAAGTCGTTATCTTTGGCTATGCACAACCAAGTCTCTCCAGGGTATGCTCGGCTACAATACTTTATAGACTAAAGGAATGCGCATCTTTGGTCATTTTTATCCATTGCTGTGCAGTATGATCAATAATCCTGGAATTGTAATACGTTGGTTTGTATGTTCCTGATAATTACCTAAGTCAGCATAGATTGTTTCATATTCCAATACACGGGACCAGCCTTCTGATTGTTATGCACTGTTGTAAGAGAACAATATCACGTTGTATGTTGATCATTCATTCGACATCCAATACTGCTGTCCAAAGTTGTGTAGTTTCGAAACTTCTGAATATGGA
This sequence comes from Agrypnia vestita, assembly GCA_016648135.1. Classification (NCBI taxonomy): domain Eukaryota; kingdom Metazoa; phylum Arthropoda; class Insecta; order Trichoptera; family Phryganeidae; genus Agrypnia; species Agrypnia vestita. The sequence continues at coordinate 205,775 of JADDOH010023965.1, forward strand.
ACCAAAAATCGATAAAACATGAAAGTGGGTAGGCACTTATTTTATTTTTCTTTGCATCATACGTCTTTCAGTCGTCGATTTGAAGACATTTATCTCTTATTTTGACTATCACAAACCAATAGTTACATTTGTACAAGTTCAAAGATAAATATTGATAATTTAGCTACATTAAAGTGTCATCAATTACATTTATAATCTCCCTAGATATCCTATTATTATACAGGCTAGCAGCAGAAACTTGACCGGTAGATTCCTGCCTATGTTATGAGTCTAAAATGTTCAAGCAACTATGACCTAATATCAAGAGTTAAGGAGATATACATATCAATAATTTTATTTTCAATATTTCTGACTTATTTTTTGCAAAAAGTTTAACTATCATTACAGTAACTTATGTTGATTATGAAAAATTAATTCGCTTTAATACAAGTTGAATAAAATGATAAAAACCTTTCAAAAATTGAAAAAACTTTATTTCACAAGGTTTTTATCATTTTATTTAAGTTATATTGAAGCAAATGTTTTTTTTATAATCGATATAAGTTACTGTAATGGTAGTTCAACTTTTATGTGACTTTCCATTATTGTTTTATAATAATAATAATAACAAAAAATAAGTCAGAAATATTGAAAAAACGCAAACTTGAATATTGTATATCAAAGACAATAATCAACTTTTTCATTTTACTCCAACCCTGACATATGATTACCTCCGCCAGCTGCCCGCGGAGAAGAACGTCTGGGACAGCGCACAACTCTGCCATTTAAATTTCTTTTAAATAATTTGTTAATGATTGTTTTTGTTTGCCAATAGAGCAAGAGATGGAAGCGACAGGGCTTACAATCTGTCGTCGGCAGGTTTGAGAATCCTTTACGCCGTGGCTACGTTCACCCCTCCTCCGTCCGCCCTGAGAGCGAGAGTGGCCGTGAAAACCTAAGAACATTCTTGACATTTTTATTAATGTATTTTATGTACGAACAGAGGTGTTTGAAGTCCTCAAGTGTTCCTTTCTTTGGACCTGCGTATGATCCAGTCTGTCGTTCTTTCAAAGAATCCATTCACCTGCGACATATTTAGTCCCAGATCCTTGAGTAAGCGGTAAACATTTGCCTGGCAGCCCTTTCGTACGTACTTATAGTTTTGTCATGTAACCATTTTTGGAGATCTCATCCAATATACAATTGTATTTATTCAATTTATATGTCCAATATACAATTGTATTTATTCAATTTATATGTGTAGTCTCTTGGGATATTTATCTCCCAAAAGTATAAACAGTAGAACCTCCTTTATTCAAAATTCAAGGTAGAAAAAAAGGAGCGATGCGATTGTGAAATTAGACAAAAATCGTAGAACTCATTAAAAAAGCCAACAATTTTATTTCAATAATTTAAAAGACGCGATATTTAGTAGGCTAATAAAAAGATCGCGACATTTCTATTACTAAAGTACCCGATATTGACATTTTTTCAATTTTAACAAATTTAAAAAAAAATTAATTTATGCGAACTAAATGGCGCAAGGGGGTAAAAATTATTTCGTATTACCTGGTTAAGATATTATGAAATTAACATTTTGGGACTTGTGGGTTTGAAAAATTTAGAATTATGGTCAATTTCGAATTATGCGAATTCGACACAATTTTCACTGTGAATGTATTTAAAGTCAATCTACCATGTATTGAAGATAATTCCTAGCATTTTATATTAAACCTTATAGTTTTGTAAAATAGTGTTATAGCTAGACCGCATTCGAAAGAATGTCAAAAAATGTGTTGTTACGATGCAAAAATGAACACAAAAGAAGTTTTTCTAGCAAATAAGTAACCTTTTTCAAAACTAAAAAGTATATTTATTTGGAATATCATATTAAGGCTTGTAATATGGGCTTGCCAGGCAACTTTCCTCCGCTTTCTTCTTACCAGACAAAGCTAGGGAATGGTCTTTTGATTGTGGTCGACCTATAGTAAGATTTTTTAAACCCCTGGCATTTAAAAGGTTAGTGGAGGTACGGAATAAAAACATAATTATGTTCCAATATAAAATATATTTAGCTCCTCCATATATATATTTACGAAAGGAATATTGTACAAACATTGTTCATAATAAAGTAAGGTAATGGCCACGACATCATATCAGACCGAGCCACGTACCTGGCAGACACCGCTATCACAAACAATGCGAGATCTTCACTAAAATCCCAACGTGAATTACTTTCCAATGCGCAGATTGAAAACTAATTCAGTTCATTCAATAAGTTCACACGAGGACCGTTCACTTCTCTTAAAATTATCAGGACAGCGCGTGGGACGCAACAACGCACCACGCCCAGACAAGCTCCACAAATTGGAGCGTGTCCGCAACCCGCTCAAAATGTGTGGCACACTTTTCGCAAAGTTTGTCAGCAAATGTAAAAAAAGCACTTTTTACATTTGCAATTTGATATACGCTCGTCAAACCGAACACAAAGTCGTTACAGACCAAAACGCTTGTGTCCGATTTACGATCCCTTACATGCCGCGTGTAAAGTCCCATCTCTGCATCATTCTCAACACATCTCCTACGATGATACTTAAATGTTAAAGAAATACATATTCAAGTGAGCCGGGACTTCGCACTCGGACGTCCCCGCATCTGATCCAAAAATATCTATACATATTTATAAAATGGCTTAAAAAATATACAAAAACAAGACAAATCAAAATTTCACTGCAGTGTCACATTTGTCTACCAACATTTCTAATTGGTCGATTTCTACAATTTGCATTCGCCAACCGGGAAAGAAATACCGTCAACAGTTATAAATGCACATTGTTTACAAAAGTTGTGATTATATTACGGTAATTTTTCTTGTTGTTGAAGGGAAATACTTGACATTAAAAAAGACATTGCCGAAATCGCAGCAGTAAAAAAAATCAAAATATGTTATTTCAATGGTTTTTAGCCGAAATTAACAACAGTTGCTGATCAAATGAAATTTTTGACAAAATTTAAACATTTTTATTTCATTATCAAAAGCGAGATAAATAAAACATTAAAATTTAAACGAATAACCACGCACTGATTACATTCAACGTTAACCAGTTTCAATACAAGCGTACACCAATTATACATGGTAGCACCGAAATCAGTCGATTTGTTACTAATTCAGAGGTATTCGTTTATCGGGGATCATGTCCAAAATCATATTCATGTAAAGTTTCAGAAACAAGAAAAATCAGCAAAATATTTATTGAATTTCTAAACAATAAATTTAGTATTTATTTATAAGGCCACTGATAGTTTAGGATCCGTGCATTTTACTCAACATAATACACAATTATGGAATACATATAAGAAATCAAATACTTTAAAAATGATGCGTCCACATTGGCCGGGGACCAGAGAGTAGACTGGGCGGGTGTTCCGACGGGGCTTTGCTCAATCAACTGAAAAGATTCACGCAAAACAGACGAACATTCAGTCGTATTTTTGAGCGTCGCAAAAAGATTTGAGCTTCGGAATTTTGGGAATTTTTGTAAACCTCTTCCGGAACGCACCAACGGAACATTATCACTACTAATAATAATATAAACATGTGCCTTAAAGATCAATTGTTGCTCTTTTGCAAAAGAAGTCAGACTCGAGAAACATTAGAGTTTTCGGTGCCGTTTAAAGTCTGTCTTTATTTAAAAAAAAAATTAATGTGATGGTCACGATTCCAAAGAATGGTTTTTAAATCGCTAATGGACGTGAGCCAACATTTTTACTAGCCAAAACAGAGAAAGAAATTGAAATAAAGATTCCGGGGCAGTCACATCAGTGAGGATATTGTTGAAACTGAGCTTTCCTCGGTCAAAATATGTGATCAGAAAATTGTCCTGATAATAATTATTATATAAATGAAATTTTTAATATGAAAACATTTTTTCCGAATCGGTTTTCATATATCTTTCATTCTTAGTAAAGATTTCCTACTATAGCAAGTACAGAATATTACAATCCAGAGTTGCTTTTACCATGAAAACTTTAGAGGATAAAATAATTATCGCGCAGCGCATTACATATTTTTGACTCGATTCCAAAAATAACTGCTCTGAAGAATTTCGCTTGACTGAGAAAATTTATTAAGCGATGTAAGTTTATAATTATAGCAAAAATATAAAAAGTTGCGAATAATTATAAGCGTCCGCTTCCGAGCTTGGCCATGACCCCGACGTGCTCGAAGGAAAAGATGTGAAGGAAGATTTCCGATCTCGGCTTCGGGCTCGTGTTGCAAAAGGCGCACTGATACATGCCTCTATCCACCTCGAACACGCCATTCTTCTGCAGAAGTTGCATTTCGTTGGAAGCAATGGGATCCTGAGCGGGCTCATTCTTGGCTTCTTCTTTCATCTTCTTGAGCTGCGCCCGCGAGAACGAAGGGGCCGCGATTGAGTCCGACGGCTTAGCGCCCTGCTTCTGCATGCTGCCAGAGCGGGGGCGCGAGGTGTTGGCCGTGGCCGCAAACGACTTGTGCTTCGGACCGACGATGTGCTGTCCGACATTACGTTCACCGTTGATCTTCACAGCGCAATAGTTGCAGTAGAACTGTGTCCCCGATGCAAATTCGACTCCGTCGACAGACGCGCTGGCGTGTCCGGGAGATTTTGCGTGCTCGAAAGCTAATGTAACATTCGGCAACGTGATCCTACAGTTGAAACACCAGTACTCCGTTCCGTTCCTATGAAGAATGACAGCGACGCGTGGATTAAGTTTCTTTTCTATAATTTTCCTCGGGTTTTGAGGCTTGTTCTTAGCCTTCGCGAGGTTTTTGGCATGAGGAACGCCGTTTACGTGATCCAGCGCCGTTTGCAAGTTGGCATAAGCCGCGCTGCCGCAGGCGAAGCACTCGAAGATCAAGGGATGCCTGCCGTAAGACACCGCCACTAAGTTCTGTATCATCAGAGCCTGCTGATCTGGGCGGAGACCGCCCCTGGAGTTTTTGGAAGCTTCCACGTTGGCCTTGTGAGTCGACCCGTTCAGATGGTCAGTCAAACTGTACTGGCTGGTTATGCCACGCGTGTCGCAGAGCAGACAGACGTACTTTCCGTCCGAAGTGCAGAACGTACAACCATTCTTGAAATCGGAGCCGTGCGTCGAGTTGGAAGCATTGTCCCCATCCTCCTGCGCGCTCTCGTGAGGCACGCTTCTCCTGTGCGCTTTAGTATCGAGGATCTTTTCCAACTCGGATATGTCGATGTGCTGCTGCTCCGTGACGTCCAGCATCTGCGCTGTCCGGACCTCGCCCCCGAAAACCGCGCTCCTCCCGTTGGATATGGTGGACAGCTTCCCCTCCAGGGTGTCCAGGAGCAGCTTGTCGTGCCACTTGGACTTAATGTGCTCCTCGATGTTCTGCTGCCGGGGCGGCAGCTCCTTCCGGCACAGTCCGCAGTAGGCATACTTGGACATGGGATCCACAAATATCTTGTTCATCACGATGTGCAAGTCAGTCAGGGTGAACAGTTTTTGCGGACCGAAGATTTCCGGATTCTGGAGCATGAGATCCCTCTGCATCCGCAGGTTGTATTGGTTCAGTTTTTGAATATGCGATTCGGAATCCATGTGGTTGGTGACGGTGGCGTTGTCAGATTCGAAGTTGAAGCCGCACGGCACGCAGTTGACCAGGTTGTCGTCTATCAGGCACGGTACTATCTTATTCAAGAACATGGCGCGTTTATACTTGGCCTCACTGGCTTTCTTATCTTTTTTCTCCGGTTCCTTGGGGGCCTTTTCTTTGTCGGGCAAAACAGCGGTGGCGGCGGACTCATCTCCGTGACAATGATTCTGTAATGCCTCCTCCAAAGAGGTTCCGTCGGCGACAACAATCTCCGCTTTGCAATCCGTACAAATATGGGTTTGATTGGGATCATTGGTGGCCACTATTTTCTGATCCTTGCCTTGAAGTTTCTTCTCCGGCGGGTACACATATTCCACCTTCACCTTTTCAGCTAATTCCTTTTTCATCTTTTCTTCCGGCTTCTCTCGGATGTCTCCTTCCAGGTTGGTGCTGATAAACTCGTCGATCTGTCCTTTCAGTTTGACGAGACTATCTTTAATTTTTTGCCTCACGTCCAGAACGCGAATCGGATCGACGCTGTACTCCGTGTCTCTCAGATCGCCGCCTACCCTGTCGATAATTTTCGAAAAGTATCCGACTTCGCGCACTATCTTAGATGATGCTGCAATGTACGAAGTGTGCAAATCCTTGGAATCGTCCTTTTCATACTGACTGTTCAGATTCTGCGTCATAAACACAGTCTTCGATGCGTCATCTTTATTATCTTTCATGCCTTCTCTCCAAACCTTCGGCTTTTCCTCATCCAGAGAAGAAGTGATCTGGTCCACTTGTCTCGAAATGGCATTCACGATGTCTTCAGCTATGACGGAAGACTGTTTCTTAGAGTCATTATCCTCATTTGAAGGAGCGGTATCGAGGGCATTCCGGAAATCGGGTGAACCTTCTCCGTCCTTGCCGGGTATGGCCGAGATGTCCTCTATCTCCCGAATAGTCTGCGTCAGTGAGAGGACGGTGTTGACGAGTCCTTCTATACTCGTAGCAGGTTGAGCGTTGGAGTCGGTGGTGGCTTCCAAGATCTGCGCGGCCGCTTGCTCGATGTCGGCGACCGGATTGGCCGGGGTGGAGTACGGCTGGCACCTGACGCTCATGATCGGTGACGAGATACACCCGCTGACGCGCACATCCCCGTAGGTCTTGAGTGTTAGGTTTTTGACAAGAGACGGTATCATTTGATATCTCATATCCGGGGGAACTCTGGAGAGAGCTTTGAAGACATATTCGGCCTCCGACATTCCCGAAGCGAGAGACATCGGATTCTCTTCAGAAGTTATAACCTTTTCCGATTCCACCGTACCGGATAGAGCGGACTGGGCTCCGGCGTCAGATTTCAAATTGACATTTGCTAAAGCGGTCGCGATGAAATCTTCCGCCTGCGAACGAGACGTCATATTGGGGGACTCTTCGTCCACGTTCAAGCGTGGCGAGCTGGCAAAGTTCGTCGCCTTTTCGCTGCCTTTGGAATCGTTGCTCGCGTCTTTCGCCGGTTCGAGACTCTGCACCGGGATCTTTACCGCGCCTAGAGGATCGAAATCCGTCGATGGCGAAGCGGCATCCTCGCCGTACTGCAAGTCGCTCGTGACTCGGGTGACGAGCTCGTCGTCAGTTGCATTTCCGTCCTCGGGCTTGACCGCAATGTCGGCAATAAACTTTTTGAACGAGAATGACATGACGAGGTATGTCGGATCTGAAACACACAAAGGAGAATTGTTAAAAATCAATCTATGAGGTTACGATTTTTAACAAATTTAATGAAATATGTTAAACTAGGCAAGAAAACTCCAAATATAGTATTGAGCATAAAAATTGATGGCAATGTTATTTAAAAGGTGGAAGAATTAATATATTTGGGTGTTATTTTAGACTCAACATTTTTAAAATGTTTTTTCAAAAAATTTTTCAGGAAGGTTAAAAATAAATTAAGTAAAAATGGCCAACAGTTAATATACAATTCATATAAACTATTGTGCCTGTATCGTATTTAGCCAATGAAGAAAACATTAAGAAACTACAAGTGATGCAAAACAGGGCAACGAGAATTATCTTAAAAAAAAGTTAATACAGCGGAAGTGGAATTAAGAAAATACTTGCTAGTAGCAAACACTGCACAGAAGGATTCCTGCCTTTATAATTAGTCGAGAATGTTCAAGCAACCTTGACCTTAAAATATCAATAGTTATGGAGATATACAACATCAAATTAGCATTTCTTTTCAATATTTCTGACTTATTTATTGCAAAAAGTTGAACTATTATTGTGGTTAACCTATTTTGATTATGAAAAATTCATTCACATTAATACGAGTCGAATAAAATGATAAAAACCTTGTAAAAAACTTATTTTCAATGTTTTAAAAATATTATCATTTTTCGACATGTCTTAGATATGAGGTCATGGTTGCTTGAGAAGGCTCCACAGATTAGGAAACGAGTATGGCTATCTATCGGATGTTTTTTCAGAAACACTAGGAACCACCTTCCGACCGATAGGCCGAATTCATCAAGGAATCTTTTCTGGATGAAATTGGTCGTTCATAATTTATTGGTGTTGTCTGTCTTTTGTTTTCACTTATTCATATTTGATCTGTTTATTATTATTTCACTTTATTTTGTCGTAATTTTTATTGCCTCTTGAGTTTCAGATTTGATTTGATTACTATTTTTTCATTTTGTTGCTTTTTGAATTTCAGACTTGATTTTTTTTTTAAATTTATTTAGTAACATGTTGGTCTTGTGGTTAGGACTCTCGCCTCATGATACAAAGGTTCTGAGTTTGAATCTCACTCCCGACCAGCAAGTTAGTCCTATTTTCGTAGCACAAGCGTTTAGCTTAGTTTGAAAATAGTAAGAATATTGATGTGACACGTATTCCGTGTTCACATCTCTATCAAAAAAAATAATTGATAGATAATACATATAATTTATTTTATAACAATGATAACTAGCAAATATTAACAATCAAATTATTAATATACGTTATACCTCACCAAAAGGAATTAGAATTCTTGCGTGTGGTGGGAGATTTATTTACTATTATTTCATTTTGTTGTAATTGTGTTATACTTTACATCATTGCTTTGTTTTTCTTTATATATATCACTTTATTATCAGTTGTTTTTTGATAGAATTATACCTACTCTCCATTTTTATATTATTATCTATCAATCTATGCATTTTTATATACATTCTTTTTTAATAATACGTTGCACTGTGTATTAAATAAAATAGACACTTTCGACTCATTATCAAGGCAGGAATCCACCTAAGAGTTTTTGCTACTAGCTATGAGACATTCTGTATAAGGCACACATCGACAGAGCAACAGATGATAGGCGAATTTACGGATGGCTGGATTCTCTTGATGAATGAATATAGGAAGTCACTTTGTGCAGATAAGACATTTCGAACACGTACACAACCAACTGACATTGCAGAGTTTTTATCAGTCAGATGCCTACAAACCCAGAGCTATCATTGAATATAAACTAATTAAAAAAAAACAAAAAACACTCATTCAGATGTAAACAACATACAATATTTTATATGAACGTATGTTCTAAGAACACAGTTACTGGATTTTGTCCCGAAACGAATGATTAATTAATTAAGGATAATGACTGCGACTGCAGTGAAACCCAAATGGTTTTATGTTCATTTATTAATTTTAAATCTTTTTTATTTTCCTTGTCAAATATGACAAAATGCTGTTATTTTAAAAAATGATTGACTCTCATTAATTTTATAATATTTTTTGTTAAATATGGCAAATAAACATGCCGTGCTTTTTAAGAATTTACTGGCTTTTTTGAAGAACTAATATGTTGATTATTGTTAACTTTATTACTTAATAATTAAAATAAACAAAAAGAAAAAAATAAAAAAAAATTATATTGTGTTTCTTCTCAACAATATGACTTGCATATTAAAAACCATTGGAAATTTAAAAAAATGATACTTATCAACCCTGAATTTCTGCCACAGTTCTAAAATTATTTCAGTAAAATCACTTTAGACAGTTAGACACTTTAGAATTCATCTCATTATTTAAAATTGCCACAAAACAAAAGTTGGTTGTGTCAAAATGTCAGTGACAATTATTACAATAATATAAATACCGAGGAAACGATTTTCCTGATTATCTTAAATTTAATCTAGTACCAACGTGACACAAATTAATTTCTTTTGTCAAGAAAACAAAAGTACAATAATATGGAAGCCATGGCTTCTCATGTAAAGGAATTATAAGGAAAATTAATAATGCCCTCATAAGGCGAAACGCGTCTCAGAAAACAATTGTTTTTATTTCTATATGTGTGATTACGGAGTTCTACAAACTTACCTCTGAAACAATAAAAAGAAAAGGAAAATTATGTTTTTATGGGTTGATCACATTATATTTACATATCACCAGAGCCGTGCAGTGGGAACAAGAAGCATTACCTTTTCCTAAGCATATATTTTGAAAAGAAACCGAAATAAGAGATATAGATATATTTATTCAGATTTTAATATTTCATAATATTCTGCCAGATAAATATTGTATTTCAATATTTTTTCCCAAATATATGGTTAAAGAAGTCTCGCTTCTTTTCCCACTGCACATGCCTGCATATCGCTCGTGATAAAACAATATCTCGCAAGCCACTTAATTCAGATTTTACAAGGCAAAGGCAAAAGACCTAGATTATTTACAATAAATAGTATATGAGAAATTGCTTTAATGGAATATGTCTTCTTTCAGGTCTGACAGAGCTTCAAACGGATTATCGAAGTACCTATCGAAACGTAACCTCTCAATTCTCATGTTTCGACTAAAATTACACGAAATAAGTACTAATGCTGTATTTAAAGCTTATAGAAAAAAATCATTTCATAAGCACTTATTAATTTCTTCTCCCACATCATCCGTAGTGTATATATTTTGATATAACTCGCATATATATTTTGATGTTTGACAGATAACCGTCATGTCTCGTGTCGCATTATCTCCCTCTCTCTCAAGTAAAAACTGAAAGAAACCAACACCGATGTATCATTTATTTTTATTCTCATTCATTTAGGAGTAGCTTGTTGGTCTTGTGGTTAGGACACTGGTCTCGTGATCCAAAGGTTGCGGGTTCGATCCTCACTCCAGACTAGCAAGTTAGTCCTATTTTTCATAGTACAAGCGCTTAGCTTAGTTTGAAAATAGTAAGAATATTGATGTGACACGTATTTCCGTGTTCACATCTCTATTTTTTTTTTAAAAAATTAAATTAAATTAAATTAAATTAAATTTAGTGTTGAGATAACAATCTTAAGATCCTAATATTACTATTTTCGGAATACTTTTCCCAAAACAAAATAAATAAATAAACACACAAATACACACACTCACACAAACTCACTATTGGACATGTTTTTTCTTATTTTTTATCGATTGTATATATGTGTTTTCTTGTAATTGGCCCAAAACTCTGTACATCAATTATTGTTTTTTTCAAGATTGATTAATTATATGGCTGTAAGAAAACCAATAAATGAAAATAAATAAAATAAAAATACAGACGGATTGTTTTTTAATGTATTTTTTACCGTCTTGTCAAAAATAAAAAAATTGCAGTTCCAAAACCTCGTGATATTTGCTGTCAATAGCAGCAGCCACATGTGTTTTAAGTAGTTCAGTGAACTGCGTCAGTTCATCACACGCACTAAAAGTAACAATGTACAAAAAGCATTACGCTCTGAGCTCAAAAACGATTTTTATGGAAATACGAAAGTCTCGAAATTGGGGTTCGATGTACGTTTGACGATTATAGCATTATTTGAAAGGAATTTTACGTAATTTTATAACTTTAGCGTGACCTAGTTCTGACAGAAACAGACGTTTCAGAATTCAGTGATTGAACTTGCATCAATCAATCGTTTAAACAATACAATTTTAAATTTACAGGACCACCCAATTTGCTGTATGACGAAGCGACATATTTTCAAAAACGTTCTAGAAGCCGCGTCGAAAATCTTCAAATGAGAAAAAATCCGCGCAACATCGTGGCTCGGCCGCCGCGCGTCCGATAAAATTGACAAAAACAAGAGAACGCGACAAAAATGTGACACGGCGGTCACGTGGTGCGGAAAAAAACCAGTAACCGATGACAACCTCAATAATAAACCGACGCCATTTTAATTATGGGCGCCGGGAAGCGACAACAATACCGATAACAATAATATAAACAGCGGGGCCGACGCACGGACCGCGATGCCGTCACAAAGAGCCGTTAAAACTCACGTAGGGTCGGAGAACGCTGCGGCTGGGACTTCTGGCTTGGGGCGTGCTGCCGGCGGCTGTGGTGCGGGTTTCCGCTGTTCCTGGATTACGGCAGCCCTCGGAGGTGAATGGGGACTATTCACGTCCAAAAAACTGGTGATAATCGCACGAAAAGGGAACAGAGAATCCCCCGCCGCCTGCGTGACGAGCTGACTTGAGATAAGTGTGGAAATCTTCTATGGATGTCACCGGTGATACCAGCGCGGGAGGGGCGGGCAGTTCGCGAACGAACCGCTTCGCCGATTCGTTAGCCATAAATTTAAAAAAAATTAACGATGAGAGCGTGTCGTAATCTGTCAATCGTATAAATAATATACCACAATACTTTACAGGTAGATTACTGCCTTGATTATGACTCGTATATGTTCAAGCAACTTATAGTTATGGAGACATGCGATATCAAAAAATAAGGCAGAAATATTGAATTTTTTTTTTCAATATTTCTGACTTATTTTTTGCAAAACGTTGAACTATCCCTACATTTTGATTTACAATACAATTTATTAAAGAATATAATCTTCTAATTTGTACAACCAATATTTGATTTTTACTAATTTAAAATATGAATTGAATTTTTAAATAATTAATAAAAACTAACGGATGTCATTGGCACGTATATGCCTTTTCATGTTAGCTTGCAATTGAGTTACTGTGGGTACAGCGCGTAATACGTGCATTGTTTCGTTGTGTTAAGTTTACCGTTAGTATCCGTAATCTTATAATCAAACATTGTACGAGCTTATATGAAAAGACTTATAAAATGTTTGATAAAATAACGCATCAGCATTTTAAATATTTTTTTGATTACATTAATACTTTTGCAAAATTAATGAATGATTATTGTGTGGTCATCAGAAATACGCCCTCCTGTCAATTTTCAGAGCGGTTCTTGGTCAGGAAGTGTGTCAAGTATTAGTTATAAGATTATTCGCTGAAAGACAAATGAATCTATATAAAATATTGTAAAAATAGAAAAAAAATAGAAAATTTGTATATTTAAATAGATCAATAAAAAATTATAAAGTTTTTGTGTTAAAGACCAAAGTACTTTCTATTGAAATGACCAAATAAAATACAAACTGTTTAAGTACCAAAATCAAAAGTCAGTCGTTAAAAAGTCTAACCGCTAACTACTACTAGTTAGACATGCGCGCCGAGCCTGAATTTGCCAGCGGCGGCGTGCCGGCCTGAAACGGTCGGCGGCGGCGGCGCGCCGCGGCGTGGCTCATTTTTTTAGTGGATATGTTTTTTTAAGGAATGTTTAGATGTCGTGGAAAAACAGAAGCAAAAATATTCAAATCAAGGAATGTTCTATTATAAAGTTTACGAATGCAAATTTTAGGTGCAAAGAAAACCATGCTTTGATTCAAGATTAGTTTTCTTTGCATAATTCATAATTGTCGTGTATGAATATGATCTTGTTAACTCTCACGGGGCTCATTTCATGTCTTCTGAGATTTAATTTTGTATTTAATTTAATTTATCTAGCTCTTAAGTTATATGTTGTGTTTTTATCCTTTTGCTAATTACTTTGGACACTATGGACTTTGCATTCATATTTTGTACTATAGCATTTTTTGGACTGACGGGTGCCTATCGGGTTGTCTCCAGTCAAGCACTCCCAATCCTGGCGGGCGTGCTCTCTGCCGATTTCGAGGTCCTTGAGGCTTGCGTCTGTCGCAGATTTCTGAGGGGCCTGGAAATAGTCTACTTTGGTAGAACTCTCAGGCCCCTGGAAAACGAGCGACCACAGGCGTTGGAAATGCGTGTTAGGCTAATAACGTCAGAAGTATGGCAAGATAAATGGGACACCGCCATCGCCGGCAGATGGACACACTCCTTCCCGAGGGTGAGGGTTAAAGAAAGAAACTTGAGTTTTTCCGGAGGTTATTTTCCGGCTCTAGACCACTATACGGTACAGATGCTTTCTGACCATGGAGAGTTCAGATCTAAACTCCATGATCTTGGACTCTCCGCTCATCCATGGTAGGTAAACCTATGCCAGAGAGCTAGAGTGCTCCAGACTCCGGGGCATATCCTCTGGAATTGTGAACTCTTGATGGATGCTAGATACGATATGCGTGTTGGAATATTCGGGCCACATGACACTGGTCGGCGTGTCATAAACGCCGATCTTGTTAAGAATGAAAGAAACTTTGAATGCCTCCGTGAGTTTGTTAGGGTGTGGGTGTCCCGTTGGAAACTCCTTAGGGCGACTACTCAATATGAATCCGAATAAAAATATCCTGCCGAAAATGGGTGGCGAAAGTGTAGGGCCGATATGTCAGCCATTGCTCATAGAACGGCCCTGGGTGTGTGGTGGATCCCCTCTTCTCTCATCGGACTCAGCCGAGACCTTTTGGCATTTACAACAATGCCGGAAACTGAAAACACACGCTCGCTGGGTATGCTGGTAGCTGGAATTGCCAGCACAGCTCTAGCGAGCGGGTTGAGCCACGGAAATGCTTTTTTTCTTTCTTTCCAGTAGATAAGGACCTTGGACAACTTCTACATCTTCTGATCTCATAGTAGCCAGGTACTTCCAACATTCTTGTGAAATTTCGGCGTCTTCTGAGTCTAAATCTGTGACGTTGCTGCTATATTTCTTGGAAAGTTTGGATAGCTAGGCTTGTTCAGAAGATGCACTTGCAACAGGTTCAGAGTCAGAAGTAGCTGCTGATATATCTTCAAATCTTCTTGTTACTAGATCTGTTGCCTTCACTTGTTTTTCAATGTAGTTTGCCAGAAACGCGGCGCGCGTGGTATTTTTATGCTCCATGTAGTTGTCAATTTCACTCAATCTCAGGTACACTTTTGATTCCATCGCCAGTTATGAGATCGTGCAACCCGTGCCCTAAGAAAAAGTGGCTGTCTTATATAGCTCTTTTAATATTTGATACAGAATCTGTAACGGTATGGATTTCTTTGCCATTCAGGCTTTAGACCTGTGGTGGCCAAAGACGCGTACATAAACACGTGTAATGAGTTACCACATATGCTGACATCTAGCACGGCAGACCGTTACCCTCGATACAGAGGTCGAGGCAAAAGCGCTTAGCACAACGAACAAGGCGACAATGTAAGCCAGACCAATGACCGAATACAAAGGCGATGTATATCAGAGGACACGAAGAGCGGATAAACTCACCTTGCTGATCCAGACAAAATATCCAACACGCACTGCCGAGTAAAGACGAAGTCATAACAAACCCAATCTCTTTGTTCACATTCACTATAAAAACTGTAGTCTCTAGAGCAGACTATCTCACATCCCCAGTGAACGGCTCGTATAGCGGAAGTCCTCGCCGTCATACCTTCGAACGTCACGCTTTCACTTGTAACCTTCGTACCTACTGTATTCTTTATAACTTTTACTTTTGCAATTCAATACATTCTGTAAAACCATCGTGACTTTACATCATCAACACCGCTTCAACTCATCCTAAACCGGAGGGCTCATCCACCTCCACAGACCTTTTTGCATAATTTAATCGATAAAAACAGATGAAACAGTTTTAAAAAATCTAAAATTAAGGTGTTTCAAAAATGTAACACCCAAAATCGGCGCGCCGATTGGCTTGACTCGGCGGCGGCGGCGTGGCCCAAGGGCGGCGCGGCGCAGCGGCGCCGGCGCGGCGCGCATGTCTACGTACTAGTCTAATGCTGGGTATTTCAGACGTACAAAAAAAAAATCATGAGAACTGTAAGATTTACAGGATATTTTTAAATTTAAAATCCGCATCTGCAAATAATAAATTGTAAAATCTAACCATTAACTAGGACTTCATTTTCGAGGTGATAAATAAAAATGTTCTGCATGCAAAAGATATCCTGCAGTCATATGCTACGTGTCCTCAACATTATTTTATTACCAAAGAATTGATAAGGCGACTTGAAGCATTCGAAATGATCTATAGACGAGTATTCGAAATAATCTAAATGGACAGACTTACGAATGAAGGTGTTATGGTTTGGGTGTAAAGAAAAATAAGAAATTAAAACTATACAAATCCGAAAACTTCCATATAGCCAGTAGAAAAGGAAGGCATTGTTCAATTTTGGGACTGTTCACCAATTCTTTTGCATATTTTTGGTGCTTAGTGAAAGAAAATCGAATATTCAACAATGAGAATATCTTCGCGTTCACAATGTGCATAATATCGTCTATTAAAATTACTTAAATATCATACTGAATGTAGGAGCATCTAGAGAATTCTAAAAAACGGTAAACGTTAAACAATTTACATGCACTTTTGCGACGTAGGTACATAAAAAATATCAAGACAACTACCTCTGGAAATCTTTTGTGAATTAATGTAAAATGCAGCGATTCACATTTGGATTTTATTTTCGACATACAAATTAAAATTAACGATGGGGTTCTCTCCGGAAACGACATATTACGAATATGAACGATTATTCAGTGAACTGAATGAAACTTTCCATGACAAGCGTGCGACTGTGTATTTCCCAGAACCGCCAAAATAATTATTAATATAATATTGCATACTTTCTAATGATATTACAATATAATTATATTTGAGTAAGTACTGGTGTTCATGGATAAATAATAATATATAGATAAGACGCTTACATTTTTTTATCTATGGCTTTGAGAAATTGAAAACATCGCTATTGTGACAACAACATGAACTAAATAAGGTAGATGGGGGGGGGGGTAATGGCGAGGATTACGCCGGCTCCGCACTCCACACCATCCCTGAATGCTCCACACATTGGTGCCAACGTTGGCGCCAACAGTGTTCATCCAATGTGTGGAACTCAAATGTTCAAATTCAAATGTTTATTCAATGTTCAATGTTACAAATGTTTACAGTGTTTACAAAATTTAATGAAGCTTTTTTCATTGTTGTTGAGTGTCTTGGCAGCAAGTAAACACTAAATTGATTTGACGCCCTGCCTGCTACACTAGTAATTTACTGTATTATAGCAGACAGTGCTCTTCCAGTAGTATAATGTTCAAGAATATTTATTATTTATATAACATTTGTGAATAAATCTTATTGCCAATTAAAATTAAGTAACAGTAATAATTAAATGTTTACAATTTAATAATGGTGTTAATTAATTATATTATAGACAAAGGAAAAAAAATGATCTGAATAGGATATTAATAAAATAAAATAAAATAAAACAATTAAAAGTATTTAAAAAGATGACAGTAACAGTAAGACAGTAAGTGAAAAAAATGATCTGAATAGGATATTAATAAAATAAAATAAAATAAAACAATTAAAAGTATTTAAAAAGATGACAGTAACAGTAAGACAGTAAGTGAAAAAAATGATCTGAATAGGATATTAATAAAATAAAATAAAATAAAACAATTAAAAGTATTTAAAAAGATGACAGTAACAGTAAGACAGTAAGTGAAAAAAATGATCTGAATAGGATATTAATAAAATAAAATAAAATAAAACAATTAAAAGTATTTAAAAAGATGACAGTAACAGTAAGACAGTAAGTGAAAAAAATGATCTGAATAGGATATTAATAAAATAAAATAAAATAAAACAATTAAAAGTATTTAAAAAGATGACAGTAACAGTAAGACAGTAAGTGAAAAAAATGATCTGAATAGGATATTAATAAAATAAAATAAAATAAAACAATTAAAAGTATTTAAAAAGATGACAGTAACAGTAAGACAGTAAGTGACAGTAAATGTTCTTGTAGGAATAGTATATTTTAAATTTAGTTTATATGATGGCTTTTAATAGGTTTTGGGCATGCTTCCTTCCCTTTTCATGCAGCCAGAGTTTCACTTTAGAAGAAAAATACGCGAGACTATGGCTACATGTTTTAAGTTTAGTGTTAAGAGTATTGAATGTTTTTGGTGCTTGGAAGAGGTGAAATCTTTGTGAAAAAGTTTTTTTGAATTTTGGTACAAGATAGTTGCAGTTCACCTGTGCCCTTGTTGAATGTGAGTGAGTTATTTGTTGGTGATCTTGTTTATGTCGGAAAAAATATTTTAAAGTGTTGAGTAAATATGTTTGATTGATGTCCAGGACGTGACATTCTCTGAAAAGTTCTTCTGAAGGAAAACGAAATGGCTTTTTATGAAGAACTCTCAATACCATTTTCTGGGCTTTGCTTAATGAATCTAATATAGTACAAGCTGCACCACCCCAACTGACAGTTGCATAATTAATGAGTGAGTGACACAGTGCATAGTATACTATTCTTCTTGTCGATGCGTCGAGTACATCTCTAATTTCTTTGAAAAAATAAACAAGCTTTCTTATTCGGATTGTAAGATTCAAAATATGTTTTCTCCAGTTTAGATGCTGGTCTATGTACACACCTAGATATCGTATATCTTCCGTTGTCTGCAGATTAGTACAATCACAGGGTTTATCTTTTGATTGACATGTGTGAATCAGTAGATTTTTGGGCTGCTTTATTACTGTTCTTTTACTGATGGAGAAACACATGTATTTTGTCTTTGAAGCATTTACTGTTAGTAGATTTTTGTCAAGCCATGATGTTATTCGATTCAATCCACTTTGTGCCTTTTTTAAAACATCTTCCCAGGAATCATCTTGAAAAAGAAGCACTGTGTCATCTGCGAAAGAAATTATTTTACCGTTTTCTAAATTGGAGTTACACATTTCATTGACATATATGAGGAAGAGCGTGGGTCCCAAAACACTTCCTTGCGGTACTCCATATGATGTTTTGTGGAGGTTGCTGCAGTGATCGCCCGATTTAACTACCTGAACCCTGTTATTTAGATAATCTTCAAACCACGCCAAAGCCGTCCCCCTTATTCCCAAAGCTGATAACTTGTGCAGCAGCAGTGGATGAGACACCGTATCGAAAGCTTTGGCTAGGTCCAAAAATATACCAATACAACGTTTGTCTTTATCTAATTGTGTAACTAAGAATTCCGTTAGTTGACATATTGCATCTTCTGTTGAGAGTTTTGATTGGAACCCGTATTGATTGTTGGAGATTATTTTGTGAATATCCAGGTATTTTAAAAGACGTACTTTAACTATCTTCTCTAAGATTTTAGAAAAAACACTTAGGAGCGATATAGGTCTATAGTGGCTCGGATTACGGGGATCACCACCCTTGAATATTGGACAGATTCTAGCCAGTTTTAGTGCATTTGGAAAGATACCCGTTGAGAGACTTTGATTGAATATATAACAAAGAGGCTTACTTAATTGGTCTTTATTATACTTCACTACTTTTGCTGTTACCTCATCGTTTCCAGGGGCACTGTTAGACTTTAGGTTACTAATAATTGCAGCAATTTCATGAATGGAGGTTGGAGCAAAGAAAAATGAATATGGATTTGCTGAATTTAAATTGTTTTAAGGTTTTCTTCAGTAGTTTTTAGACGAGACAAAATATTTTGTGCTAAATTTTTACCAAGCGAAGCGAAATGCCCGTTTACATTATCTAGCACTTCAGTAATGGCCTTATCCTCAGTAGCATGATTTTTGTTTGGAATCAGCATATCACATATATCATTGCTTCTAGTATTTTGTGTAGAAGTCATTTCTCTTATAATTTCCCATGTTTTCTTTGCATCACGTTGATTTTCTTTTATAATATTTTTGTAATATAAGTGTTTAGCGGATTTGACCGCTCTATTACAAATATTTCTATACTTTTTGTAAAAGTTTTGTAAGCCGACATTTAGAGGGTTAAGTTTAGACTGTTTGTGTAACACATCTCTCTTATTTATGCAGTTAACTAAACTTTCAGTTATCCAAGATTTCTTAATTTTTTTCCTCGATTTATTAGATATATGTTCTTGATTTTTTTTAATGTGGCTTTGTAGAATATACAGGAATTTTGAATATGATGTATTAGCATCATTAGTCTCGTATACTGGTAACCAAGTTTCTTTTTCCAAGTCTTTTTTTAGCATTTCAAAATTTAGTTTGTGTCGGGGTTTTGTATAATGTTTTGTATTTATTTTTTGTGTTCCAATATCAATCATTACTGGAAAGTGATCCGTGATAGTAGTTTCACATACAATTCATTTCACCAAGAATTTGCTTTTAACCATAATATGGTCTAAACATGCGTTACCTCTTGTTGGGTTGCTGATGGCAGGAACGAAACCTTGTTCAGCTAACATGGATAGGTATTCAGATGCATTTGTGGTGGGAGTACTTGCAGTTATGTCAATGTTTATGTCACCTGCAATGATCATTGTTGGGTTTTTGGCCATTGTGAGTAGCTCTTCAGAAAGAGAATTTGTGAATTCATACGCATTTTGGAAGGACGGTGGTCGATAAATCCCATATATGTAGGTACCATTACACAAATTAATTTTTAAACAATTGGCGTCACTTATATCTGGTTCAGTTACTTCGACATTTAGATTTGCTTTAATGTATGTTACAACACCGTCATTTTGGTTATAATGTTTGGAGGTTTTATGCCCGGTGTATCCTGGTATCGTCTGTATTGTGTCTTTATCTTTTAACCAGCATTCCGTAAGAATAATGATTTGAAAGTCTATATTTAGACGATGCAGTAGTACAAGAAGTTCGTCAAAATTATGATTTATGCTTCGTATGTTCATATTTAGAATCTTAAGTGTGCTAGTGCCTCTACAAAAATGTTGTTTACAGTTTTCTGGTTGGTCCACAGTTTTAGTGGTAATTGGTTCAAAGGAATCTATTTGGTTTACCAGATCAATTATATTAGCCATTCCATATCTTTCTGTAGTAAATTTGGATGATTTTTTTTGTTACACCAACATTCTGTACAGGTAAATATATCCGAATCATATTTTGTGCATGTTTCAGGTAAGGGGACTATTATAGTTTGCGAAATAGCGAATGCCTCTATATCTACCGCGAGATTATTAATATTCATCTTTGTCACTCTGATGTCATGGGTACCGATCTGTAAGCTTTTAAAGTGAAAAGGTTTCATTAAGAGTTGGTAGTAAATACCTACATATTTACAATGTACATGATTGTTACAGGATGCGGGTATATAGGGTAAGTTCATTTTGAAATGATAATGGTTTATTATGAACTGTATTACCTAGGTATATTGTGGTATTACTATCAAGGTAGGTATTTATTTTATAAAAAGTATGTGTTGGAAACAAAAATAAAAAGAAGATTAATAATGTTTTATGATTGCTTAGAATGATCTTATTGTCGAGTGTGTATCTTTTCAGTTGATATATAATGTTTTTAAATGCGTCAGTGTAATTATGTGTTATTTGACACGACAGAGGAAAGTAATTCAGTATGGTTTTTAGGTTTGTTTTGATATGACAACAAAATTTAATATTTATGAAATATTGGAATAGGTGTCTATGATTTGCCCATTCAGAAAATTTTAATAATTTATGGTTTATTTTGCACATTAGTTGTTTATGGTTAACGCCTTTTGTAAAGACCATAGAAAAGAGAAAATTTGTATACACCGCGAATCGGCAACTGACATTACAATTTTGACAGGTCCGTCTCCGATTTGATACAAAGAAATGGCTCACCGACATTTTTTCTTGTATATATGCGTCCATTCTTAATCCAAACAAATTTTATATTTTTCTGGATGGCTATCTTCTTTGTTTCCGCTAGTAAAAATTTGCATTTTTTTGTAATGTGCTCGGAGATGTAAATAGGCTTGATTTCTTGGTTATTTTTAAAGATGGAAGTGTTTAGTGAGCGCTCATAACCTTTCGATTGTTTATTGTGAGATTTAACTCTGTCGAGGAATGTATCTCGACAGGTCCGGTTGGTAAATTTCACAATAATCGGGCGTGGAGTCTTTTTTGAGAAGTGCTGCCTCGCCCGTTGTATGGAGAGGATGTCGCTCATCTGACCTTCCCAGTTTATTGTTGAGATAATGGTTTTGACACTGTGAGTGAGATCAGCGGTTGACTCTGCCGAAGTTTCATGGCATCCACGGATTTCGATGTTGGTGGCTAATTGTTGATACTCCTGTTCGTCAAATTTATTTTCCAAGTATTCTATTCTTTTAACTAATTCAGATTGCTTTTGTTGAACTTTTTCTATCTGATTGCATCTAGACTCGATGACAGTAATTTTTGTCTTCAGGTCTTCATATTGGTTGCTTACAAATTGTATAGCCTGGAGGATGCTGGTATTTTGATCTGAAATTTGTTTCCATTGCTTGTGGTTTTCAGAAAGTTTACTCTCTAGATAATCGATTAAGGAGGATCGCAGCCCCTCTATGTTACTATTGTAGAGTGCAAATGAGTTGGCATCGATGGTGATAAGTGATGTATCATTAGCTTTAGGGGATGGATTGATAATCGGAGGCTCCCCAGATTGTTTTCTATCACTTTTATCTTTTTTGCAAGGCGGGCACATCCATGATTCTATGTTTTTTGTCGACATCTTTTTAAAATTTTCTTTGGAGATATTTATACAATCTGTGTGGTAATAACTTGAGCATTTTTTGCAACGAATTGTCTGTTTAATATTTGTTACTGTGCACATACATTGATTGCAGACAGCCATTTCTGGATTCATTAGCTGTTACAATTTAAATAAGGTTAATCTTTTGAAATTTACCTTTGTTAGTAGGTATGTGTCAAACTGCACAGCTGGTTTTGACAGGTCAGTAATGTTTTTCAAAGAATAGATGTTTTAGTTGTACACTTCACTGGCATAGTATTTGGAGCTTAAGTTACTTTAATACTGTTCTGTTTAATAGCGTTTTAGGTCACTTTTATTATTTAATTTTACTTTATTTGTAATTTTTTTACGAAGAATAAAAGTTATGATAAACACACCATATTGTCATAAGAAATATAAAATTCATTTGAGTATCTTGTTGATCTTGTGTTTAGGACTTTCGCCTCGTGATACAAAGGCCGCGGGTTCGAATCTCACTCCAGACCAGCATTTTCTATATTCATAGCACAAGGTTTAGCTTAGTTTGAAAATAGTAAGAATATTGATGTGGCACGTATTCCATGTTCGCATCTCTATTTAAAAAAAACAACATTTTTCGCCGTAGCATTTTATGTATGAATATGCAGGGTATATATTGTATCCATGTAATTAATTAATTAGATATAGTTAGACCGCATTCAAAAGAGTGTGCTCAAAAAATATGTGTGTTGTTACGATGCAAAAAATGAACAAAAAATAAGTTTTTCTAGTAAGTAAGTAACGTTTTTTAAAATAAATATATATTTATTTTGAATATCATATTGAGGCTTGTAATAGGGCTTGCCAGGCAACGTTCCCCCCGCTTTCTTCTTACCGGATAAAGATAGGGAATGGTCATTTGATTGTGGTCGACCAGTAAGTTATGGATCAATATAATTAGGTTTTTATAGCTTGAATACCAATAGAGCTAAACTATTCTATTTCATTGTGGAATGTTAAAAAATCGAATTATTCAATATAGATTTATCGAGTAGGTAGATAGAAGTAATCAATTTATTGTATAGGCTTTTTTGAAAGAATAAGCTTTTGCAAAGTTGACTTTTTTAATGACTTAGAACTAAAATACAATTTATTCGGTCACTAAATAAATCCAAATCAGGGTTTTTGTAGGCTGGGTCTGTTTTACCTGGCTATTAAGGCAAGTTTCCCTTAATGTACCATTTATACACCCTTAACAATACACGTACACGGCTTCGCTTTTCAAATATAATATTATAATCCTCTTAGAGATGACTTAATAATTATATTAATATTGATAACTTAGGGATGAAATAGAGGCATTAAAAATCAAATATTTGTTTGTTCATTTCGGTAGGTAGGTATCGTGAAATATTTGCTTTCAGTGCGTACATAATTAAAATTGTTCGCTTTGTTGTGAAAAAATTAATCCAGGCGGGCAGTTAAGATGTCAGAGAGGGTGGTTTCTTCGCGGTCCTTGAGTGAAAATCAACAAAAACTTTGAGTATTTGGCGTTGTTGTTGTTATATTTCAAGAACAGTTAATTATGTATAAGATAATTAATTTTTTTTAAATATCTAAACAAACTAATTGACCATCGTGCTGTTTCTCTGCAGGACAGTAATGAATATAGAACACTGCACTCTTCTGTTCTGGCATACCGCATTTACCTCGTTCATATATTCTATTATACGTTCTATAACATAACAAACATACGTTCTATAAACTGTCTCAACACCCTCTTCGATTTTTGAAGCTTTTTATTTTAATTCTTTGAAAAATAGGTTTTCTTCGCCACCATCAATAGACTGGTCTTTTTTTTTTTTTTTTTTTTTTTTTTTTTTTTTTTTTTTTTTTTTTTTTTTTTTTTTTTTTTTTTTTTTTTTTTTTTTTTTTTTTACACTGTAATGTGCTATCTAGTATCGTACTACTACATACAATCATCGGTAGCTACTAAAATTCACATCAGAGTATAATTTACATGCCCATATGCGTACAAAATTAATACTTCTAGACGAATTACCGATTAGGAATAAAGGTTTAGAATAACACGTTAATCGAATAAATATTATTCAATTGTATTACAAAAATTTGGTATTTTAATACTTAGCCATTTATTATCATAATCTGAAAAAATGCTATAACGTTTACAAATAATTACATTCAAACAAACAATTACATTAAATGTACTTTTTATTTCCAAATAAAATTATGAATAGAGACAACATTTTTGAATTCTCAAGAAAAATAAAAAAAAAACAACGTGAACATGTCCACCGCACAAGAAGAAAACACGAAATAAGCATCGCGCCTTTTTACCCTGCAGGGATAGACAGAGAGGATAGAACGCTCTATGCAGATGCATGCTCTGCGGTTGTTAAAGCTTTTAACAGGACCATTCTCTAATTCATCCGACCGTGTGAGGATCACGGATACCCTTCAACACTCGTCTCATATATTTTCTTAACCATTCTTTTCCTCGCACATACGTTGTACCCACATGACCAAATTATCTCAACAATCCTTTCTTTATTCTATGTACCACATTACAGTCAGCATTACATTCACTTCTAATTTGTTTATTCCTCACTCTATCGACCAACGATTTTTCACACAAACGCCTTAGTAACCGCATTTCTACCGCATTCAGTCTACTTTCAATTCTTTTTTCCAATTCCAGGCATCACTTCCATACGTCAGAGTTGGCAGTAGAACGTCGTTATGTATCGCTAGTCTCGAGTAATTATATTACCGGGGGACATTAGGGATGAAGAAAATATAACAACTTTTAAGTGGATAAATTATGATTTTTTTATTAATTATATGAAAATATAAATTCTCGAATTACCTACTTAAAGAGAAAATGTAAAAAAAAGAATTAATATATAAATACAGCCAAAAACTCTTCATATTTTTTCAATTGCAAAACCAAAACCACGAGAGCAACACCCTAGAGATGAAAAAACATTCCCTTGGCACGTGACGTCACGACACGAGGGTCTGTAGCGCGTAATAAGGGAATTTGCTTCCATGTACCCCGGCCTACTCGGCTGGGCAACAGGTAGGCAATACGCCGCACGTATTCCGCCACTGATCGACGTTTATTTCCCTTTGTGGAAAAATCAAACACAAAAAGGTTCGACGCAAACGAACCGGCCGGGGGTTCGCGATCGCAGGAGAAAGCTTAAAGCCTTTTAAGTTTCAAATTAATTTGTTTTGAAATACGAAAATAATTTGCGTGACTTTTTTGTCAATTTCAAATATTCCTAATTGGCTATAGACAACGTAGAATTGTAAATAAATTAGGTCAGATAAATTGCTTTCTTTACGTTTTATACGGATAATAAAATAGGATGAAGAGTAGGTAAATTATATTTAGTCCTAGGTATACATCTTTCTATGTAGTAAAGTCAATCGAATTAATATGAGTTAGCCGTGCGTACTAAGTACATTGTTTCATCGTGTTGATGTTTACGGCTATAAACACCAACACGGCGAAATAATGTGCGTCGTACGCACGACTTACAAATATTAAGTCGATTGTTTTTTTAAACGGATACATGTTTACTTGGATAAAAATTCTTACGATGCCATGTTTAATCGACTGTGTGGTCGAGCAAGGCTTAGGAGCCCTACTTTCGAATTGCACACTCATACACAAGTTCTGCACGTGAATTCGGTTGGCAGGAGGGTTCTGAGGGATGGGTCCTTCTTCTCTTTCTTCTTTCTTCTTTTCCTGGAGATTGTTTCCCCGGCGCAATGTACCTTTTGACGCCATTGTGTCCGATCGTGGGCTGCGATTTCCCGATTTTCGGGATCCGTCCCACATCTGCTCTAATTTACCTTCAGGGTATTTTTGAAGTTTTTTCTCAATCTACCCTGTCTTCTTTTGCGCAAAAATATTTTGGTGAGGAAGCCACTTATCAGCCGTACGCAAACAATGGCCTCCCCATCGTAGCTGGTGCCGCAAGGTCGCTATTTCAACACTGGAAATGTTTGCTTCATCCGCGATACTCAGATTTGTTTTGCGCATTTTCCATTTTTTATTTATTTATTTATTTGTATAGTAGGTTATAGTTATATATCGGCAATCTGCGAACATGCATCCAAAGGGAATATCAGTCACTTCATCAGATTTGACAAGGCAAAAGTCTTATCAACAGAACCGTACCTTATACCCAGATTAGTTAGGGAATCCATTGAAATATACAAACATCCCAATTTCAATAGAGATGACAGTTACAAACTATCAAGTATTTGGCGCCCTGTTCTAACGACACTGATTCAACCCTTGAGAGAAGTCGCAGTAAAAACCACCGACGTAACTAGTACCTACATATTGCACACTGGCGACCTCTATTGTAGAAGAAGAGAACACTCCACAACAAAGTGCATACAATTTACGCCCTAGAAAGCAGCACCTATAATCAGTCTGACCTC
>JADDOH010023966.1:0-69531 GCA_016648135.1 Agrypnia vestita
CCCGGAACCGGAACACATTCCCCAGTAATGAACTCAACATGTCCGGTCCCGTCAATAATGCATCGTTCAGAGACACTCCTCGGCACTTGCTGGCACCGTCAAACACTATTCTGATTTTGTCAGGTTTATTTGCATTAAACACTGCAAAATGTGGCAAGTAGTTTTTTCTTTCCAGTCGTGCCTCTTCAATGGGCGAAAGGGAGTGGGCATACCCTTTCGCCAAATAATCTGCCATGTTGGCTCTGTACGCTTCGGCGAACACTGGATTTTTCTTCATTTTCTTTTCAATACCGGCCAGGCGGTTGGCGGCGCACTGGCGGGTTTCGGGCAGCTGACTGCCCTCATTCTTCCAAAGTAGGCCTGTCTCCCCCCGGCCAGTGGGCAGCTGACGGGTGGTGGCTTCCATAATCGTCGTGGCTTTCGCATCTTCTTTATTTACGCGGGCCACGGCGGTGACTCCCAATGAGTCCACTGCGAAGTGCTCACGGACGAGAGCCTCCAAAGTATTATTTTTTTCTTTTTCAAAAGTGCCGGTAATGCTCATTACTATCGCGGAACCGGCGTGCGACTGGTCTCCGAGTACTCCATGGGTGGCCCATCCGAGGGCCGTGCGAGAGCGGATACCGCCGCCGCGAACTTCTTCGACCTCACGTGTTACAATGAGGTGAGCGTGGTCCTGACCGATAAGTAATTGCGGTCGAACTTCACTGGCCCCGGCATGGCCCACACGCGATTTTTCGTTTCGATTGTTCATCACCAGCTGGGGTGGTAGAGCGAGTCGTCGCACGGTGCTCGCTCGCAACGGGTGGTCGGCCCCGTTGCCCCGAACTGTCACATTCACAAGTTGAGACCGGTCATCCGACGAACACATCCCGTTGGCACCGTGGATACGTAATCCACGGACCGGTCCTTGGGCCCCGACAGCGCTGGCCACACCGGCCTCGATGAGGGTAACCGTCGACCCCTCATCGAGTAACGCGTGCACTTTGACTTGCCCTAGGGGGCCACTCACGATCACCGGAAGCACTTTTAAAAACACTGTTTGCTGGTACTCCCGGCCTCCCGTGAGGCCCACTGTGTCCCCATTCGGAGGGACCGCGTTCGATGCCCCGCGCGATGGCATATTCGATGGAGCACCCGAGTCTCCCGCGCGCGGCGCACTATGTAGCGTGCGGTGGTGTAGCGCGCGACAACCGCTTACACCACACCGCTTGCTTCTACACTGTTGGGACCGGTGTCCCTTCACCAAACAATTGAAGCAAATGGCCATTTCTTTCACTATGGCCCATCGGTCGGCCACTGGTTTTCGCGAATACACTCCGCACTCAGACACGGGGTGTTCCGCCACTTTGCAGATACTGCACAAAATTTCTGGTGACTTCCGATTCACTGTTTCACTGTCGCTTGTCATATTCACATGTCCGCTTCGGCGAACTGCAATTTTCTTTGATCGACATCCGGCATAAGGGGCCATCTCCATCAAGCCCACCAGCCATTCTGAAAGATCTTGGATGGTAATGTTGGTTGATCCGCCCTTCCTCGAGTTCAGCCACATGAGTCTTGCCGACATAGGTAACTTTCCGACCATTTCGGTCAGCAACTGTGGTGATGTCAGGTACTTGGCATCAAATCCGCGCACAGTTGCTACCACATTCCTGATGCTGATGGCGTAGTCCGTCAGAGCGTCGGTCGGCGAATCTTCAGTGATGCGAGGGTGGCGGCGCACTCGTTCCAGCATGCTATCCACAATATCTTCCGAATTTCCGAATCGATGTTTCAACGTCCGAATTATCTCCGGCACGTTATATGGATCGACCAGCAGTGGAGCCACGGCTTCTCGTGCTCTCCCTTTCAGGGCCATCTGTAGTCTGATGATGTTCTCAGCAGCTGATAGTCCACACAGCGCCGTGGACTGCTCATATTGAGCGTAGAAAGTTGGCCACTCGAAGGGATCCCCAGTAAAGTGTGGAAGCTCCTTGGCTCCCGATTGTCGTGCCAAAATCGCTGACACTTGAGCTTCTCCATTGGCAGTGTGCGATCGGGGGCTCTCGGTTTGGCGGTTTCTTCGGATGGCTTCTTCAATCCAAGAAGTCACCATTTCTTCAGGGTCGGGTTGGTTCAAAACCCAATCTCGGGTGAACGCACTCGCTCCTGGGCACCGCTCCGGCAGTGCTGATGGGTTGGAAGAGGTGTGTAGGGCCTCGTCCCTTGCGGCTTCAGCCGCATCTCGGATGGTACGCCTGGCCGCGGCGTCCACAGAAGGTGCCTTGTTCGGGGCACCAGGTGGTTGCTGCTCAATACTCACCAGGCCCTTTTCAGGGCTACCAGATGTGTCGATTCTCGTCGCAGCTCCGGCTGCGCTCGTCCTGGGAATCGTCGTCTGGCTGGCAGTACACACGCGGATTAGCGCATCCGCGTGCTCTCGTTGGAGATCTCTTGCGTGTTGTTGCTGGCGACGGAGCTCCGCCCTCAAATGGCGGATGGTGTCCTCCGTCGTCACGGAATCCCTTGTCTCCCTCGTGGAGTCACGGTCTCCGTCGGAACCGGCCTGTTCCGACTCATCTCGATGAAGTTCTTCCTCTTCTCGGTCACGGGCGTGACCCGATCGTAGTCCTGATCGTGACATTGTCGCTGGTGACGTGTAGCTGACGCGTAGAACGGAGATCCGGCTCGAAGGACCAGCTGTTCCGGACGGGAACGCGCAAAAATATGGGGTGATTCCACCGCCTTACGGTCAGGTCAACCTGATGGCACCGATATCGCAGATTCTCAGACGAAAGCGAGATCGTATAAAAATTCGCTGAGAATCTTAGAGCGGTCCAAAGGCTGAAGCAGGAGTCGAGTAGAGAAGAAGAGAAAGTCGCAAGTAGATCTGGAGGTGAACGCAGGAGCAGAACTGAATTCTGGGTTCCTGCGCCACGTAATTTATTTCATCAAAAAATCAGGGCCCGCACGCCCAGGCGCATTTTCAACGACCAGTCAGAGGTCGGCATTTCGGAAACCGACGACACCGACCTCTGTCTGACGGCGGGATCACTACTCATAATTCGAGTCGCAGCTCTATGAGCAGTGGTCCCGTATTCAAAATATTAATAAACATGTAACTAAACATTCTACTATAGTTATAACATACTATTTTTACACATTTATATTTTATCTTTCTTTTGTTTCAATAACAAATGTCTCTCAGGTTCATCCTTCATGGAGATAATCGGTAAAAAGGGGGCCAGACTCGCCAAGCTGGGTGCAATAATTTCGTATATTTGGTCTCTCTGGCGAGCCTGGCTACACAAATTCAATATTTTTTCTACATAAAATTATGTAAAGCCATATACAAGTGATTGCGAACAAAATCATATTAATTTTTACATTTTATAATTTTTGTATAAAAATGGCGACTTCGGCACGGTACCGATGTCGCAAGAGGGTACTGAATTGTGTTTGATAAAAATGGCGACTTTGGCACGGTACCGATAAAATGGCGACTTCGGCACGGTACTGATGTCGCTAGAGGGTAAAACCGATGCCCCCGGACTGTGGCGATACCGTACTGCAGTCGCCCAATATTACGATTTGGGAAGATTAAAATCTTTTTCAAGAATCAAATCATGCCGCCGCGATTTCTTCTTACATCGCTTACAACATACACAAAAACATTTTTAACAACAAAATTAATCCGATAACGACCTCCCAGTGATGTCAAAAATAAACTTTAAAAAACATACATACAAAAATTACAATAAATAACTTCGGTTATTTTTAATAAAAAATGCGTCGAGCGCGCTAGGCATACCCAAAGGGTTTTATTTATTCTTGCCCATCTGCGCGCTCGCGCTCACAATTCATGTGATAAAAAATGCAATAATTAATTCTAAAAAATCAAAATACAAAAAAATCACTTTTTTTTTCTTTAATAAAATGTTCATCAGTGCCAACATTTGGAGATTGGTAAAAAAGGCCCGATTAAGGGCCACCGGTTTTTTCTTGTCCGACACACAACCTTATTTTAACAACATTATAGTGATGGTTAAGCCGTAATTTTAACCCATTATTTTTGGTACAGTTATTTGGGATTTGTAATTTATTGTATCGATGATTGATAACTAAGATATAATTGTTATCTTGTACCGATGGTTGCCCGTCGAATTGCAAAAAATCAATTGTCAATCGTCAATGCAATGAGATACAAATCTCAAATAACTATTAGTGTGTCATCGGTTAAAATACCATCACTACAACATTGTACTAAAATATATTCTCCCTTGATAGATGTGACCTTCCTCTATTATTCTTGCAAGTTTTTGATTCTCATTTACGAAAACTCTAGGCTTTAATGCAAAATACTCTGTTAGTGCTGTTTCTATTCCACTAATGCTGCGTAGATCTAAACAAGTTATAATTAGATGATGGTACTAGATCAAGGTTATATGGAAAGTGATATACAATTTTTCATCGTAGTGCGTTAATTTAATCTCACATGATTTGTTTTCGCAAACAAACCATTTTGTTAATGTCATTTAATTCGCATGGTAGCTTTATTCCACGAATCTTCCTGATTTTTTAAATGTATTTTTGAACACTGGACTATAAGAACCAGGCTTGCCAGCTAATTCTTGAATTGACATCTCTGGATTGACCTTAATTTCTGCAGTTGTTTCGCTTCGAGGTTTGATTTCAGTGCTAAGATCTTCCGATTTAACTTTTTGTAAATCTTTTTTGGCATTGACAAACATTCAATATATCACCATTAACTGCACAAATATTTCTGGTTGCAGTAATTGCCAAATTTTTCATGTGAAACTCGTATAACTGTATAAAAATATTTTTTTTAGGAAAAAATCCCTCCATTCTAAATGCTCATTTCTTTGTATAAGTTTTATGCTTGCATTATTTTTGGAGACACAAAAAATGCTTCCAACAAAAAGACATGCAATCAAGACAGCAAGCAAGGGAGCATCCAAAAAGACATTTTTCTACTTTTTTGGGAGCTCCTAATATATATTTTACAATTATTTTACACAACTATTCTTTAGGACATTTGGGAGGGGTAATATGCTGAGGATATGTAGGTTGAAAAGGATTTCTTGTCTGAGAAAAGTTCTCCAATATTAATTAGTAGAGGTGCTTTTACGGTTGACTAAAGAATGGGAGAGAGAAAATATTGTGATCATCTGGAACGAATGAGTGAGGAGATGATATCAGAATTAAGAATCCATGAAAGACAGTGTATATAAAGATAAGATGCTGTTGAAACCTCAAAAATCAACGAACACGCATGAGACAAACTAATGTAGATGATGCAAGAGTTGTGTGTCAGGACAGAAGAATGTAATATTCTATTGTCTACTTCTGCGGGGAATGGTATGTAGGTACATATTACCTGTATTGTTTTATTGAAATAAAACAGATAAAAATTACAAGAAAAGGGTACCTATTTATTAAGTACCTTTATTATCAATGTCTTATCTACGTCATCTTATATCCACATGGGAGACACATAACTACTCTTTCATATTATTTTCTTGCCATTTTAAGTATGTAACTTCTTTATAGTAAACTTTTTTTCAAAATTTTATTTTTTAATTAAATAAATAAATACTTATTCCTCACAGCTAGTAAATAAATAAATAGCAAATAAACACATGAAAAAAATAATAGTGTAAGAAAAAAGTAGCTTGTTGGTGTAATATGACCATCACACACCAACAAGCTACTTTTTGAGATAATATTTTATGCAAAAGTATCTGCTTCAGGAAATATTTCTCTGGATACGTCTAAAGATGCATCTAATCAAGAGCCTTGCAGCTCTAAACAGCTGTCACCCGCAAATAAAAAATGCAAAAAAATGTCTGCTGCAAGAAGAATACGGAAGGTAAGAATAATTATTTTCTTACACATATACCACCAAAATCTATAGACCTAAATTAAAGTAAATCCCTTTTTATACAACGTAGTGCCGCGACTGGTTTGACTTGTTTAGAAAAATTACTATGTACTCGCAAATTTCAAAACATTTATGAAAAATTTGGGGATAAATGCAGAATAGGGTGTTGGGAGATGTATGAAATATTAACAATTTTTTTTGGTATAAAATAGTGTCCTGATTCCAAAAATGTCATAAAATAATGTCGCACTCTTATATTTATTTATATTAAATGAGTAATTCCAATTTAAAAGTCGCAATTATTTTCTTAGTAAATTTGACAGATAAATGATTTTAACCATTTTATCTATATGATATGTGACAACACAATATTTTAGTCAAAGATAAAAGTAGGTACTATAAGGCAATAAAACATGCTGCATTGCACTCACGGTTTTAATTGAATATATAAAGTAATTCTATTAAAGAATGTTTTCACGAAATATTTAATAAATTATGCACTCAATTACAAAATAAAAGTAACGTAGTATAACGTGACCTAAAAGTAAATTTGCAATAAAATTAAATAACCTAACCTAACCTATAAATTTGTAAATAAATTAAACAACCAAACCTAACCTATAAATTTGTAATTAAATTAAACATCCAAACCTAACCTAACCTATAAATTTGTAATTATATTAAACAACCAAACCTAACCTATAAATTTGTAATTATATTAAACATCCAAACCTAACCTAACCTATAAATTTGTAATTATATTAAACAACCAAACCTAACCTATAAATTTGTAATTAAATTAAACATCCAAACCTAACCTAACCTATAAATTTGTAATTATATTAAACAACCAAACCTAACCTAACCTATAAATCTATATATTAATTACGCTTCCTCCGTCTCCATCAAAAAATTTATTTGTGTACAATAATTTTAATGGACCACGTTTTTGGAATTGTGTACAATAGCAGAAATGGAAATTTGCCAGATACAATTGGCTGCGAAGCGGCTGATGTAGGCATAGGTAAACAATTGTGTTTGCTGCACAGCAAACACTTTTGGCCGCGCAGCGGCCATCGCTGGTCGCAGGGCGGCCATCATTGGCCGCGAAGCGGCTGCAATAGCAAAAATGGAAATTTGCCAGATACAATTGGCCGCGAAGTGGCTGACGTAGGCACAGATAAACAATTGTGTTTGCTGCACAGCAAACACAATTGGCCGCGTAGCGGCCACAATAGCAACAATGGAAATTTGCGAGATATAATTCACAATAGCAGAAATGGAAATTTGCCAAATACAATTGAGCACGAAGCGGCTGGCGGAGGCGTAGGTAAACAATTTTGTTTGCTGCACAGCAAACACAATTGGCCATCATTATACACAATAGTCGCCCGCAGGGCTCAGCAGTAAGCAATCGGCGTTAGCCGATTGCCTTCCTGCTAGTTTGTAATTAAATTAAACAATCAAACCTAACCTAACATATAAATTTATAATTAAATTAAACAACCAAACCTAACCTATAAATAAATTTATAATAAAATTAAACAACCAAACCTTACCTAACCTAAAAATAAATTTGTAATAAAATTAAACAAACAGAATGGTTCACTTTATATTTATTTATCTATGATTCATATCTTAGTGAATGGTCCACTTTATATTTATTTATCTATGATTCATATCTTAATGAATGGTCCACTTTATATTTATTTATCTATGATATATCTTATCCATAGCAATCCATAGATAAGTGTAAAAATTCAAAGGAAAAGGCTGACTTGTCAAACTTACTAAGAAAATAATTGCGATTTTTAAATTGGACTTACTCGTTTAATATAAATAAGTATAAGAGTGCAACATTATTTTATTACATTTTTGGAATCAGGACACTCAATTATACCGAAAAAATTGGTTAATATTTCATAAAACTCCCAATGCCCTATTCTGCATTCCACCTAAAATTTGAACTAAATACTGTTAAAAAGTTATAATATCTTTTGTAAATAAGTCACACTTTATTATAAGAAGACGTTTTAACTTAAGAGCCTCGGTTTGGAAATAAGTTAAAATTAAAAAAAAAAACATAAGCTGTCTTTAAATATAAAAAAATATGCTGTGATTGCTATCTCGCGGTTTCACAACCAACTATCCGCCATCTATTTACTAGATGGCCAGATCGTTCAAACTCTTAATTAAAGCTCTTAGAACACTAAGAGGCCTGGGAGTGATTATTGATGACAAACTAAAATTCTCCAATCATATCAGTTACATAACTCAATTATATCAACGGGCATATCGAATCCTGGGATTTATTTGCGGATCTAGTAAAGATTTTAAAAATGTCAACACACTTGTTCATCTATTATCGGCGTTTGTTAAATTTATCGTGGGATATAGGTCTCTAGTTTGGTCTCCATTCATAAATCAATGTGTCAACAGCGTCGGATAAATACAATACAAATTCTTCAAATGCTTGTTCTATTTTACACAAAATAAGAAAGTTATGAACATTGATGATATGTACAAGCAATATAAGAATGATAGTTTAATTAGTAGCAGAAAAGTGGCTGACTCATCTTTTTTCTACGAAGTTGTTCACAACGTAACGGAAATCCTCGGTCACTTTGGCATTATTTACTCAAGGGTTGATCTCAGAACAATAAGTTTGCTTAAATTAAACAAAAATTATGTTTTCCGTGGACCTAAAAATAGAACTGCATGCTTGGTGAACCAGCACGCTCCGAATATCAACTTCTTCGGAGGCCCTTTTTCCTCATTTGTGGCTAATACCAAAAAATTACTTGTGTAACGTAACTCTACATAAAACATCACATTTATAAAGTTTTGCAATATTTTCCCTAATGATAATTTTTCAATAACCAATTTTTTATGTTTTCATTGATGTGTAATGTCGATTGGCGTATAAATAAAATAAATAAATAAATATTAATACCTGCATATCTTTTGTAAAAAATATGTTTTGTTTACTAGGGGATTTAATTATGAAGAAAAATATTATGAAGAATCTGGATCTGGATCTCAGATCTGGAATCCATATTTTGCTAA
Source organism: Agrypnia vestita (assembly GCA_016648135.1). Classification (NCBI taxonomy): domain Eukaryota; kingdom Metazoa; phylum Arthropoda; class Insecta; order Trichoptera; family Phryganeidae; genus Agrypnia; species Agrypnia vestita. Next base: position 8,951 of record JADDOH010023966.1, read on the forward strand.
AGATATAGTTTTACTGGAAAATGTTCAGAGACAAGCCACAAAATTGCCCTTCGGTCTTAAAAACCTGGAATATGCGGAAAGGCTGAAAGTATTGAAACTGCCCACTCTTCAGGAGCGACGAGCAAGAGATGACCTCATCGAGACATTCAAGATTCTATCGGGCTACTACAATATTCCTAATATGACAGATATGTTTGCATTTAACACTAATGTGGGCCTTCGAGGACATCACCTGAAGTTGAACAAGTCTCGGTTCTCGTGTAACCCGAGAAAGCATATATTAAGCAATAGAGTGGTCAATATGTGGAACAGTTTGCCTGAAGGCGTTGTGTCTGCAGCCAGTGTCAATCAGTTTAAGAATAGGCTGGATATTCAAATGAGAGACAGTGATATGGGCCTATCAGCTTAAGCTGCCTGCCCATTATCAATAATAATAATAATAATAATATTTTAACTGCAGTATAAATCTTAAACATTCTTCCACTACGACCCAACCCACTATCCTAAAGAACGGGTTGAATTCATCTCCATAAATTTTTATTCTCTGTGGTGTTACCATATGGCCAATGAATTAGATCCATTTTTTGTTTGTTTCTTGGGAATTTCTTACGCCTTCTTCATGGTTGGTTATGTTATATTTACACCATTTGTAAGGAAGATTCCATGATGGATTTATTTGTACATTGGAAACTATATGTGCATTTGAATATATTTTACAATGTTTTCAATGTTAAGCTTGTTAAATACATAATAGTTTAATTTTATTTACAGATTCCAAAGATGAAAGATAAATTACGGCAAAAGAGAATACAGACTTCTAATGGTGATGCGGATCGGCAAGGCATCAATTGGGAAATTTCAGAATCATACTTGCAGAACGAAGTTTTGAAGGAAATTGAGGAAGCAAAGAAGGAGAGGAAGTTCAGAGAGGATAATGGTCTTGAGCCTCTACCCGGTGACTTTTTAGACTTCACGATCGACGGTTACCTTCCCACATATGCTGAATTTGATAAAAGTAAGTCAAATTCCATGTAATTTGTGGAAGCCATGGTATATTTTACTATGTAATAAGTTTCATTTAATCTTATTCAGAAATGTGTGTGTTAACCACTGGCTTGCCCCGCATTTTAACAAATGACATATGAACTTATAACCAAAAATTTACCGTAATTACATTACATATTTTCTATGTAAGTGTACAACGATAATAATTGTTTGTCATAGATAAATAAAAAAACTAACCCATAAAAACCAAGTTTTTATTATACTCCCTTTCTCATTTACTAGTGGAAACTGGTTTGGCGCTTAACCTACGCGTTGGGCTTCGGTCGGGCGACGCTACGAAAGGGAGTAATAAAAAATTTCCAAAAAACCAAAATTAAACTATAATCAGGTTCCGTGTCTGCCAGACACGTCGGAATCTCTTCATACAACTCAGTAAGTTGTATGAAAAAACCATTAAAAATTTGTAAAATACAAAATTTTATTAATTTTTTTAACGAAAATTTGATAGATCTTCTTGATTGTCGCCACGAGTCTGCTTGCAAAGTTTCAGCTCGATTGAATCACGGGAAAAGGGTTAAAAATGGATCCAAAGTTTTTGCGTGAAGCAAGCAGACGCTACGAGTTAAAAGAAAGGAACTAAAAATATTAATAAAGAACATAAAATCTTATTCTAAGAATATTACTATACCTAATTAATACCTAAGGCGGCAACGGCTTGGAATGTGGCGTGTGGTCACACTGTTCGCCGGCCCCGAAAAAAAGGTCAGGCAGCCGACCACACGTGTCCCGGTGTCCAAGAAGATGAAATTTCGAAAAACCTACGCAAAGCTAAACTATTTTCTACAATGAAACAATAAAAGATCAGAAGAATTAGAATCTCAAAAATAATTAATTCCCAATAAATTAAAAAAATTCCCAGTGAACCATACAGTTAACACACATATACACATGTTCTCATGTAACTATGAGACTATTCATTTTATTCAATCAATTTTTTTATTCAATAATAATCATTTGAAAAGCGTAAATAAGAAATTCAGTACCAGGACAAATTTGACACACCGTCATGAAATTTGGCACCTTTTAGGTAGATTTCAAATGAACTTGAGTAGGTTTGAACCCCAGCTTAAATAAAATAATGGCTGTTCAAAAATGTTTAAGTCAGTAACTTCGTTAATATTGGAGCTAGAGTAAGAAATAAAACACGCTTTCACACAAATATGAAATCTTTCTGTTGAATTATTCAAGATATATAATTTTTTACAGTCCCATAGCCATTTATACATTTTTTTTAGTACTTTCCGGAAAATTATCCTACGAAGATATCGGAAAAAAACACAAGGCAAAAAAAAGACAGGTGAAAAAAAAGAAAAGAATGATTAAGGAAGAGAAAATTGCAGACAGCAATTTGCAGAATTTAGAAGAAAACCAATCTGTTGAAACTGAAGAAACATCTAAGAGAGACAAAGAAATAAAAGTAAGTTTTAATTGTTTAATTAAAAATTTGCCCTCTGAATTTTAAGGTAATCGGTCGGAATGAAATTCGGTGACAGTGAGCACTTTTGTACACAGCTTCTATTGAATTTTATTACTCTTCTAGCTTTAAGGTTCGCATATATTCCTTCAAGTTACCCAGTCCCACAGAGGTCCGCGCCTGACAAAGGTCCCCTATTAAATCCCAGTTTATTTAAAATATTTTTTTATGCTTTGCAATCGTATGCACAGGTGTGTGTGTACCATTCTAATGTCAGATTTTAAAACTGCTCGATAGCCGGTCTAATTAGGTTGTTAACAAACTTTTTCACGTGCTAGATGATAATTTTTCAGATTTCATTGATCATGTCAATGATATTGACAGGCCCACAGCAACACAATGGTGTTTGTGAAATTTTGAAAATTTAGTCTAATGTTATGGCTGGCGTTTATTATTCATCATCGTCATTGGCGCTACAGCCCACTGTGAGCCTTGGCCTCCGCCAGAATTTTTTGCCATTCCACCCGCTCCATCGCCCGCCTTTTCCAGTTTGTCGCACTGATTGCCCTTAGATCCCCTTCTACACCATATGTTTATTATTATTATAGACATACCACTATAACTTGGCGTGCGAGGGAGGGCGTCCCTGTCGCGTAACAGAAGTTATCAGGGTGTAAATTTATTACACAATACATAATGTACAGAATGTCCGGTGACCGGTATCGTAGCCTTTAACAGAAATTTGGTCGGGCAGCACTAAAGAAACCATGCACTAATGGCGGCCATTCTATCTGTCAAACTGTCAGACGGTAATATCTGTCCATTATTCGCTTTTCAGCTTCGCAAAACTTTGATACTTCATTGGTAATTGTTCTTGCACTATCCTGGACTGTTTAGGATGTTTTGGACATAATAATTCAGTGTATATTGGTAATCAAGATGTCACAGCTCCCGACCAAATACAAAATTGAACTAAATGACAGGGCAAGAGGTTACCGCCGGGTGCGGGTGGGGCGGGTTTTAGTTCCAAATTTGCCGCACGCCAAGTTACGTTGGGCAAGAAATATAAGTACAAATTAAGCTTTCTCCTAGAGAAAAACACTTTAATGGGAATAATAATGCCGCTTTTTTTTCCAAATCAACGTCATCGCCGTCGTTGCTGGGCCTCATTACTCAAGAATCTTCTCGCCTTCCATTTATATCTCCGTCAGCGGCGACACCTCCTGTGTGAGAATAGGCCAATTCTAGAAGAACAGATTCTCCCACAAATTACACAAAATAGCGGTCCTTTATTATTATAAATGAAGTTTTATCTAGATATCAAAAAAAATAACCTGTAGTACTTTTTAAAATACAACTAGCGCCATCTAGTAACGACCGCAGATATTTAAAAAAACCAACCTGTAGCATTTTTAAAAATACAACTAGTGCCATCTATTAATGACCGCAGGAAGTTTTTTTGGATATATATCAAAAATAAAAATCAAGGCTTAAATATCGTAATATATATCCTCGAACCCTGTCATAGACATTACATCATATATTAGGTCCTTACATATGAAATTGGCGTTTAGTATGGGAGGAACATATAGCCGATTTTTTTTTATTATAATATATTTATTTAATCAAAGTATGTACCATTGCTATCTATGCACTTTTGCCATCTCATAGGTAGTTCATCGATCCCTTTACTAAAAAAACCATTCGGACGGGAATCAATAAAATCTTTGAAGGCGATTTGGACTGCCCCATCGGAGTTGAATTTTTTCCTTTGCAAGAAGTTATCCAAATTTCGAAAAAAATGGTAATCTGTTGGGGCAAGGTCCGGAGAGTACGGTGGATGTCTTAGACATTCCAATTGAAGCTCCTCTAATTTGGTAGCCGTCTGTTGTGCAGTGTGTGGTCTAGCGTTATCATGAAGCAGCAGTGGCCTAGAGCGATTAACCAGCCTCGGTTGTTTAGCAGCTAGCTTTTCCATCATGGTTTGCAGTTGCTGACAATAGACATCTGCCGTAATCGTCTGGCCAGATTTAAGAAAGCTGTAGTGAACGACACCAGCACTAGTCCACCAAACGCTCACAAGTAACTTTTTTGGAGTCAATTTTCGCTTGGGGCATGGTTTGGCTGGTTCGGCAGGGTTCAGCCATTGCGATGAGCGCTTCCGATTATCGTACAGGATCCACTTTTCATCACAGGTAATGATTCAATTTAAAATCCCTTCATTATTGTGCCGGTTGAGTAATGCAACGCAGCAGTCAACGCGCGTTTGTTGATTTGCTTCACTCAATTCGTGAGGTACCCACCTTTCAAGCTTTTTCACCTTACCAATTTGCTTCAAGTGGATTAAAACAGTTTTATCACTAACACCGCAGCCTGCAGCTAACTCGGATGTGGTTTGCGATGGATCCGCTTCCACAATAGCCTTCAATTCTTCATTATCAACTTTGGTCTCCGGCCGTCCACGGGGCTTGTTCTGCAGGTCGAAATTTCCAGAACGAAAACGTTGGAACCAAAAACGCACTGTGTTTTCTTTTGCGGCACCGTCGCCATACACATCATTAATCCTTCGAGCCGTTTCTGCAGCACTGGTGCCACGGTGGAACTCGTACTCGTAAATAACGCAATATTTCAAGTTTTTCATTTTGTAAACTGAGTGACGCAAAGAAAAAAACAATTGAGGAAAAAACAAATGAATTATAATTTTCAAAACACAAATACATGAGTAAATAGCTGTATAAATTTGGATTTGGAATTCCTAACCAAAGAGAAGATATTTGAGATCAAATTTGCCAGTACGGCAAAACGCCAATTTCATATGTAAGGACCTAATATAACAAAATAGTATTTAGCTTTTTCAGTCAAACCCTAGCAACATGAGAATTTCCAAGAGCTGCGTGCGTCACAGAAAATGATCTTTTTGAGACAGCATAACTCAGCCATTTTGAAATTTTAAAAATAATTTGCTAATGAAAAATATTAACCAATGTATACCGTAAACAATGGTAGTAAAAAAATTCATATGTGCAAGAGTTACGTAAAAAAAATAATAATTTGAATTAATTTTTTTAATCCTCAAGGTGGTGTAACCCCCTAATCTAATTTTTTTTTATTGTTATATTTATAAATGATTTGAAAAGTTTTTTATTTTAATCCTACGAATCGTAAACCATGATGTAGACTATGTCGTACTCTCAAAAAATAAGATGTGCACCCAATTTTTATTACACTGATACTATAGAAAGTTGTATAAAACATATTATGAAAACATTGTAGTTTAAATAATTTTTTAAAACAAACAAGCTCTGTATAATTCACTTTGGTTCATTTAACATTAACTTTTCAATACCACTCCATTTTCATCAAAACGGACGCCTTCGCTTGCCTTTTAAAAAAATAATTCTATCCAACTGTATAAGATTATTACATTTTTCTTTACAAAAATATTTTTGTTCTTTCTAAATACAGTCTCCTTTATTTTAAAATCTTTAAAAAATATATATAATCGTCCAATATATTATTTTACTTGGGATAAAATAGGCAGTCCCAACCATCAACACAAGTTTTACCCGGCTTGAAAAAAAACATTTTCAAAAAGTTTAATATATTGGCCGATATCCAAGCACCGCCCGTGTTCCGGCATTTTCTTCCTGTGTCTCCCACTGCTTCGTCAATGCTACGAAAAAAATGTAATTAATGTTACCGCATCCCGTAAAACTTTCCCCTCAAACTGCCAAAAAATTGCAAAAAGTTAAGTCTGAATCTGATTGACTCTGCCGCCATCTTACCTTAATTTGACTGCCCGCTATTCTCAGTGTCCGTATGAAAATCTCATGTGTGTATCTTTATTTACAGGAGCTTTACTTTGCTGATGAAGAGTTTGTAGTGAAGCGGAAACAGAAGAAAAAACGTCGACTCACGCACTATATGTGTGACACGTGCGGTTACCGTGCCAATGATACTTACTCGTTAACGGTTCATACTCGCTTTCATACTGGAGAACGTCCGTTCGCATGCACGCAGTGTAACAAAAGGTTTGGAATGTTTCATCTCCTAATTTCCTATAAGCTTAATTTTTCATTTTGGAGACATCATTAAGATGTCCAAATTGTGAGATTTAATGCCTGCGGAATGTTGTGTGAATAATAAGGTCTATGGTAATACTCCAAAAATGATCCAATTATTTGGCCTCAACTATGCAAAGGCTAGCTAAATTCCAAGACAGATATCATATTCCACATTTAATTGTATAATCTATGCTTGGCATTGAAAGAAAACTTTTTTTTTTTAAATCTTCTTTTTTGATAGTTCAAAATAAAAAAAATCTGAATATGTATTATTATTGATGTTATTTTAAAAAATTCACTGAACTCTTTTGCAACTCATCTTGAAACAGATCGGATCATGTTACGCGCTCTTCCATGAATGTAGAGGATTTTGACAGTTTCTTAACTTCGCACTTCAGTTCTTCCAAAGAGGATTTCGCAACTCACTTGTGATTTGGAATTCAAATATTTTTTATAATATTTTAACGCAATGGAGCGGGATTTTTGACTCGTAGTCACGTGTTAATCTTGTCAGAGACAAGCATGCTTCTCTCTGATAAGATTAACATTAACAACTTTTTACGGTTAGTTAATAATTAATGATGAAAAATAATAAATGATAAAATATAAAAATATCGCGGATCAATAAGTAGTTCAATATTTATTTTTTTACATACAATTATTTTTCATGAACGTGCATCGCAAATCAATGAACACAATGACGAAGAGACGGGTACATCTCGAAACTGGTAGACCTTAAATCTGGTAGTGGTTTTTACTAAGTTAACTAACACTTTACGATTATAATGACCACAAAATTAACGCTTTAAATATTAATAATATAACCCCTATAATTTGAAAACCCTCATAATTCATAATTCAAAATAAATTTTAGCCCCGTGCGCCATAAATCAATACATTTTAATTCAAATAATTAAAAAAAATTTGAATTTAATAAAATTGAAAAAAAATTAGCAAGTGAGAACAAATATCTCAATTTTGGGTATTTTGGTAATAGAAATGTTGCGATCTTTGTATTAGCATAATAAATATTGCGCTTTCAAAATGATTTCTTGAAATATGCAAAAATACAGATGTTTTTCACAAAATGAATGGCTTTTTTCATGAGTTTTACGATTTTTGGCGAATTTCGCAATCGCATCACGATTTTTTTTGTACCTACCTTGAATTTCAAAAACGGGATTCCACAGAAATATTTTTTTTTGTGCCTCTTGAATTTATAATTAACATGGTTCTACTTTACTACTTAAAGATATTGTAATCATGGCCCAAAGAAACAATTATTCAATGTCCCAGGTTCGTGGTGGCTGTAGCATTGCGCGCACATATGCTCCGCCATTCTGGGCGACCAGCCTGCGTGTGCGAGGTGTGCGGGCGCGGCTGCGCTTCCCGATCCGCTCTACGTGGGCACCAGCAGGCAGCCCATGCCGGGATGCGGCCGCACGCCTGTCTGTTGTGTCCGCGAGCGTTTTCGCTGTTGTCGAACTTGCGCGCCCACCAGCGCATACATGCTGGTGAACGTCCCCACCATTGTCAGGTGAAGTTTGTCACCGATTGCCCGACTGTACTATTGTATGATTGTTATGTATGCCCACATACTTCTATGCGGGCAAACTGTAATACCAACTCCCGACAAAACTCTTATATATCGCTCGTCTAATTTTTTCAACACTATATTCAGCGACTTGGATCTCTTCAATTCATCAATGTATGAATTTAAAACTCTTGGATATTCACCTCAGTCATAAAACTTTTTTTTTTCCTTTTTAATCCGTCTTCCTTCTTTTGTCCAGACTTCTTATAAGCAATTTTTATCTTGTACCTTTCTTTAATTCATCTTTTATTTTTTTGCCCAGACCTCGTATATGTATATGCAGATATATTTATTAGATATCTTTTGCACTTCTTTTTCTTCTTATCTCTTCCCCTTTTTACTAAGTAGATCTATCCTTTCCTATCCAATTCTGATTCCCCTTTTACCTTTAATTCTTTAACTTTCATAGTTTGTTTGTAACTTAAAAATTTATCTTTTTTGTTTTTTTTTGTATAACTGAAGTTATTGTTACTATATTTTAATATATAACATGTTAACTTTGTGGAAACTTGTAATATGGTCTCTATATTATGTAATAATCATATGTAATCTGATTTTTATATGTACTATTAGTTTCCCATGAATAAATAAAATAAAATTTTAAAAAATGTGTATAAACGTACTTGTATCAAGAGTACTTAAAGTAAATATTCTCTGTTCTTCATTACTTTGAGAAAATAGCAGGGGTGTGCAGTGAGAACATGACTTTTTCCTAAGCATATATTTTGAAATGAAACCGAAATAAGAGATATGTATCGTAATATTCCTATCACAATAATTAACATATTATTCAGATTTTAATATTTTGTAATATTCTGCCTGATAAATATTTCATTTCTATTTTTTTTTTCAAATATATGTTTAATCAAAAGTCATGCTTCTTGTTCTCACTGTACACCCCTGAAAATAGAGTTTGAGAGTCACTCAAATTATATTGTTTGTATTAAGTTTGGTCGCTTTCTTTATCACTTAGTACCTGGTGCCCGGTTGGTAAGTTGTTCTTTAATTAAATAAGAAGTAATCAAGTCAAAGAAGGAGAAAAAACTCTGTTATTATAACTTTCAATTCATGACTAATTGTGACCAAAGAGGAGATATCTCTCTTCAGGTAGCAATTCGGACCAAGAGAGAAGCATCTCTTTCATTCTCATTAAATGGTGACCCAAACCAGACTCGGGCAAGCGATCGAGTATAGAGTATTCGGGCTTAATATATTTTCACTTTTTCCACCCATCTGTTTATGTATCCACAAATAGGGCATGTTATTTTTCTTTGATTGCTCTCCAAAAAATGTAATTATATTCAGTCATGCTTTATGTGCGAACTATCCACCTCTTCCAAATTCGCTCCATGGGCTGGAATCATCCGAGAAGTAATAAGTAAAGGCATGACAGTTCATGCAATAAATATATAAGTTCCCTGTCTCTTAATGTATAGCCAGCATTAGTGTCGTAAGATCTGTGTATATGTTTATCAGTGTAATATTCTGCAACAAAAAACAATGCTAATTCCACTCACTTAGTGGCTACTCTGCTCAATATGTATAAGAGCTGAAATGTAAAGTAGCAATGTTTACAATCAGCTAAATGATAAGGTAACAAAACATATGTTTTTTGCATGTAATGGTTTATCAAATGATTATTGGAATGATAATTATTATTATTAATGGCAATTTTTTTTTTCGGCAGACTTGCAGTAAGTCCTTCACCACCTCCTCGGATCTGAAGAGCCACGTACGCACCCACACGGGTGAGCGGCCACATGCGTGCCCGACATGCCCCAAGCGCTTCTCCCTGCGCTCTAACCTCACGGTGCACATGCGCACGCACACGGGGCAGAAAAATTACCTATGTGGAGAGTGCGGCAAGGCCTTCTTGCATAAGGTGTGGGCCTTAGCTTTCATTACTTTTTAACATATTTTAAACATGACTTACATCTATGTGCTTAGTTATTATGAATTTTGGTAGTTGCATATCTACGGCACTAATCATGGTGCTGTTGATTGATGTTACCTCTATTACAACATTTTAAAAGTCTTACAGTGGAACCTCGACTTACAAGTGTAATTCGCTTCCTAAACATATTCGTATGTCAAAGAAAATTTTCCCATAGTAAATAAATGAAACTCAATTAATTTGTTCCAAGATCCAAAAATATTCACATTTTTGGATTTTGAAAATATTATTATTTCAGTATTTTTTAAATATATAAATAAAAGAGACATAATCAAATTTATTAACCGCTTCATGCTTTTGAACGAGTCACACTCGCGCGCTAAATGCATTCCAATTTCTGCTAGCCGTAGTGACGCTCGCAGGTTTCGACTTGCAGCGTTCTATATTTAGCTAACACGAGTAACGCTCGTGAAAGTTAGCGATTATTTTACGCAGTTTGAATTTGCCTGCAGTTGAGATCGGTCGTGTTTTTGAGCTGCTTATTTCGTTATTACTATATTGTTTTCACATTTTCGTGTATGTATGAATGCATTGTTTTATTAAAAAAAAATATTTATCATATCAATTTGAATTTATTTTTTTTCAAATAAGATCCCAAATGGAGAGTGATAGTGAATATGAAGATATTGATAGTGAATATGAAAATATTAATATTGAACATTCCGAAAGTGATTCCTCTTCGTCAATTTCGAGTTCCGCATCAGATTTTTTTTTAAATTTTAAAAATTAAATATGCTTAAATTGTTATATTTTAATTGAAAAATGTATAAACTTTGAATTAAACATTAAAAAAAAATGATTTTTTAAAATACTTTTTATAAAAATATAAAATGGTTAATTATCCACATCAGAATCACTGTTATTCATCACAAATGAATGGCTCAATAAAATATTTTTCTTTTCATGAATCTTTAACGAGGAACCTATACAGAGTGATTATTTTTTTCGGTGGTCAGCTCCCGGCCCTGGTCTTCCACCAGCTCTTGAATATCATCCTCCACTAATGCATAAATTTTTGGTCTATTCAACGAAAAAAATATGAGTGACCCAAGCATTGCTATTGGGCCTCCAAATAACGGTTCTTCTGTACCTTCAATTTCTTGAAGGGTTGTAGATTCTCTGACACACGTACAAGGGCTTAAATTTCAAATCACCGCTTGCATTAGCACACATCAATATGGTGAGATCTTTCAAGCAAGTGTGTATCGCGAATTCTCATTTTAAGCAGTCTGTGTATATAAAGCAAGACATTTATGAATGAATAAGTTTGCTTGTATCTCAAAATATTTACTTGTAAGAATCCGCTTCCACTGTATTAATAATTACCTTTGGAACGGACAGGGTTGAGCCATGTAAAAAATGAGAACATAACATGACCACTATGAGCGGCGCGTGTCCAAAATAAATCAGCCGCTACATACAGAAAATTGCATTGGAGACGAGGTGTGTATGCCACCACTGAAAATTGGGTTGCCGATCGGAGCGCGCGCAAGTCAGTGCCCAGCGGCTGTTGCCGCGACTGGAGGGGGGCCGCGCGCGCATACTGCTTCCAACTAGCTGTAGAACAACATCGTCCGGACACTAGCCCTGAGGATGGCCCTTTGTTAAATGAATATGAAAAATGCGGCCTGTTTGGCCGCCGATGTTATTTCCAGCTACAAGTGTCGATACAAATATGTGTGGAATTTGTATATGTTATGAAAATATTTTAAAAATATGTTGATGTCTTGTAAGAAGCAGCGCTTGGCGCCCCTTTTTTGTATGCAATATTGTCATGTGCATTATGTTGAATCTCTGATGAGAAAAATGTATTGGAATTTTATGAATTTTTATGAATAAAATGGAAATAAATTATTTTTTATTTGGCACCTATTGGTGCGTGGACAGAAGATAGAATTTTGAGCCGAAGGGATTCTTCCGCGATGTAACGCCCCAAATAAAGTATGTGTGTGGCACGCGGTACCCGCGATGTTCGCCAACACTAAATGGGCATGAGTGTGGCACGCAATATTCGCCAACACGGGAGACGAGTCTCGCTGCAGAGGGTCTCGTCTCTTTCTTTCCGCCGTAGAATCCGCCGACGGGCAAATAAATGTTTTTGAATATGAGAGATTTTACAAACTTACCTGACCGGCTATAACTTCTAACGCCTAGTACTCAAATTCCGAGCCCCCGTCTGAGATGCGTATATGGGATACCCTCCACGGGGGCCTGAAGGCCTGCACCGGGCGCCATCGTGGAGATGGTCATCATGAAATAAATGAGTACTGGAAGACCGTGAGAAAAATTTTGTATTTTTCTCGATTTGGAAACGGTGTTCGCCTGCTTTCAGGCCCACGTCGCGGTAAGCTCGCGCGCACGGCTCGCCGTGGAGAATATTACAAAGTCGAATTTTTAATCGACGATCAGAGCGGCTTACCGTAGACGAAATCCTGCTTATGCAGTGTCATTGCATTCCTTTACTGAATGCCTGTCTGGAAAATATATTTTTATATATGTGGAATGATATAGGCGCGCCTGAGAGTGGAATAAAAAATTGGTTTTTGGCACTTTTTTGAATGCCTATAACTCAGTAAATATTTACCTGAAATATTTGGAATTACTGTTAAAATGAGCGCTTGCATGCGCAATTTACATTTGTCATAGCAAAACTTGTAAAAATGCTGTTTTTGAAAATTTTTGAAAATTTGAGCCGTTTGTGGCAAATTTAATTTTAGTTTTTTGGGCCTTGTATGACCCAGCCCGTCCAAATAACTGTGTTATTATCATCTGCTAGGTCTGTTATTACAAAATAACACAGTATTAGTCTCTTGGGAGCTAAAATGCATTTTTTGTGAATTAATTTGTCTCTGCCATATTAAATCTGCCGCGCGGTGAAATTGTGCAATCGCGAATGACGTAGTTCACCGCTCGGCCGCTGGGAGCGCTGCGGTGCCTTCCCAGAATTATGCAATCTCATTGGTTTTTGTAACATGCTATGACGCAATCTTGTGAAATTTTGAATTTGGTATAAATATAATGCATTTTTAAGCGAGTACCACAGTTACGCAACTCGCGTTGGTACGAGAATCGCTATTTGGACAATCTTCTTGCTGCTTTTTATTTCTGACCCCTGCTCATCTACTTTGGACTCTGCTTTCTTGGAATTTGTGACCACTGCTTTCTGACTTGGACTTTGCTTCGGATTTTTTCTTCGACTTTAATACGATAAAAGCACTACTTCGGCGTTTGACTTCTGGCATATCCACGGACTACGAGCTTCACAGCAAATTCTGGTGGCGATCTCTGCCCCACCAGCGAAGACTACTGAGCCGCATAAAAAAAGTGTTCCCATCCGGAACAACCTTTATTAGACAATTTTACTTAAGTACAATAAGATATTTGAATAAGATGAACATATTAGTAAGTTGTAACAATAAAGATTTTACTACATGGTAATATTTTCAAAGAAACTCTCCCACTGTAATTGATTTATAAACAAAAGCCTTTTTTTTTACATAAAAATATGTTTATTTATTTTGCAGTCTTCAGTCAAATCTCACCAACGAGTACACACTGGGGTTCGTGAGCATGCTTGCAGCACATGCGAAGCACGCTTCGCTTACCCTAACTCCTTGCGCGCTCATATGCTTACGCACAGTGAATCATGCCAACACGAGTGCCCGTACTGCAAGAAGAGGTTAGTCAATACTGACTAGGAAATATTTTATAATTCCTGATTAAACTCCGGTTAGATACAGCTCTATTGGGTTGGTGTTTAAAAATTTGCTTTTAAAAGATATGAGTAACACAAATATACACTGAAAATAAACGTGGCCAGATACATGTACTCTTCACACGATCACTGCGGGTAGTCCGGGGTGTCCTTACAGGGTGTCGACCTTAGGTGAGCTAGAAAAGGCCTCCCTTATATTTCTACATCTTGACGTAAAATATACGTTTTGTAAATTGTTATTAACGCCCAAGATAAAGAGCTATTTTATTCAGGTTTTTTCATATTTTTCGCCATTTCTTTACACATTCGTAGTATTGAAATGAAATAGATATATAGAAATAACCGGTAATTCAAAATTTATCATAATTTGTAATTTTTAAAACACACAAGACCGAAAATGTTAATTTCATACTTGATTAGCCCCGATAATTCGAAAATTGTGGTCATTCGTAACTTGAAATTATTTTTATACCCTTGCACCACAAATTAATACATTTTAAATTACATAATTTGAAATTTTATAAGATATAAAAATAAAACTAACAATTTGATGATTTGAAAAAATGTTTAGGATTTTTTAATATGTTAATTTGTATCTTAAATTGGCTTTGTCTTACCCTTGCCTATTGGGAAGTGAGTCCAGTGAGAACATTGAAGCGTAAGCTTTTTGGTAAACATATATTTTAAAAGTAAACATAGAAAAAAATATATAAATTAATCATATGTTAAAATATGAATATGTACATACTATGATAGTAATTGTGATAGGAATATTACGATATATGTATATGTTTTATTTCGATTTTTTTTTCTCAAAATATATGGCTAGATAAAAGTCATGCTGCAATGATCCCACCACATTAGAGATGACCTGACTCCAATGAAAAACGGTCTTGATAGTACACCAGCTCTTCTCCGCCCATTGAGAAAGTTAGGATGTGAATTCTAGATATTTTACTCTGGTAACAATCTCCATCTTTGTACATATATATGTTACAGCGAATCTGTTTTTCTAGTGAGTCCATCATTCACTGGCATTTTAGAGAAATTATATTCAAGGTCATTCTTATCATATTCAAAGAGTTTTTCACCAATAGAAATGAATACAATATTTTAACTTCTACTTACTAGTGAATTTATTGGTTTCTGAACTGTCAAAAATTAAATTTGACAAGTCTGAAATCCGTTTCCGTAAAAATCTATGCTTTTAAACGAACTTTTATTTATCCAAATTGAAACAACCGGGCCTTGAATAACAATTTAATAAGTTATTGCGTGAACAAGGTTCTTACTGCATTATTAATTTCTTCTGTGCATATCAACATTATGTAGGTAACGGATATTATTAAAATAGTCATTTTGAAGTGTTGAAAGTTTCGGCTGCACCAATTCTTCATTATATGATTTTATAACAAGATTCTAATGGCACATGGACCTTGTTTTTCAAAATTTATTTTGCGTTTTGTGTCTCATTCTACACTAGTCTAGTCCAAAGTCACCACAAAGCGACAGAATTTCTAATTTTTATCCTTTGAGCGATAGCATATTCTCTATTCTGTGGCGATAGTTCTGTTTCTCGAACTGTCACACTTCTGGACTGGATTAGTTTAGGTGGGTAACTAAAACGTAATATATTTTTAAAATTTTAATCGCGAACACTTACGAAATTCTGATCATCTTATAATTCAAAAGACAGTCGATTAAACTCATAAAATGATACGGTGTGAGCAAGCTTCACGTCTGTCACCGACGTCGAGCCGAGTAAGTTTGTGAACTTAAAAACCGCGCACTTTATGTTGTACGTCTACCACCCACTTTACACGTGCTTTAAGGTATAGGTACACATGCTTCTTTAGTGGCATGCTAATGAGCATGCCACCAATAAGCGTGCCCTAACAACTGTACACACTTGCTCATTACTGGCATGCTTATTAGTGGCATGCTCATAAATAAGCATACCCAAAGCTAACAATCAAACACACATGCTTATTAGTGGCATGCTCTTGTCATAGAATAGAGACGCTCTTGTTCAAAATGGAAACTTTGCAAACTGAAATAGAAAATTCAAGTGAACCAATAAATCAAAAAAGTTCCCGAGTTTCCATCCGCACATTTTTGATTTTAGTTTGCCTATTAATAAAGTAAAAAGTTTCGTAAACATTATTTCTCACTATATTATTTTACACAACGGTGACCGAGTATTCCACAGACATTTGTGATTCCTTTAATAAGTCACGAAAAGTAATGTTTTATCATCTCCCCAACGCGCCATATTTGTTTCATCTGTCGCGGACTGAGAAGGTCGCATTGATAATACTAGCCGCGAAGCCCGCGAATGACATAAGCATGCTCATAAATAAGCAAGTCTGTTCACACATGCTCCAAAGATACCCCTTCTCTATGGTGAATGACAGTGGCATGCTTATAAATCAACCGGCGGTTGATTTTTGAGCATGCCACTAGGTGGCATGCTCATTTCTAGCAATGTGCGTACACACATGCCACTAATAAGCATGCCACTGTCAAAGTCGATACTGCGCATGCTCACGTGCCACTAAATAAGCATGTGTATCAGACGCCTTACACAGCGCAAACGCAAATGACATTAGACACATTTTTGATAAAAAGATAGAAAATTGGAAATGCGGAATAATCTGAATGAATTCAAACGTAAATGATGACTTAGAATCTCTTTGATTTTTTATATTTTTCGCATCGAGTGTTTGTTACTTGACGCACTTTTAAAGGTTCGTTTAAAATTAATAATACCAGGTGTATGTTTATTTATGTTTCTATATTTGTAAGAAATAAACTTTTGTTGTATTGTTATAAAAAAAACATATTTAATAAACTTAATTGACAAAATACATATTCATTAATAAAAATTTTCCCTTAACCCCCCAATATTTACATGGTGACATAACCTCGTTTTGTTCCGGCAGTCGTCAGATATCATAAAAAACCCGAGTGCGCGATCTTTCAGCCGACACCTTACTTCGCGATTCGTATTCGTTTTGCGGTGCCGCTGTCCTATTTTAATTTAGGAGTTAAAATAGGACCGCAAAATGAATAAAAATCGCCTAGTGAAGTGCCGCCTTTATACTTTCTACGCTTTAAGAATTACATGTACAAATTGATAGTTTCACCGATATATTGTCTATGCTTTGAGTAATGCGCGCATTTGTGAACAAAATATATTTTCACGGATAATGTGTAGTGAATCGGAGAATTCGTTGATTTAGATGTTTTCACTGCCCAGACTCCGCCCGACCGGGAAAAGTACATTTCTACTAGTGAAAGTATAGTCTCACTAAAAATGCAAATTCGCTGTAACATATATATTAAAGGTGCAGTTTTTACAATATTTTCTTATATGTTCAGTGGTACCTCGACGTATGAGTTTGATTCGTTCCGTAACCATACTCATATCTCAAAGCAATTTTCCCCATTGAAATGCTATTAATCCGTTTCAGCCCCAAAAATGCCACCCCAGTTGTTTTTGTTACGTGTTTTTGAATAAAAATATGTATTTATTGATTATTAAAAATATATTTATTGAGTATTAAATGACAAATATTGTATAAAAACATAATAAAAGAGAATATAAAGAATTAAGCTGGTTTTGTAAAGTGTTACTTTCGCTTAATTTTCATCACTGGTCTTTGCTTTTTCGCCACGCTTTCCTCACTTTCACCTGCAGGCCGTTTAAAAAAACCTCTCCAAGGGGGTTTGTTCCTTACCCCCTTTCAGAATGTTGCGGAAATGAGTTAGGCAAGTGTCCGCGCACTTATATCTCAAAAAACTCGTATGTTAGGACACTAGTACGCCGAGGTACCACTGTATTTAAAAACAATAATTACGCTCATGCTCCATGTATTTTAAATCATATGTGATTTGAAGTAGGCATTTGAGTGCAATAAAAGATGCGAGAACCATGTCAACTGTGTAGTTATGTATATTATTGCATGCACTTGTATGTTTCATAATATTTATTGAGTTATAAATTTTTTTATAAGTCCATCTAAAATGTACATAGTACGTGGCGGAGAACAAGTTACTCCTTGTTCAGCTTTCACTTAAACATTCAATTTTATTATAATTATTAATAAAACAATAAAAATTATCAATGATTATAAATCAATGGGGTTTCGGAGCTTACAGAACAATATGTATTGTTTTCTAGTGTCGATTTGCAAATTGAACCTACAGAGTATAAAATTAAATAACCCCTTCTTTAGGCAAGGGGATTGGAATACTCTAAAAGTATGTACAGTAAAAGCTCGTTAATACAAACAACTATAATTCGAAATTCGGTATAATTCGAAAAATTTAATGATATTTTATCCCCCTCAAATGAATTTTCATACAAAATGCTTCCTATAATTCGAAAAAATGGCTAATTCCAAATACGAAAAAAATTTTAGACAAAATTATGAAATTTGACACAAAAGTCATTTGTGTAAATGTTAACATTTTCTCACCATTTGCTAGTGTTTTTATACCTGCGCTGACGGAAATGACCGCTCACAGGCCTTTGATCATCTATATGACAGTAATAAAAGTCATAAAACATCCCCAACTGGCCGGTGGCCGCGCGCACAGGGTAAGGCTGTTTAAGGGTACGCGCGCACTAGCGGCATAATGTCGCACCGCAGTGTTGTAACAAAGGCTTTTGAATCGTAGTGCGCGCACTTAGCGGCAAAATAACGCAGCGGCGAAAAATCGGTGAAATGTTACAACTCTCTTGCGGCGCGGCGGTCAGCGGCAAAAAAACGCATCTT
Source organism: Agrypnia vestita (assembly GCA_016648135.1). Lineage (NCBI taxonomy): Eukaryota > Metazoa > Arthropoda > Insecta > Trichoptera > Phryganeidae > Agrypnia > Agrypnia vestita. The sequence continues at coordinate 27,538 of JADDOH010023966.1, forward strand.
TTTAAAGTCATGACCGCGCGCGCTACGCGCTGTTTCGCTGTACCATATATTTTATGTGAAAGAACAATGGGCTACAAGCAATAATTCTGCTGATCTAGATGAAGATTTTGATATTGAAATGCTAATTACGAAAGTTGAAAGAAGACCACCATTGTATGATATCACTTCAAAAGAATATAGTGATAGAAACATTAAACATTTCTGAATGGAGTATTTTTATATGTGATAGAAGGTCCAACTAGTTTTAAAAGTTCATAAAAACATTCTTTATTCATTCGATAATATTGGAAGAATTTTTCGTTAAGTTCACCAAACATTTTAAAGAACTGCCCGTAAATGATTAGCGGCATTATGCCGTAGTGCGCGTGCCTGCTGTTTTCGCCGCGCGTCAAAATGTCGCAGGTTTTTTCGCCGCGCGGCGAAAAAACGCTAGTGCGCGCGTACCCTTATGACTGCTGTTTTATGATATCCCGCCAAAAGACGAGATTAGTTGAAGTTTTGTCGCCAGTTTTGGAGTTTTAAATTGTTACATCTTTGTGTTTTATTAAGATTGAAAATATATCGCGTGAAAACATTATGTCATTGACTTTTTTTTGTGCTTTTATCTGTGATTTCCGTGAAAACTTTCGATATTTTAGTCTCTTCATTTACGATTTTAATATATTTTTTGTTATTTGATAAGTGTGAAGAATATTAGACATTTTATTACGTTCACGTGTTAGATTTTAGTTATTTTCGCATTTTATTTTGACTAGTGTTTCGTTTCAAATTAAAATGGCGTCAGTTCGCAGCGCGTACAAAACTTTAACTATTTCTATGAAAATGGATTTGATTAAAGACGTGGACAGAAAAATTGAGAAATAAGGGCAAGATTGCGTAAAATATGGTATCGCCAATTCGACTGTTTCAACAATTCTAAAAAATCGCGCCAAAATTGAAAAGCGCAGTGAAGTGATGTACAATATTTGCTGTTTTCATTTTTTCTGTTTTAAAATTGAATTGATGTCTCAAGATCACATATCAAAGTAAATTATTTTAATTTTATTGAAACAACTGACAAAAATGAATGCAATACTGACCAAATAAATGTGTTTAAAAATACATGTTAAAAAATGCATTTGTTTGTACACTTGGAAATGTTTAGAAAGTGTGTTGATGGTTTAAAAACTTCCTACTAATTCTACTTCCGTAATTCGAAATTCGAATTTTTTTGTTGAATTTCGGTCCCCTGAATTTCGTATTAAAGAGCTTTTACTGTATATTCCTTCTTGCGTATATTCAAGATAAGTATTTATTTGTGCTTAATTAAATCCCCATGTAAACAAAACATATTTTTTACAATAGAATTTGTCTCCGAGTAAATCGTTTTTTTTGTAATAAAGCGATTTATTAATTTTTTTTAAGGCATGATTCAGTAAAACTGTTAATTCGAACCCCGATAATTCGAAATTTTTACAACTCACAAGTCCCAAAATGCATATTTCATAGTAGATTAACCCCGATAATTCGTAATTCGAAATAACTTTTAGCCCCTTGCGCCATAATTCAATACGTTTTAGTTCACATAATTGGATTTTTTTTTGAAATTTGACGAGATTTAAAAAAATATTTAAGTTTTTTCTCAAGTGAGAACAAAAGATGTCAATTTTGGATACTTTAGTAATAGATATGTGGCGGTCTTTGTATTAGCATAATAAATATTGCGTTTTCGAAATGAATTCTTGAAATGTGCAAAAATGCCGACGTTCTTCACAAAATTAATCGCTTTTTTCATGAATTTTACGATTTTTAGCGAATTTCGCAATCGCATCGCGATTTTTGATTTTTCAAAATAATTTTTATTCCCTTGCGGCATAAATCAATACATTATAGTTCACAAAATTCGATTTTTTTTTAATTTTGACGAAATTGAAAAAATATTTAGATTTTTTCGAAGTGAGAACAACAAATATATACTTAAGTAATATAAATGTCGCGGTCTTCATATTAGCATAATAAATATTGCGTTTACAAAAAGATTTTTTGAAATATGCAAGAATACAGATGTTTTTCACTAAATTAATGACTTTTTTTCAAGAGTTTTACGATTTTTGGCAAATTTCGCAATTGTATTGCGATTTTGCATTTTTTGTACCTTGAATTTCGAATTCACGGGGTTCCGCGTAACTCAATTTTTTTTTTGGGTCCCTTGAATTTCAAATTAATGAGGTTTTACTGTATAATACTTTTTAGAATTGTTTTAGTTTAAACTTTTCATAAATGTTTCAAAATTTACATGCTCAAAAAAAATTTAAACAAGTCAAACTCAATTTCTTTATATTTTGGTGGTCTGTAATTGAACTCTACAAATCTAAGACATAAATGTATTATGTTCATAAGTTGTCTTATTATTTATATTGTTTCTACTTTTCAGATTTACCCGGTCATCTAGTCTGAATGCCCACATTAAGAGGCACAAGAATTCTACCGATCCTGAAGCAGTGAGTACCGTGACACAATCGCAAGATGTGAACCCAGTACCCTGCTTAGAGAATACCCCCACCATTATAACAAAACCCAGTGACATCGCGGAGCCACCGCGAATCTCTGTAATCAACCAGATTGAAAATATTCATGCGCCGAACAATAAGGTCATCCATTCCAATACAGAAGAAGTTGAAAGCGTTTTAAACCAAAGAACAATCCAATCAAGCATCTCCGCTATGAATCCGAGAACAATCCGTATCGTCCAATCAAACACTCAAGAAACTGGAGCTATTCCGAATGTAAAAGAAATCACTTCCAATTTGAATCAAAGAACAATCCAAATCCTTCCATTAAACAGCCAAGATATCGCTTCCACCTCTTCCGAAAGGACAAATAATGAATTTTCTAGAGTTATAGAAAAATTTACTTTGAATCCCCAGGTGATTACCATGAAAAACGATTCAAACTCTATGCTTCGCGGTACAATGGACAATTTTAATCCAACCCAACTGCCAAAGTATTGCATTGTTTCGAATCGGACATCTAATTTTTCATTGGATAATAGCATTACCACAAACGTTAGTCAAACGTCTAACTTGGAGAGAGTTGTGAAGCTGCCACGTTTTTGTGTGGTATCAAATCAATCAGATGGATTCGGAGCCAATATTATAAGTAATGGCAGCGAAACTGTTTCCAACGAAGTTGCGAGAGTGTCAAATTCGGAACGTGCCAATCGTATCTCTATCATTTCAGAGAGGTCAGGCTTGACATATCTACGGCCGGTTGTGGCGCAACTCGCACCCGTGCAGGCGTCGCAGGGAAGTGCTGCTTACCACGCCGTGGCTGTCCCGCTCCGAGCCATCTCGGGACAGTCCATTTCTCTGGTGCTGGAGAAGAAACCAGAAAGAGACATGTATCAGTTGAAGAGGAGATAAATTATTAGATCTGTGACATTTATTTAAAATTATTTTTGTAAGATGAATCATATTTGTGCATTTTCTTAATTGATGCACGACAGTAAAAGTCACACAAATGCCGCTCTGCTTTCAAAACAGCATAAATTGAGTAATGAGTACTTATGTACACGCAATAGAATTTATACTTCTTTGGTTTACATAAAAAAACCACTTGCTGTGTTGCATACCTTGCTATGGAACATAGCTTAACAGAATGTGCATGCACACAATGTACACAGTTCAATCATAACATATTATGATCACATTTATATTATAAAAATTTACCAACAAATAGAAAAACAAAATAACAGTGCATAATCAATTTTAATAACAGCATTATCAAAGTGATTTCATCACTTATAAGAATTGCTATTGATTAAATAAATCATCACTTAGAAAATGCCATCTTAGTTTTTGATTGGTGAGTTGTGACTTCATGGTGTTAAAAATTCCATTGCATGATTTCATTTCACATATTTCGTCGCATCCTAATATTTCTCTCTCAATGCCCCTAAGAAGTATAACTAATATAAAAGCGGATAGATGTGCTGCCTAATAATAAAATGATTGTCTAGAACAAACGTGTCCGCCTGTGTTTTGTCCATCACGCGCATGCTACAATTGCTTGACTTTTGGAAATGGGGTAAACCTTAATATAGTAACTAACGTCTTATTTTTTTAAGAAAAGAAATTAATATTTTCATACAAAGTTTGTTAAATCAATCAATCATAAAATTTCTATTATCGTTAATGACTGTCTCTCATCTTTCTGTCAACTTTTGAATGCCATAAAAATAAAAACTTTCAGGTTTCGATGCAAATATTGTGTCTAGTGCTGTTTAGGCCTCCATTGTAATTTTTGTACCATTTAAATAATTTTGTAATTCTATAATTTTTACGTTTTGAACCGGAAAAGCACTGCCTGCTAATACAGTAAACTATTACAGAGTGCAGAAACCCTCGACAACAATGCTAATAGGTTTTTAATTTCTTAAAAAACACTCATAACTAAAACATACATAAATAAAATTATTATTTTACACATTTACTTTTTTATTTCTTCTGAAAATAATGAATCTAAATATCAAACCCTTTAAATGCCATGAGTGTGTTTATGCGCCAAACCATGTGCATGTTTACCCGCACTTTTAGACCTTGCAGAAACAGGATTAAAGATGATTTTTAATGTCGTATATTTAAAGTCAATCTGCTGATTATGGATGACAATTCCCAGCATTTTATAGATGATGAAACCTTAAAGTGTTGTACTGAGACCTTCGTTAACCTGTAAAAAAAATTAAAATCTCTGCCATTTAAAAGGTTAACTAAAATGTATAATATAATAAAGTTTTTTTTATATTAACAAAATTCAATGTATTCAAGGCATTTCAATTGATCACTCACGAGGCACTCAAATAATTTTTCCTGAGGAACTGAATTTAATAAAAATACAGTAGAACCTTGAGGGTTACGATGACTGGTTTCAAATAAAATCCCTGCCAAGAAGAAAATTGTCGCGGGCTCCGCACAAAAGATGGTGATGAAGGAGAATGAACAAAGGGTGCATGTTCCTAGTTCTTAGATTCAGTGTGATGAGACCCATTTGTAAAATTAAAGGCTTTTTTAAGGTTATTTTAATATAAAGTCTCTTGGGAAATAAGCCCTACTGTATTTCAGAGTTGGCGATAGCTGTAATTTTTGTTGCATCGTACTTATCTTCAACTTTATTTAGGCTCAAGAGTCTGTTTGTGCAGGAGTTTCCTCTTGTGATGCTGAATTCCATATCTCTCTCTATCGCTTTCGGGATCTCCCTGGTGGACGCCGTCCATCTGGCACGCCATGCAGAGCTTTGTTCGGAATTTTTGTTGTACTCGCTCTCTGTATGTGTCAAATGTGTCATACTCATCTGTTATTATTTTTATTGTCGCTCCTGTCTGCTCCCCGTAACTCTTCAATTAATTACATTTAAAGGGAATAAAGCGATCTTTGAATAAAATTAGATTTATGTAAACCCAATCTGTTCTGAAAATAGCAATGTTTCTATTTTTGTGATTGTTACCCCAAAACTGAAAAATAGCAAAACTTCTTTATCAATCATGACATATTGTGAAATGTTATTATTTCTATCATTGTGATAAAAATATTGGCTTTAATTTAATATTCAAACTCTTTTAACGAAAAAATTAGTAGATGTATGTGAAACAATTTGATTTCCTTAAACTTTTAAATAATATTAGTACTTATTTTATTTAATAATATTCATAAAAAACTTGTATTTTAGGCAAAACTCCAAATTTACAATGACTGGTTTGTGTAATGATAGAAATCAGTTTAAAATCCGTGTCGCTTCGACATCACAAAAACAGATCTATTTTTAGAACATCCAGAATCATGGATATCCAACACTACAATCCATTTACTTACTTAAATGATTTGCATGCCATTATTGCACAACTGTCAGATGATAAATAATGATATTACACTGCACTCCATGTAGAAATATAGAAACACAAAATGCAATTTAAATCCCTTATAATCCACATTACCCTCGCTAGACATGTCACATTTATTAGACCGTGTAGATCCACAACTACTTTCCAAAGGCCTCAGGTAAAAATGCAAAAGTTTTAAATGTAAATTAATTAACCATTGGGATTCAAACGTTTAATCATGCTCATGAATGAGCATGCTCAAAGCTAACAATCAAACACACATGCTTATTACTGACATGCTCTTGTCATAGAATAGAGACACTCTTGTTCAAAATGGAAACTTTGCAAACTGAAACAGGAAATTCAAGTGAACCAATAAATCAAAACAGTTCCCGAGTTTCCATCCGCATATTTTTGATTTTAGTTTTTATAATTTTTATTGTAAAATTTGAATCATTCATGTGTTTTAATAAAGTTTCATAAACATTATTTCTTGCTATATTATTTTTACATAGCGGTGACCGAGTATTCCTAAGTCACGAAAAGTAATGTTTTGTCATCTCCCCAACGCGCCATATTTATTTCATCGGCTGCGGACTGAGAAATATGAGAAGATAAGAGAAGATCTCATTGATATTGATACTAGCCGTGAATGACATTAGCACGCTCAAAGCAAGCGTGTTCACACATGCTGAAAAGATACCCCTTATGGTGAATGACTTTAGCATGCTCATTACTAGCAATGTGCGTAAAAACATGCTACTGAATAGCAATTGCTCAGGAAGCTCAATACTGCCCATGTTCACGTGCCACAAATGAGCATGTGTATCAGTACCTTTAGTGATTCAGTGTAACAAAATAAAAAATAAAAACCATTAATATAATGAAATATTGTATTTATTACCAGAAATTAGCAATTTTTTGGGACATGTCATTTAATTTCGTCCATGATACATCATTTTTCTACACATAAATAATAACAGTGGCATATAAAATAATACCTTACAACTAAAATGTGAAATATATTTATTGATTTCTTTTTTTTTAACATTATTAATTAAAGCCTTTAATTATAATATAAAGATAAATAAAAAGAAAAAATCTCTTTTGAAAAAAAATAATAAATAAAATTGGTGTAATTTATTCAGTTAAGAATTCACCAGTAATATAAAGTTTGGGTTTTAGTTCTGAAAGCTAAATTTTTTCAAAGATGGATTTGTTCTTTAGTGTACATCATGTTGAATGAAGTGTCAGATTTTATTTATCATTTGAAATTTTTACTGCATTATTTATAAAATTATTCAGTAGAACATTTGTACATTTTGAGGGTATAAACAAATGTAAATAGGTGTGACTGAATCAAAGGCATTATATTGAGATATTTATAATATGGATGTCCATTTTAATTGACTTTAAACATCCAATTTACTCGCATGATTTTAAAATCGTAATTCCTCGATACATTTAGTGGGTAGACCTTTGCTGTCTACCCACTAAATGTATCGATGTTTCTCTTTTGTTGCAGTGCAATTGTACAAACATATTAAAAGGAATTAGGTTTTAGAGCTTATAGGAATAGGAAATTGAATATTTTTTAAGTGTTTGCCAAAAATGTTCTAGATGTTCCTTTAAGCTCCAAAATCGATCTAAAAAATGGAAAGAGTTAACTAAGATAAATTATAGAAGTCTAAGGCCCGGTTGGATTAGAATAAAAGTTCATTCAAAGCATAGATTTTTACGGAAACGGATCGTTTGATTAGTGGAGAACGCAAAAATCTATGCTTTAAACGAACTTTGAATTTGATTCAACTTGAAACAACCGGTCCTAACAGAGACGAAACTACGAATATGAGAAACGTGTGTGGAAGTATTTTTAATACAATGGCCCGGGGCTTACAACCTGTATGAGTTGGCTTAAGTGATCACTCTACGACATTCACCAATTCCACTGTAAGAACATCCGGATATTACCAAATTTAGAAAGGTCAAAATATACATTCAAATCTGAGAATCTTTTGTTTATTTTAATGAACTATGGTAGAGATATCTGAAGTCTTTTCTCATGAATTCATACATAGATTTTGTAATGAAACACTAGCTGGTAATAAAACCTCTATATTTTTAAAGTGGAGTAATAAGCAATATATTTTTTAATTATTACTTACCACTTGACACAAAACATTTTAAAATTACCTTAAAAATGTGCATACTGAATTAATAAATACGAAAATCATTGCATTTATTTTATTAGATCTTTAAAAGTAACTTTAACAAATTTAACTACTATGAAAAACTACATAAGCATTAAGAATTTGTGAAAGTTTTATAAATATTGTTCCCGAAATGAAGGCATCAATACACAGACTTTATTGTGGAAATAGTAACAAAAAAATAGTTTTTACTGTCCTCCCCCACCTGCCAAACATCCAACTCAAGCAGGCTTTGAGTTCAGTGGCACTAACATGCTTCAGCAATTACAGTCTTAAAGTTTTCTATAATTTTCAACATCATTTTTTATTTTGGCAGCATAATTTTTAGTTATCTGTATTTTAGTTTTCTGATTTGTATTAACACTAGAAGCGCCGCCGTCCCATCCGCAAGTTTGATTGTCTATAACTTTTTGACTTTTAGTAATTTTATGTATTTATATAATTCAAAATGTTTTCAATTTTATAACAAGAATAGTTTAGTAAAATAAATAAGTTATACCTAAAAGTGCCGCTTGTCCCATTTTTGTCCCGTCATTGTTTCGACGTAGACAAAGATGAAAATTATATAATAAATGCGTTTCCTTACCTTGGAAAAGTTAATAATAATAAAATGATAATAGACCAAATAATGAGCGTTTAAGCAGTAAGCGAAAAGACGAAAGTTAAAAACCAACAATCAAAGAGTGCTCATCAAAGAGGAGATCACCCAAATTGCCCCAAATTATCGTGGCAAGCCCAAGAATTTCGATCCCACAAAGAAGGGTCCGCCGCACTCGCGCGACGTAAAACTCAAACCTCTGCGTGGACCAAAATCCTCAAAGGTAACACCACCAAGTTCGATGGAGCGAAACGCTAACCCGACGCCCCAAATGAACGAACCGCTGTACATGGATTCCATTTTTGGAATAGACGTGTCAGTGAGAGAATTAAGACACCATGACAACGTTCACACTGACGTTAGCAAGTTTAGGTGATATAATACACAAAATTTATATCAACTACGGCACTGAAGAAAAAACAATGGACAAAACCTTGTCGAAAGAAATGCTGATGTACTATTCAACTGCCCTGTTATGGGGAAAGATAATAGAGATCAAAGCAAAACAATCCCGACGTGCGCTGACAACCGAAGAAAAGGAAGTTCGAAGCACTATCAGCACGGGCATTAAACCTGCCAAAACCTCTTTACGTATACATTAAGTTGATAGAAGATGTGACTGACAAGATGGGAAAAACAACAGAGTTTGGAGAAGTACCTTTCCCGACTGCAATCGCAGGAGGATTAGGAGGCTACCACGGACCTCTAATTAATGTAGAAAACCACAACCTCTTTGAGGAAATCCCATACCTGGGTATCGTTGCAGATATTCTCATGACCGCTTCGATGGCTCCTGATGAGCCTCAGATTAACCTTAGATGCTTACCGCCTGGCACTCGTGCCACGCAAAACTTATCTGGGTATCTGGGACTGGACCACGACGACCTAAGATGCGACAAATACTTAACAGTATTGGAATTACTGGAACAACCTTTCCAGAGATGATTACTAACACTAGGTACAATCATCGATTAATCCTCACAGTATCAGATGCACTTGGAAAATTACCAACTTACAAGAATGTGGCCGTTCAAATGGACTCATTGAGTAAGGATGGAACCGAGGCACAATTGATTACAACAGAACCACTCCCGGACACTGATCTAGGACTCAGATCGAACTGTGCAGCCATACTCGATGGCCGCTGATTCAATCTCGATAATTGGAGCATCCTATTTCTGTGGATTCCAACTAAGGTGGACAACGAAAATAAATAAATCAACAATTAATTTTATAAATTGTCAAATAAGGGAACCAAAAAGATTATATGGACATAGATACACCGAAAATCATAAAAAAAAATCTAAGGCCTATCAAAATATGGAAATCGGTGTTATAGATTTTTATCAAAAACATTTGTCTTGCCGAGCTGCAAAACATTAAATAGACTACTTAAAAATATTCCCTTAACTCCGGGTATAAATAAGCATATTTTGTAACAAAATAGGAATTTTAACAGAAAAAATGAATTTGCAATATAAAGTTTGTATGTCACTATTTGATGAAATTTCAATATCACCAAATCTACTGTATAAAAGTAGTATGCATGTGTGTGCATGCTAAGGGGGCTCAGGACTAAGTGGAAGCAACCTGTTGGTTTTTTATTTTGTCAAAGCACCATAAAATCACATGTATTGGCTTTTCATATGAAGTTTTTCTGTAACTTCGTATGTTATAATAAATTTGGCTAAAAATAAACTAATTCAAATCATTGTGCGATTATAAAAAAAAAAAATTTGATATGTCTCGCACCTTTAAAATGTTTCTCATCTATATAGGACGAAATATCCGACCATCCGGTCATCATTTTGAAAGATATTAGATATGAAGACCTTAAAACGCTTCTGTATTTGATGTACACGGGAACGGCGACGGTTCAGAACCAAAATTTAAATAGCTTTATGAATGCCGCACGTCTCGAAGTGAAAGACCTAGAAGTGCTTAATAATAAGGTTAATATTACCAGATTTCATACACCTTATTTTTTCCAATGACATCTTTTGACAAATGCTCAAATGCTAATTAAAGTTAGCATTGCTGCCTGGGTGTTCAGCCAACGTGTGGCAGTGTTTGAATCTTTATGGATGTTTAGACGAAATTGATGAGAAAGCTCTGGAGACAGCGGACTTCTTAGCTTTAAAAAAAATTATTTGATAGTGTCAATGGAAGGTATAAAAAATATAAAGTGTATAAAACCTCATATTACAAGTGAATACCGTTGCGCTGTTACTTCAAAATCAATTCATGAACCATTTTGGGATGAATCCATAATTTTTTTAATTCAGTTATGATCCAGTTACTCAAAACACATCTGTCCCAACTTCTTTGCGCAGTTGGATTAGCCCACTAAAGGGTATGAAATATTTGACCAAAAACTTTTAGTCTAATATAATTTTAAATTTGTTCTACCTCGAAATATAAATCAAGATCCACTTGAAAATTTCTTCTCCGTGATTAGAAGTCACGGCGTATGGAATGTGAATCCTACATGCACCACTTTCATAAATTCAATTTAAAGCACTTTAAATTACCAATCAAACATCTGTTCACTCTGTTGGGGCAAATTGTCAGATGATATAAGTGAAAAATTTCTCAGTAATTTATATATACATTTTTATCAAATAATAATGACAATGATGAACAACATTTGAAGCGGGAAGTACCTGGGTATTTGGCAGTATACCTCAATTGTACTCCAGTCTCTCCGACAGCTGCCAGGTCCAGTACAGCCAAAATCAAGATGACCCTATGCGTAAACAGTGCTGCAGAGGGTGGACTCTCCAAAGAGTTCTCGCTCACTGAAACGGATATGGGGTGAGTAGAGTGTGACTTCTTGTAAACACGAGGACTGCTCCACCAGCCTGCTAGCCTGCTCGCCCCCTCCCCTGCCCGCCCTGTCTGGGCGCAATACGCCGCTCGTGTCATGTTTATCATTTGATTTTAATTATTAAGTTTACTTATATACAGGGTGTCTCATAGCTAGTAGCAAAAACTTCTAGGGAGCCTTCTTCGTGCAATTTCGAATAGAAAATATTCATTACACTTTGGATGAAATGTAGAGTTACGAAGATAAGCCACATAAAAGTGTGTGTTTAATATCTAAAACTAGCTGTTACCCGTCATAAATGACGGAACAGTGGTTCGCGTCTTTGCTAAGCCTTAGTATATATTTATAGCATCTATTTGGCGATCTACGGAGACGCGGCCGTAGCAACGTGCGTTAATCGGTTGGTTCAGGTTTGGTGGCCCGGGGTTGTGATCAAGCTTCCACTAATGTTTCTGCTATCCTTCAAAGAGAAACACTAGAAAAGTATGACCGATTAAATATAAAAAAATAGCCTTTTCAGTTTCGAATGACATGGGAGAGAAATTGTTACTTTTTTAAAACTCCCCATTTCATAAAGGGTATACGAAACAACATGTCTAAAAATGTACTTTTTAAATATGAAGATATAGTGAAAACTGCGAAATGGGAACGTACTGTTAAGGCATATAATAATGATCAAACAAAGGATACCATTTATTTTGCCATGTCCAAATAAACTAATTTTAACTAATGTTAAGGACACAGTAAAGAAAATTAAAGTTAGTATTGCTGCCTAGGTGTTCAACCAACGTGTGGCAGTGTTTAAATCTTTATTATGTTTAGGCGACATTAACGAGAAAGCTCTGGAGACAGCTTTTCTTAGCTTTAGGAAAAATTTATTTGAGTATCAATGGAAGGTGTTCACTTGTAAAACCTCACTTTACAAGTGAATATCGTTGCGCTGTTACTTCAAAATCAATTCATGAACCATGTTGGGATGAATCCATAATTTTTTTTAATTCAGTTAAGTTCATTGATCCAATAACTCAAAACACATCTGCCCCACCTTCTTTGAGCTGTTGGATTAGCAAATGAGTATGAAATATTTGACCAAAAACTTTTAGTCTAATATAATTTTAAATTTGTTCTACCTCTAAATATAAATCAAGATCCACTTGAAAATTTTTTCTGCATGATTAGAAGTCACGGCGTATGGAATGTGAACCCTACATGCACCACTTTCATAAATTCAATTCAAAGCACTTTAAATTACCAATCTAACATCTGCTCACTCAATTGGAGCAAATTGTCAGATGATATAATTGAAAAATTTCTCGGTAATTTATATACATTTTTATCAAATAATAAAGACAATGATGAACAACATTTGGCTGTCGATCATCATTATTCTGAGTTCATTATATGATTCATAATATATATTATATATCTATCTCAAACATTTCACAAACAGTAATGCAATATAACCGGCCAATTTGTTGCAAAAGCTTAAAAAGAAATTGGAGACTGAGAAGTGTAAAACAAATTTAAAATCGTAAATGGCATTATCCAGTCATAAACTCATTACTGCTAGTGCGTGTGGTCCAAATACTAACTTTTCCTACTTTTGAATCATTTAATTATTTTACCAAAATCGTAATGTTGTGTCAATGTCACTTGCCCAACATGTCATAAATTTAAAATTGCTTCTCACCTAAACAGTATGATTCATCGTATCTGAAATGTGAGGAACAGGGAGATTCAATCTATAGACCTTATTTTAAAAATGTTCATCTTCACTTGGTGCAAACAAATTAATAAAATATTAAATAGCCACAAACGTTTAATTCTCGGTTCAAATCCTGTAAGAAAACAAGCTCACACAAAGTTTCTTAAAAAAAAAAAAAACATTACCGATCCAAATGGTGAGGATTTTCCGGAGTGTAAAATTAGCAGAAGCCATAAATATTCTGAAATTAAACATGAAATCAAAAAAACGCGAAACAAATTCAATTGATTTTTCTAGTGGACGTCAAAAAACTCTTAATATTTCAAAAGCATCCAAGTCGAACACAAAATCATCAGAAGCATATTTGAGTCTTTTCATTGCTGAACGTTACAGCATTTTGACAATAGACCATCTCGGAAGTCTGTTAAATTAGGTTTTAGATGACTTGGAGCTGCTCAAGATTTCCAGTTGCATCACACACAAAGCAGTGAGTGATAAAAGACATACTTAATCCACATTTTGTAAAAGAACTGACAAACAATATTGGTGATGGTTCATTTAGCTTATTGCCGGATCAATAAACGGACATATGCAAATACCTTGGAATAGTCATAATTTTCTAAAGCAATTCCTTGCGTAAAATTATTTCAACGTTTTTGAAACTTGCTACATTATCCGAGCGTACTGCTGATGAAATAGTTTTTACTATAAAACAAACGTTACGTGAGTTCGACATCAATCTACAAAAAATGTTAGGTATCGGCACAGACAATGCTTCTGTAATGGTAGGAGTGAATAATACCACGATAGTTGTTATAATACCTTTCTGAGGCCCACCACGGGGCATAAAGTCGGTCGTCCCGAAGATGATTCAGTTAACTTGGCGATGGAGAAAATATTTGCGTACATTGAAAATAATGATGACTGTCAGTTTTCATTGCAAGAATTAAAATACACTGGCAAAAATCCAACTGTAGACAATAAAACAATTAAGAGAAGATTAAAGTTAAAGTATGGTAATAAAATTAATATAACTGAGAAACAAGGAAGTTTAACATTTATCTGTTTTATTGATAATCAACATGATATTCTCAACAAAGCTTGGTATGAAAATAAAAAACTAAATACAAACAAAGAACAATTCAGAATACTGAAAGCTGCTGCATCAATTATTCGAGAGGGTATTCAATCTTAGTGGTTGACAATGATAATTATCAACTGTCGAGTCAAATGTTTGAAAATATTAACAGCGATATTCCAGTCATTGACTTATTTTTCGGAGTGAGTAATTTGAAATATCGACGATTCAAACTAGACCATTTGAAATCAATATGTACAATATGTATAATGGCTGCTGTTTGGTGTAGGTCTTTTAAATCAAGATTGCTGTTGGGTTTATCAGTTTTTTTCCATCAACATTTTGGATCAAAATGTCTTATACAGATTTTTTCATGTTTTGGCTTGTGTGCATCGTATAATGATACAATAATGTATGAGGCAGCAGCAGTTCTTCATCGTCCACCCGATATTTTGCCACCAGAAACTGACACATTTATTCAATATGTTGCAGACAATGCTGATATAAAAGTACACACTTTGGACGATCATAATACGCTCCACATCATGGGTATCATTAAAATTATTACTCCAAAAAGTTCAGTTATAGCAGAAGAGCCTATTAGAAATAGCATTACACTACCTATATAATTATAAGTGGTTATCCCTCACCACACATAAGATCATAATTCTTTTTGGTGTGGTACATATATACATACAAAAGAAATGTATTCTTGGATTATGCCTTAAATGTTTCTATTGTTTTAGTATCTATATATTAATTACTCCAACCAATGTCGTGCGTTTCTGCATACTGATAATTTCTGTTGCCATTTTAAATAAAACATTTTAGAGTACATTAAAAAGATTAAAAAATATAGGAATACGAACAAACTGATATCAAAAAACATCCAAATCCAAATTATCGAAAATTAAAATATCGGAATTTATAGATTTTTTGAAATATTTTCGTGGAATCCGTGTATTCAAAACAGCCAACGTAATTGCAGTCAACGAATTTTTGTGCTGGCCATACCGCTTTATGACATTGACGGTAAGTACATGTTTACGCATTTCTCTTTTCTTTTTATTGTTTTTGCGTGGTTTTTGCATTAATCTTGCTTCAATAAACGTTCAAAACATTTATTTTACGCTATATTTTTTAACGCTTTATATATTTTTTTTAAACTGCGAAGTGATCTTAACCCTACATTCAAAAACATACGTCTCTCATATAACCTCAAAAGTAGCACAGCGCGGACGCGAAATGTGTCATTTTTATTGTTTTTGCATTAAACTCGCTTCAATAATACGTTCATTTGAACATGAACATTTATTACGCTTCATATTTATTTTATAACCTCAAAAGTAGCACAGTGCGTGGCGCGAAATGTGTCATTTTCCCCGTATTTATACATAAATATATTATTTTTCAGAATTCCAATGGAAGACTCAACATCACAAACCGGCAATTTGATGGAGGAGCTTTGTGGAAATGACTGGAGGATTGCAAGACGAAGAATTGAAAATATGACTCAAGAAGAACGAGAGAGTCAGAATGCGAGACAAAGGAATATGACTCAAGATGAACGCGACAGGCAGAATGCGAGACGAAGGATTGAAAATATGACTCAAGATGAACGCGAAAGGCAGAATGCGATTCGAGTTCACAATATGAATGAAGACCAGCGTGAACGTAACAATGCCAGACGTAGAGTGTCAAACATAACAAGAGGAACGTGAAAGAAGGAATGCTAACCAGCGTGAACGTAACAATGCCATAACAGAAGAGGAACGTGAAAGAAGGAATGCTATTCGTAGAATATCAAACATGACAGAAGCGGAACGCGAAAGAAGAAATGCTAGGCAAAGAGTGTATGCTGAAGGAAGAAATGCGACATCTTCTTATTTTAAATGTGCCATTAACAATTTTAATTCACTCGCAGATCAGCATTATTTAGGTTCCATGGAGAAGCAGTGTACTGTAGAACATTGCAAGGCGGTTCATTTTGGTGCTGAAAAGGGTAAGTTACTTCATTGCTGTTGCCACAATGGAAAAATATCCCCGCAAGTACTGCCGGAATATCCAGAAGAATTGCGGAGATTATTTCTAGAAAACAGTAATGAGTCTAAAAATTTTAAGGAATTTATTCGTCAGTATAACTGTGCTAATGCATTTGCATCTTTTGGAGCGCAAATAACTGACATACCAGGTGTAGGCCCGTATTGTTTAAAAATTTCAGGTGAAGTATATCATAGAACGTCTAGAAGTTTGCAGAGTGATGGAGAGGTGCCGGCATACGCGCAACAATATGTTTACGATGCGGATGAAGCAGTCAGGGTACGTATGAGCCATCCGTCTAACCTTAGATGTCAACAAAATATAATGAAAACTATTGATAATGTCATCCGTCGTGTAAGTCCATATGCTCTCCAATACAAAAGGTTGAAAGAAGCGGTTGAGGAAGAAGAATCTAGAGTTGCAGAGTATGGGGGCCAGATGCGGAATATTCAACTACTCTTTACGCGTTCTTCATTAGATGACCAAAGAAGGTATAATGCTCCATCTAATAATAACGAAGTCGCCATTGTGTATGTAGCAGATCACGAAGGTAGGTTACCATCAAACGTAGATGTTGCTGTCACCCTAAGAATGTAGGAGGTCTGCAGCGTATTAATATGTTATCAAAACATTTAGATCCGATGGTTTTTCCATTGTTATTTCCATCAGGTGAATTTGGTTGGACTCTAGGTATTGAACATCATCCAGATTTTCAAACAAACCGACGTCAGTCAGTTACACCTATGCAGTTTTACGCAAGTAGGATAGCTGTACGAAGAAACATTTTTAATTCAGTGCATTATGCAGGTAAACTTTTTCAGCAATATTTAATTCATGCATATATTGTATGTGAATCAAGTCGTTTGAATTACATTTGAATAAATCAACGACATTTGAGAGTTTAATGTTATCAAGGATTGCAAGACTATATCAGGAATATGGCGACGGAAAGAGGAGCACGACCAGGTAATATAATTATTCTTCCATCGACCATTGGAGGGCCACGCCATATGAACAAACTTTACCAAGATTCTATGGCAATGGTGAGGAAATTCGGTCGCCCTGATTTGTTCATAACTTTTACCTGTAATCCGAAGTGGATGGAAATTCAAAATGAATTAATGTCAAATCAAACAGCATCCGATAGACCTGATTTGGTAGCTCGCGTTTTCCAGTTAAAAGTTGAAGAATTTATATATGACAGAAAGGCACATCTTTGGCAAAATAATATCTTGGGTGTACGTAATCGAAGAACAAAAAAGAGGTCTCCCTCATCTTCACGGAGTGTTCACGCTTTGCAAACAGGATAAAATACGTACAACTTCAGATGTTGACAATGTTGTGTCTGCCGAATTACCTGACCGAAGTAATCAAAGATTGTATGATATTATTTTGAGACATAATATTCATGGACGTGTGGCGTTCTCAATCCTAATTCTGTATGCATGGTAGACGGTAAGTGTTCTAAAAAATTTCCAAAATTATTCAGAGATGACACTAATAACAATTTTGCAGGTTATCCAGAATACAGAAGACGAGATAATTTTGCAGGTAATCATGTTGTTCGTGGAAAACGTATCGATAATCGATTTGTTGTACCATATAACCCGTACCTCAGTCAAAAATATAATGCGCACATCAACGTTGAAATTTGTTCTTCCATTTTGAGTGTTAAATATATTCATAAATATATATCTAAAGGTTTCGATTGTGCTCGAATTCAAATTCACCAAAATCCTGAAAATTTACAATCAAATGAAACTGTGGAGTATGACGAAATAAGTCAATTTATCAATTGTCGATATGTTAGTGCACCGGAGGCTGCATGGCGAATCATGGAAAACCCCATATATGATCATTCACATTCTGTTATGCTTCTTTCAGTGCATTTACCAAATGGACAGCAAATTTATTTTTCAGAAGGACGCGAAGAAGAAGCTCTTCGGGCAGCGGCCTCAAATAATACAACATTAACTGCATGGTTTAAACTTAACCAACAAGATAATGAGGCATGTAATATTAAGTATCAGGATTTACCTAATTTCTATGTTTTTTCCAGCAATAAGCAGTGGAAGAAGAGGCAACGTGGCGGGGACAAGATTATTGGTCGCATGTCCTCCGTTTCTCCTAGAAATGTAGAATTATACCATTTAAGGCTTATTCTTTTACAGGTGACTGGCGCTACGTCCTTTGAATCTTTGCGGACTGTTAATGGTTGTCTACTTCCTACATTTCGTGATGCAGCACGAGAATTAGGACTCATGATGATATTGGAGAATGGCAGCGTTGCATGGCTGAAGCTTCAACGTATATGATGCCCAAAGCTCTTCGTGACCTATTTGTCTTATTAATGATTCATTGCCTCCCACCAGATCCGTTGCAGCTGTGGAACGATTTCAAGGATTTGATGTCAGAAGACTTTATTCATCAAGGTGCTACTGCAGAAATTGCACAAAATTGTTCTCTTTTGTATATTCAAAAGGCATTAATAAATGAAAATTCTTCTTGCACATCACAGGGTTTGCCGGAACCAGATTACAGCAATACTTATAATGAAGTGGTTGATATTAATTTAGCATTAGAAAGTTCTTTAGGGTTAGAGATGGCTGGAAAACTCAATCGAGAACAACGTTGTGCTTTCGACAGTATTTTAAGTAAAATTTTTTCAGATGTACCTGAAACAAAAAAATGTTTCTTTATTGATGGTCCTGGTGGCACAGGTAAAACTTTCCTTTATAAGACTATTATACATACTTTAAGAGGAAGATCTAAGAAAGTTTTATCTGTTGCTTGGACAGGAATAGCGGCAATTTTATTACCAGGTGGACGTACATGTCACACGGCTTTTAATTTACCTCTTGATTTACAGAATAACACAACATGCAGAGTGACATCCAAGAACCGTGCAATTATAAGTGCAGCTGATGTTATCATCTGGGATGAAGCACCGATGGCGCCAGTTATAGCTTTAGATATAATTGAACGTACTCTGCGCGATATAATGGGTAATAATGATATTTTTGGCAATAAAGTAATCATTTTGGGCGGTGACTTTCGACAAATTCTACCAGTTTCTCGAAGGGCTTCTCGCGGTCAGTTAGTAGCGACATCTATTAAAAACAGCCAACATTGGAAAAATTTTACTATTTTCAATTTGAAAACTAATGTCCCCGCTTTAGAAGGTGAAAATTCATTTACACAGTGGCTTTTAGATTTAGGCGATGGAAAGCTGCCTCCTGTGGAAGGAAAGTACGCGTCATCAGTGCTTATTCCAAATGAAAGTGTAAGTCAAAATGTTGTTCAAAGCATATATAATGAAGTACATTCTATTGCGGATGTTCCCCTCATTAGGGAAACACCCGCAATAGAACGAAACGAAGATAGAGGAAACGAGCGATACTGTGTCCAAAGAATGAACATGCTCGATTGGTTTTTGATTGATTGGTTGGCTCGATCGAAATTTTGTCTGTCACTGACACTACCATAGACAATAAAACCTGATTTTTACTCCGTAATGTTGATGAATTCATTATTTTTAAACCAGCCAAACATAAAAACTCAAAAGTTGGCAGCATCACAATCTTATACAGTAACTGTCAAGAAACATAAAAGAAATATTGCTTATTTTAGAATATGGCCGATTATCAAGTTCTATTAATTTTGTAACAGTAAGGAAAATATTTGCCGCGGGGCGACCACCGTAGCAAAAATGGAAATTTGCCGGATACAACTGGCCGCGAAGCGGCTGACGTAGGCATAGGTAAACAATTGTGTTTGCTGCATAGCAAACACAATTGGCCGCGCAGCGGCCACAATAGCTGCCCGCAGGGCCTAGCAGTAAGCAATCGGCTTCGCCGATTGCTTACTGCTAGTCTTAGATTGAAAACGCTAAAAATGTATGAAGCCATATGGAGGTTATTATTTCTAAACTGAGGGTAACCTGCAAATGTGATGATGGAATGCGTTCATCTTAAAGTCAAAAGAACTCCAGGACTCTCTAGAGGATAAGAGAGATTGCCAGCGGGTAATACCGAGACCAGTAACAAAATGCGAGGAGCGGGAAGAATCTAAAAAACGTATTCTGCAGCTCTCCTAAGTTATATACCAACTTTTAACTAAAATATTATAATCTCCTTGTGGAACTTGGGACTTAGATGATATGTTATATATCAGTAGTCCAAATATATATACATATATATATATGCTTGTTCTATAGATTGCATTATTAATTAAGATTTTGATATATTAGAAATAGTATTACACTACCTATATAATTGTAAGTGGTTATCCCTCACCACACACAAGAATCATAATTCTTTTTGGTGAGGTATATACATTGTGACGTTAAGTTTTTTTTACCCGAACCGTAATTAAATGATAATTAACAGCGATAGATTATGAGCGAATATACCCCGATGTTGCAATACAATTACTATTATTTTTTTGAAATGGTATACTCCGCTCACCGCGTCTAGCGACACATCACTACAAACCCACCGCATTCCCGATTCTACAGGCATGTAGCGAGCACACGCGTAAGAGCTTCCATTTTGGGAGCCTTTCCGCGGTACGTAGATACGTGGGAGCTGACCGAACCCCGAGTAGAGATGGCCGACTGCAGGGATTCAGATCAGCACACGGAAAGGAGAATTTCCGGAATCACAGCTTGAAGCGGTTGCATCGGGCCTCAGCGGTGAGGCTGGTTCGACCAAGGAGAAGGATGCTGCGACAGGATGCACGGAGGCATTATCAAGCCTTCCAAGATGTCGGCAGGGTCCTCCGGAAGCGTCGCAGAATAGAACCCTTCGTATGGTATATGGTCAAATTATTACGCAGGAGCATCATCATCATCATTTTTGGGGTTGAATTCGCTAGCAGCTAAGTTTCTAAAAAATGTGTGGGACATTTCCAAGGACATTTAAAATGATTTAATCATGGCGGTTCCGTAATTGGTGCAATGAACATTTTACCGTATAGTATTGCATAACGTCGATGTAACATCCATCTCAAACTTTTGATATAATCTTAATATTATAATGTTGTAAGTTGATTGTTTAATTTGTGTTGGTATGGGTATACAAAAAAAAAATATTCTTGGATTATGCCTTAAATACTTATATTGTTTTAATGTATGAAGCCACAAGGAGGTTATTATTTCTAAACTGAGGGAAGACCTGCAAGAGGTGATGATGGAATGCGCTCTTCTTAAAGTCAAAAGAACTCCAGGACTCCCTGGAGGATAAGAGAGATTGTCAGCGGGCAATACCGAGACTAGTAACAAAACGCGAGGAGCGGGAAGAATCTAAAAAACGTATTCTGCAGCTCTCCTAAGTTATCTACCTACTTTAAACTAAAATATTATAATCTCCTTGTGGAACTTGGGATTTAAGATGATATGTTATATATCAGTAGTCCAAATTTATATACATATTTATATGCTTGTTCTATAGATTGCATTATTAATTAAGATTTTGATATATTAGAAATAGTATTACACTACCTATATAATTGTAAGTGGTTATCCCTCACCACACACAAAAATCATAATTCTTTTTGGTGAGGTATATACATACAAAAAAAAAAAAAATCTTGGATTATGCCTTAAATGTTTATATTGTTTTAATGTATGAAGGACGTTACACAAAGTAACGGGGACAGACAGTGAAATTATTATGATTGATTTAGGCGCTTTGATACAAGTAAAATTAATATTAGAACCCTGCAAAAATTAAAATAAAATTGTAAGGTTTTTGTTATTTTATTTGACTTGTATTAAAGCGAATGAGGTTTTAATATTCTGCACAAGTTACTGTAGGGATACTCCCTCATTTCTCAGAAGATAAGTTAGAAATATGGGAAATGCAAACTTAGATATCGCTTATCTCCGTAACTCCTGACATTTTATCCAAAGTGTAAATATTTTCTATTCACAATTTAATGTAGAGGACTCCCCTAAAGTTTTTGCTACTAGCTACAAGACACCCTGTAAAAGGTGATTTAACATCCAAATTGTGCAGTCTGCTGTAGAGTCAAAACATGGAAAGAAAAATAGAGTCACTGATGGGGCTTGGTCATGATGAAGGAAGGATGAGATAATGGTGAAAAGAAGGGAATGTGGATGGCACCAGAAGAAAGGATGTCTGGGAAAGAGTTATCTTGACTAATCGACGAAATTGATGTATACATGTGGAAAAAACGAAAATTATGCCAGAACAGAAGAAGGTGGCGATGGTCGTCGTTAAGGAATTCCGATGGACTTTGCGGATCTGTTCATGGCCGCCCGTTCTCGGTTATATGCTGCCAGATTGATACCCGCCAGCGCCCGGCGACGGAGGCGAGGCGGATAAATGTTTTCCAGGAGATCGGAGTCCTCGATGTAGAAGCAGTGATGCAGATCCGAGGATGAATTCGGTCCACGTCCGTGTCGGCTCGCGATGGGTGGCGAGCCTGACGTAGAGCGAAGGCAGTCGCCGTGATTAAAGTATTGTCCGAATCATTCTCTACAATCAACAAGTTGGTATCGTTAATTTTGACTATGGTGAAATTACCCCCGCGTCGGTAAGACGCACATCCAGGAAGATGTGGCCATCTGGTCGTCTTCGTTTGCGACGATGTCCACCCAAATTCATTTTCTGAGCTTCGGAACTAAGAGACATTTAGTTGTTAATAATTGTGTGCCGTATTTGCCCGTATTTTAAGTTTTTTTGCCTTCAGCGGTTATATTGAGGGGCTATATCTAATGATTAATTTGTAGTTTTATTTGTTTTTCGCCGACCGTAGGGCCCGAAGTATACTCGTGACTTTTTCTGTTATTTTAAATCAGTCATTTGTGGACCTTACGGCGGCAATGTTTTGTTATTATCGCTTAATTTGATTTGCGGCGCGTCGGAGACCGCTGCCGATTTTGTGTAGAACTCCATTCTTGCAATAATTATGACGGCTCGCGGGGCGGCAGTGACCACCACCATGACGAATTCTTGTACCACTTTGTATTATTAAATTGTAAACTATAGAATCCACCGCCTATGTTCATATTTAATTTCCCGTGAATCTGATAATTTACACCTGCACTCACCTACCCACTACATACTCGCTTTGTCCATACTACACATCTATATGAGCGGTCAGTGGAGCGCTAACGAGATGGCTTTATCTGAGATCCTTGGTGCGACCTACTGAAGCTAGCCGGTGAATGTGATTTGTCCCAGAGGTAAGGCGGTTTATCCGCGGAACACATGGCAACGGTTACGGGTATCCGAATCCTGGACCTTCCAACGCGTATGGCAATATGAATGCCAAGCAACAGGGTCAGTTAGGTAACTCTAATAGAGGCCATCCGTGGAAGGGGAAAATAATAAACTAACTGCGCGAGCACCAGAAGCAGCCGGCCCCGCCACTACTGAAAAACCATCCCAGATGCTAAAAGGCATCTTTCTATCTAAAGCAGAATCAGTGCTTAAGAATGACCCATTGTATAATAATGTCGTATGTTTTTGCTATTGAAGCTTTTTCAGATACCGGAACCTCTAGCCACTTATCCAGGGTTCGAGGACCTTCCATCCATCGTCAGCAGTGTACGGTGTACTGGCCAGCCATTCTGTGAACTAAGCTGGTTCACAAGCTATATACTAAATAGAAACCTGCAAGTCAAAATAAACGAATATAAATTTAGAGCAAGCAGTGGTATACCACAAGGTTCCCACATAGGACTGTTCGTATTTAATTGCTTCATTAATGAAATTGTTGCAATTTTCAAAGACCAAATAAATGTCTTGTTATTTGCAGACGATATGAAAATCTATATCTCAATTAAATTACCAATTGTGGTGGTTCAAGAATCATTAAACAAACTTCATGATTGGTGGATCTACCAATATGGATTACTTTTATTTACTTTCTCATTTTATATTATGAATTATTTTTTTCATTTTATGTTATAAATTTCTTTGTCATTTTATATTATAAAAGGTATTTTGTGTAACATCAAATTACTGTAATAGGTTTAGTAACCGTTGAAATAAATAAAAAATTAAAAGAGATATTTTTGACATTTTCCTTAAATAAGGACAATAAACAAACTTTTGGTGATGATTGCTAAATTTATAACCGTGAATACCTATATATTTTAAAACAATAGCCAATATCTATATTGTTGTTGTGGTTTGCGATGTTTGAATTGGTGAATTTCAAGATCGAAATGTTACAAGTTTTATAAAAGTTCTAAGGGCTATATTTTATTTCCGAGCGAATAAATGTTTATAGGTTACAGATCAAATCGTATTTGCATCATTATGTCAAAATTGAACATTAATTCAATAAAATAATCATACTTAGGAGTTTCACAGTTATGAGTTCAGTTCAAGCTACCAACGGGAACGGTTGTTTTTGATTGGTACTCTATACAATGCGAGTAAATACCGGCCTAACACATCATGGCCGGGACCATTGAGAATATAATTGAAAATATCAAAAGTGATTTAAACAAAATATCTTCCCAAAAAGATAGTAAAATAAAAATAATAATTGAACAAAATCTCAAGGTATTAGAAGAACAAATTAAAAAAGAAAACAAAAAAAAAACAAACAGTAAACTTACAAGAAAAAATTATAAAAAATAGTGAAGAATACATAAAAAAACTAGAAGGATTTATTAGTAAATAAAAAAACATCATATGCCGAAATCGTTTCCACATCTTGAGAAACACGGCAAACGGAAATATTAAAGGAAACATCCGCAATCTTGATGACCTTGCAGGGCACCTGCTGTCCAACATAAGTATCTTGCTGCTTCAAAACCGCCGCCATCTACCTGTCTACCATACCGTTTTCAGGGAATGGGTGAGTGAAAAACTTGTTCCGAGTTTACCATGTAATAGTATCGTCGTCATGGATAATGCATCTTATCATTCCGTCCAGGTAGATAAAGCTCCTACTATGTCCAATCGTTTGAGTGAGATGAAAGATCGGCTAAGTAAGAAGAATATATTTTATGGAGATAAAATGCAGATATGCCAATTATATTGTGGTGGCCCAAGACACATACACACACACCGTGTAATGAGGTACCGCATGAGATCGCTGAGCACAGCAAACAGGCGACAATGTAAGCCGGGCCAGAGGGCATGGAGAGCGAGGAAACGCACCTTGCTGATCTAGACTAAATACCCACACGCGCGGCCGAGTAAAGACGAATCATAACAACATAGAACCCCCGATTCCTTTGTTCATGATCACTATATAAACGGTAGTCTCCAGAGCAGACCATCTCACTCCTGCCTCAGACCTACCTAAAAAGAGTGAAGTTTTAACAGATATAATATTTTTTAAAAATGAGGGTAAACAACACTGTTTTATTCCACTATATTTATTTTGAATTGTTAAAACGTTTTCGGGATTTCTCCCATTGTCAATAACAACACGTTTACAACTAAATTAAAAATAATTCGAGACAGAATTTATAGGGATTGGGTGGGAGTAATGGTGGTGGGGGTCGGGGGCGGGGTTAGAATGGATAGGAGTGGAGAGGTTATGGGTGGTATCTGGATGTTAATTATATTTCTATTATTTATTTTATTATTATTTATTTCTAAAATCTCCAAGATGTCCATTCTTCTTCCTTTATTGCACCCATATAATAATTTCGAATCAAACTTATGTCCCTCCATTCTGGCATGCTCTGCCATTTCTGAATTTAAACTAAAGTTTTTTACGGCTCTTTTATGCTCTTCAAGTCTTTCCTTTATTTTTCTCCCACTTTGTCCGATGTAAACCGCATCACAATCTCCACAACTTAATTGATAAACTCCGCTTTTATCTTCATCGGAGATTTTGGACTTATTGTTTAATAAATAACTTTTGATACTATTTTTCGTGTAGAACGCGGGTTTGAACTTTTTGTCTTTGCATGAATTTAATAGATCCGTTGTAAGTTTTCCTACATATATTATTTTTCTCCAAGGTTTATTTTTATCGTTGACATTTGGTGTTTTGTGATTATAAGTATGTGTATATTGCTGTTTGTGTTTCTTTCTTTTTTATAATATTATCTATGGTTTTTTCTCTATAGCCGATATTTTTAGCAATGTTAATAATTGTTAAAATATAATATGTACAAAAGCCGATAAGGGTAACAGCATTGTGTTGCTCAACAAAAGTGATTATATCGAAAAAACCCAAAACATAATTAGTGATACATCAACCTTTTGCAACACGATCCAACAGAATATCCAACACGGAAATTCCAGAAACAAGTAAAACAAACAATTAAAAATTCCAAGAAAACCATTATGGACAATGCAAAATACACATTGAATATAATGAATCCAAAATCCCCACAATTATACGGACTAACTAAAATTTACAAGGAGAATAATCCACTGAGACCAGTGGTTTCATATGTTGACGCTCCATGCTACAAACTAGCAAAATTTGCAAAGGATAAATTTTCAAGTGTTACAAAGTTTAAACCAATTTATGGAATGAAAAACTCGATAGAATTTTGCAACAACCTCCACAACATAATACCTCCGAAGAACTGCATACTAGTGTCATTCGATGTCAAAAGTCTATTCACCAATGTACCAGTAGATGAAACATTAGTCATAGTAAAAGAAATACTTGACGAAACTCAAGAAGGTGATAATGTAGTGAACGAAGAAATTTTAGAAATGATTAAAATATGTATTAATCAAAACTATTTTTGCTTTGAAAATGAATTCTACATACAAAAAACTTTTTTTTTACCGATTACCGATGGGTAACCCTCTATCGCCACTCATAGCAGACATTTTCATGAATAAATTTGAAGCAAAAATCTTATTGTCCATAAATCCACTCATAAAACAAATGCAAAATTACCAGAGATACGTCGATGATATTTTCTTCACTTTTACATCAATTAAAAACAGAACAGCAATTAAAAAACCTACTTACATTTTTTAATTCTCAACACCAAAAAATACAATTTACATGTGAGATAGGAAAAAACAACACACTTAACTTTTTGGATATAACAACAACAATTGAACAAGATAAATTCATTTTTCAAATATACAGAAAAGAGACTTATAGATACAATCATACACGCGACCGCATATAATCCCACTGCACATAAAATCGCTGCATTCAACTCAATGGTTCATAGATTGTTATCAATTCCACTGAAGCCAGAAAATTATATAAAAGAAAAACAAACAATTATTAACATTGCTAAAAATAACGGCTATAGAGAAAAAAACATAAATATTATAAAAAGGAAGAAACACAAACAGCAATATACACATACTTATAAACAATACAATACAAAACACCAAATGTCAACGATAAAAATAAACCTTGGAGAAAAATAATATATGTAGGAAAACTTACAACGGATCTATTAAATTCATGCAAAGACAAAAAGTTCAAACCCGCGTTCTACACGAAAAATAGTATCAAAAGTTATTTAATAAACAATAAATCCAAAATCTCCGATGAAGATAAAAGCGGAGTTTATCAATTAAGTTGTGGAGATTTTGATGCGGTTTACATCGGACAAAGTGGGAGAAAAATAAAGGAAAGACTTGAAGAGCATAAAAGAGCCGTAAAAAACTTTAGTTTAAATTCAGAAATGACAGAGCATGCCAGAATAGAGGGACATAAGTTTGATTCGAAATTATTATATGGGTGCAATAAAGGAAGAAGAATGGACATCTTGGAGATTTTAAAAATAAATAATAATAAAATAAATAATAGAAATATAATTAACATCCAGATACCACCCATAACTTCTCCACTCCTATCCATTCTAACCCCGCCCCCAACCCCCACCACCATTACACCCACCCAATCCCTATAAATTCTGTCTCGAATTATTTTTAATTTAGTTGTAAACGTGTTGTTATTGACAATGGAAGAAATCCCAAAAACGTTCTAACAATTCAAAATAAATATAGTGGAATAAAACAGTGTTATTTACCCTAATTTTTTTAAATATTAAAAATGAATTTCCACAATGTTACAAACAAAAAACTTGAACATTTATCATTAGATATAATATGTTTTTTTTTCAGAGTTTTACTTTTACAGAAGAAGATTCGGCAGCTATGGTGTCTTCCAAAACCGTAAGATTAAATTTATTTTATTTATTTATTTTTTACTTTTAACAATACACGATTATTATTTTTTAACGAAAACCTTACTACACAGAACCTGTGATGTATCGTTAATTTACAGTATAAAAAATTATATACATATAGGAATTAAAATAACACAACATACAAAAAGTAATAAAAACACAACGAACTTCATAATAAACACACTAATGAATCTTACGTGCGTACGTAGATTATATCAATAAAAGAAAAATAATTCTTCCGTACTATTCTTCTGTATTATCTCAATGAAATGCATTCTATTTCGTTTTAATAATTATATTATTTTATATTACACCAATGAGACTTATTCTTCATATGGATGGCTCAGTTCCATATAAAACCGAACCTCTGACACTTTAAAATACATTTAATTCGATAATCACCACAACCGATTAGAGCGAGAAACTTCAATATGTCAACTGACGCGAGTTGTTTGTTTATGGAGCACCATAATTCACTAAAATATATTTCCATACAGCGATATCTCGAATTGTATTTTTATGGAACTGAGTGATTGTTTAATTTTTTTAATTCCTTATGAAAACATCTGTCTATAAATAGAAAACCAATATTTTTTTTCGAATCATACCTTTGTGGAACTGATAAAGAACGATTTTTGAATATAATGGGTAATATAACTCAAAACTTCAATTTTTTGACTAACCGTTGTATGGAACTGAGCCATCGATATAGAAACACAATATGATATTGGAAAAAAACGTTTTTTTCAATACCCTTAACACTGATAGTAATTAATGTATAAATATATTTTTTTACAGAAATTTTCTCTTACTGATGAAGTTTCGGCAGCTACTGGCGTTTCTTCAAGAACAGTAAGATCTTTAATAGCAGCATTAAAAAATAATGGCAAAAATGACGCTGTGACGTAGTCAAAAAAGAAAAGAAACTGGTTGAGTCAACTCACTCCAGATACTTTTGAAGAATGTGTGATAAGAAGGAGTATATATGATTTTCATTTGAAGGAAAAAATATTACCTACAATCCCAAGGTTATTGCCCGTTCTACAAGAAGCCGTCGGTTTCAACGGTTCCGAGTCATCACTGAGGAGAATTTAAAAAATGTGGGATTTCAAGTAGTTGGCGTCAATATTTTCAGGTTGACAATAAATCTGGCAATGCTAAATGTAAATATTGCCCTAAAATTTTAAAAACGTGCAGTAATACTACCAATTTAAAACAGCACATGGAAAGGAAACACTCTGGTATCATTAGTATTGAAAATAAAGAGGTAAGTACCTACAATTTGGATTTAATTACAATTATTAATTACAAAGAAACTGGACTTTCTTTCTTCTTTCTTCTTTCTTGCACTTTCTAAACAAATACTGAGTTATCAATGATTAGTTTTCTAATAAATAATTATAATAAGAACACTATTTGCCATAGTACAACATTTTCGTTGCTATGAACCAACCAAATGATAAATCAGAGCCATTCAGGACTATATTTATAATGCCCGAGCATTAAGATTATTGACATGTCAAAGTTTTCATTTTGACAGTTGTAGTTTAGGGTTGGGCGTATACAAATCGGAAGATATACTTACCGATTCAGATAACAAATCGATTTACGATGTAAACAGTGGCTAATCAAGTCAAAATTTAGTTTTATTTTGATTGGCTTATATTATACGAAATATTCTTTTAGTTTAGTGGCCATATGATAAAGGATATTCTTAACCAATTTAATTTTGTTGTAGGATCATCCTGTCAAGTCGGGAAACAATTCGCAGGAAGAATCAATTGCAGACTTGATTTCAAAGCCATCGACATCTACACGTTCTGAAGACTCTGTGAATATGATACCGACTACTTCCGCATCTCAAATTGAAGATCCTGTAGGGTCTTCAACTCCTAAATGACAAAAAATAGGCATAGAAGCATCATTCTCAAAAATATTAGAATTTGGATCAGGGGGTTCAAAAAACAAACAGATTACAGACGCTATAGCAGAACTGATATACCACGATAATCTTCCCTTCAGCGTGGTTGAAGGAGAAGGGTTTGGAAAATTGATTAAATTACTTGCACCATTATATAAAATCCCATGTCGCAAAACGATAACCAGCATCATTGATGGAAAATACGAGGAAAAAAAGCTACTATAATCAAAAAGTTACAATCCGTTACCAATATATGTTTAACGATTGACGAATGGAAGGATTTACAAATGAAGAGCTATCTGGGAGTAACTATTCATTTTATCAAAAATTTTAAGATTGTTTCTTTCAATATAGCTTGTGAGCCGCTTTCGGAGAGTCATACCGCCGAATATTTATCAACCACCATTAAAAATATTTGTGAAAAATGGGAAATTCCTGATGAAAAAATTCTGGCCGTCACTACAGACAATGGTGCAAATATAGTAAAAGTCATTGAATTAGCATTTGGAAGAGCAAAGCATATTCGTTACATAGCCCACACATTAAACCTTGTTGTGCAAAATTCAGTCATGGTGAATGAAATAAAAATATTCATTGATAAAGTTCGCAGAATTGTACAATGGTTCCATCAGAGCGGAGTTGCTGCAGACCAATTGAGAAATTCTCAAAAGGCTGAAAATGTACCGGAAGGAAAAATTAAACACCTGGTAGGAGATGTTTCAACGTGGTGGAATTCAGAATTGCATATGGTTGAAAGGTTTATAGCTATGAGTGGGACGGTGGGCGGCATTTTGTTGAATTACCCTAATGCTCCTCCTATGATTCAAGCTAGTGAAATTGCTGTGCTGAAAGAGGTCGTAAAAATTCTCAAACCGTTTGAAAAAGTAAGCGAGGAGATGTGCACTGAAAAATATGTTAGCGCAAGTAAAGCTATTTCTATTATAATGTGCTTGAAACAATTTTTGGAAAAAACATATCCATCGCATGATTTGGCCATTCAATTAAAAAATTCAATAATAAATGAATTTAAGAAAAGATTTGAGCACATACAAAAAGTTCATTTATTTAATACTGCAACATTTTTAGATCCTCGTTTTAAAAAATTACACCTTGATGACGGAGCATCTTTGGCAAGAACTATGAACTACATTAAACGATCCATTGAAGAAAACCGAGAACCTGAGGATTGCCCACTGTCAATAACTTCGGCCGCTGATGATGTCGATAATGATGACATTTGGGAAACCCACAACAAGTTGTTGTTGGAGACTATGAGAACCAGTCGAAGTCACATTCAGACATCTGAATTAAGCTTGTACATAGCTGCGCCTCTAATAGGATTAAAAGAAGACGCTTTAGAATCCTGGGAAAGCTATGAGGGAGCTTATCCCAAACTCACACATTTGGCATGTAAGCACCTATTGGTACCGGCTTCTTCGGCTCCAGCAGAGAGATTGTTCTCGAAAGCTGGTGCCATATTAACAAAGACCAGGAGCCGAATATTATCCAAACGCTTACCTAAGCTCTTATTTCTGAACTCGTTGCCTACGGATTTCTAGTTTTTTTTATTTAAATAATTTATTTTGTTGATTTATTTTAATTTGAACCTTTTATAATTTGATTATTCTAAAACTTTAATTTGTGTTGATTTTATAAGAACTTACTATTTCAGTACGAATATCTAGTTTTTTTTATTTGAATAATTTAATTTTGTTGATTTATGTGAAAAAAAATTTTGATTGTTTTAAAACTTTAATTTGTGTTGATTATATAAGAACTTACTGTTTCTGTTGTTTATTTTTAATGAATAAATCTATTGATATAATGTATATGGCGTTTATTTTGAAATTAATTGAAAAATTAGGAAAAAATCTATTTATATAATAAAATCGATTATTTTCTTAAGAAAAGTCGATTATTTATTAATGGATTTTTCATACTTAAAAAAAAACGATTAATTAAAAATCGATTTTTTATCAACAATGTCACATCCCTAGATTAATGTTCTATGTAGATTATTTGCCACTTTGCCGAATATATAGTGACTTGCAAAAATAATTTGTTTTGATTTGTATATGCCTTCATCCGCCTCAACGATATCAGTGTCATTCAGTCACCCGAGATTGATAGTATCGAGGGGGGGCGTAAGCGCGGGCTTGCGCAGGTCTGAGACCTCCCGGCTGGTTAATCTGAATCATTTCTATCAGCCCGCCCCACTTAGGTATATCACAGTTAAGTGTAAAATGAGGTCATGTGATCAGGTGGCTGGCACTACTTCATTTGAATCTTTGCAGTCTGTCAATGGTTGTCTACTTCCTACATTTCGTGATGCAGCATGAGAATTAGGACTCATCGATAAAATTGGAGAGTAGCAGTGAATAGAAAATTCTATAGGGTTAGAGATGGCTGGAAAACTCAATCAAGAACAAGGTTGTGCTTTTGACAGTATTTTGATTAAAATTTTTTCAGATGTAACTGAAACAAAAAATGTTTCTTTATTGACGGTCCTGGTGGCTCAGGTAAAATATTTCTTTATAAGACTATTATACATACTTTAAGAGGAAGATCTAAGAAAGTTTTATCCATTGCTTGGACAGGAATAGCAGCGATTTTACTACCAGGTGGACATACTTGTCACACGTCTTTACAACGGGATAATGTGACAGCATGTTTTTTATCATACTAGGTATATCACACTAGTGCAGCCATGCGCATGGTCCTGTATTACACATATTAATGTCTTAAAAAGATAAGATAAAAAAATAAAGATAAAAAATACTCATAGCATATTTCACCTTATCGCCTACACCTGTACCTGTTCATGAGAGCATACTCATATGCTGCCTTTCTGATTACACAAATAATTGCATTGTGAACATTAAAACGGCTCTTGTCTCTATGAGTAAGCATAGACTCATTAACTTCCTTAGAATCAGTATAAATAAAGTAGCATGAGAGAATGTTGAAAAAATCACTAATGGTGCATTATGGCACAAATTACGTTTTGGACGTATAACAGTTTCCAAAACATGAATCAGCACATTGCAATACAGTACATTAGATGGA
Source organism: Agrypnia vestita (assembly GCA_016648135.1). Lineage (NCBI taxonomy): Eukaryota > Metazoa > Arthropoda > Insecta > Trichoptera > Phryganeidae > Agrypnia > Agrypnia vestita. The sequence continues at coordinate 60,952 of JADDOH010023966.1, forward strand.
TCCTTGGTTGAAAACATTATGGGTGCTAAAATTGTGGAAGCGGAAGCAATGAACGAGGCCGTTCTTTGGAAAATGACGTATTCCTAGAATTAAAGAAAACTAAGAATAATAATAACATGTTATATTTCCACAATTTAAAGATTGCCTCAGCTGTATTTGGAAATACCACAAAAATTGCTCATACTATGTATATCACAATTGTGCAAACATGCACATGATCCTGCATTAGAAACATTAATGTCTTATTTTTTGTACAAAATACTGTGAGCATATTTCGGCTTGTCGTTTACAGCTTTCCTATTCATGAGAACGCGTAGACTCAAAAGCTACCTTTCTGATTACACGAATAAGTGCACTGTGAACATGAAAACGGCTTCTCCTCTATCAGTAAACATAGGCCCATAAGCGACCTTTCTGATTACACGAATAAGTGCACTGTGAACATGAAAACGGCTTCCCACTCTATGAGTAAGCATAGACCCATAAGCGACCATTCTGATTACACAAATAAGTGCACTGTGAATATGAAAACGGCTTCCCACTCTATGAGTAAGCATAGACCCATAAGCGACCTTTCTGATTACACAAATAAGTGCACTGTGAACATGAAAACGGCTTCCCACTCTATGACTAAGCATAGACCCATAAGCGACCTTTCTGATTACACGAATAAATGCACTGTGAACATGAAAACGGCTTCCCACTCTATGAGTAAGCATAGACCCATAAGCGACCTTTCTGATTACACGAATAAGTGCACTGTGAACATGAAAACGGCTTCCCACTCTATGACTAAGCATAGACCCATAAGCGACCTTTCTGATTACACGAATAAGTGCACTGTGAACATGAAAACGGCTTCCCACTCTATGAGTAAGCATAGACCCATAAGCGACCTTTCTGATTACACGAATAAGTGCACTGTGAATATGAAAACGGCTTCCCACTCTATGAGTAAGCATAGACCCATAAGCGACCTTTCTGATTACACGAATAAGTGCACTGTGAACATGAAAACGGCTTCCCACTCTATGAGTAAGCATAGACCCATAAGCGACCTTTCTGATTACACGAATAAGTGCACTGTGAACATGAAAACGGCTTCCCACTCTATGAGTAAGCATAGACCCATAAGCGACCTTTCTGATTACACGAATAAGTGCACTGTGAATATGAAAACGGCTTCCCACTCTATGAGTAAGCATAGACCCATAAGCGACCTTTCTGATTACACGAATAAGTGCACTGTGAACATGAAAACGACCTCCCCCTCTAAAGGTAAGCACAGACTCTGAAAGAAAATAGTATTTATAGCAATTTGCATATTAGAAATAAACATTTTGTTGTATGGCCTATAAATCAAAAGTTCTCGAAAGATCGTTAAAATACGAGTAAATGGTATTGATACCAAAATAAATAATACATTAGACCTAGAGCCTCCAATCCGAATATTCGAACCCCGAATACATTTGCCTGTTTTTAAGTATTCGATATTCAAATATTTTAAAAAGTATTCGTAAAGTATTCGCTCTTATTTATATTATAAGATTTTTAATATTTTTCTAAATGAAACAGAGATTTACGGACCCTGGAAGTCACATGCAAGCATTCATTCATTCACTCAGGTATACGATTTTTTTGTCCAGAAGTAACGCTATCGGCTATATGGAAGTCGGATATCAAAGATGTAAACGCCTTTGTCGGACATTTTCTGCTTATCTTTATGGCAACAAGTTTTATTACATTGTTTTGTCAACGATGGAGTCGGCTTTCTATCATTCTTTAGTGCTTTCATAAATATTTGAGCCGACAAATGACAAACAAGAAGTTATATACAAAATAATGAGAAAAAAAACTTGCATGTGAGGTGTGAGATAAACATATCAATTCAACATTATTTTTCAATATATTTTTTGTTGTTTTTTTATAACATATATTTTTAAAAATACAAATAATTAAATTCTCTACAATTATTGTGTTTTATTTTAAATATATAGAATGTATTTATCTGTATTTATCATCCAAAGTAAATTATTCCTTTCTTAAAAATTTTACGAATATATTATCATTAACTATTTGATATTCGAATAGTTGGAATCACGAATATTTGGAGGCTCTAATTAGAGTACACACTAAAATAATTTAATGTATTTAAAAACCTTGACAAAATGTATTGTTAAATAAATACATATTAACACCAGACATTCTAACCCTCTGAGACCCTACGTATGTTCAAAAGGACACTATATTTTATTTCAAACGAACACTATACTTCAAACGAACACTATATTTTATTTTTCCCATAATATATTGAATATAAATGTCAGGTTTTTTTTTATGATTGCTGGCAATCTTGTCTATGGCGTCTATTTTTGTCCGCTAGGCTGTGATACGTAATTCCGCCTAAATTGTTGTTTGTATGGTTGATCGGTGTCTGTGGTGTGAGTCGGTCGCGTTCGCTACCTCCCGGTTAATTTGTTATTGTTGCGGTAATCCTTTTAATCGCTTTAGATTTTCAACTATTTGTGCTTTGATCTTTTTACTTTTAAGTGGCAGTTTTTGTGTAACGTATTATTTTTTATTTTATTATTACATTTCCTTTTTCTGTTTTTTTTATATAGTTCTTTTTAGGCATATTTACCACTAGTCCCAAATCAGTTTCTAGCCGGGTCCCCGAATTCTTTCGGGGACCATGGAGGAGCTCCTCCCGGACCCCCCGCCTAGTAAGAATGTTGATTCCGATTCAGAGAGTTCTCTGGTAACCGTACCAGATTCCATCATTCCTCCTTCTCCGTCGGCTTTTGTTACAGTTCGTGGTAGGAAAAGACATAGACATATACAGAGAACCGATAGTAGTTCAGATAATGAACCCTTCTTGGAACCCTGCAAAGGCTCTCAAGCATCCACAGAAAAGGTTCCTCATAACGCCCCAAGGATATCCCACGCTCCCCCTCCTCCAACTAATACCTCTAATCAACCCAACTTATCCAGAAATCTGTACGTTGAGAGTGACATAAAACCCTTTACCGTGCATGTTAGGAAGGAAACGCAGGAGGATGACAGAGGTACATCCCTTGACCCTTTTCACCTAGGTATCTTGCTGCGCAGGAATAAATGCCAGGGCATTGTCTCCGGTAGTTGCAAGGGTCTGGGCAAGAATAGGGTCAGCCTGGATTTCCAGTCAGCCTCCTATGCCAATGCCTTCATCCTCGGATCATTTATAAAAGATAACAAGCTTGTCGCTTTCGTACCTTCGTTCCATGTGACAAGGATGGGTATAGTTCGCGGAGTTCCGGTGGGTGAGGACTGGTCGAACGAGAACCTGGCAAACATGTTTGAATCTCCCCCTGAAGTGGGTAAAGTCTTAAAATGCCGCCGGCTTAACTTCAAAGATATGTCCTCCGGCTCGGCGGTTTGGAAACCGTCTCGTACGGTGGTTTTGACGTTTGATGGTCAGATACTCCCTGAAAGAATATTTTTAGCATACACCTCTTTAACTGTGGAAAAATACGTCTTCCCCACTATTCAATGTTGCCGGTTCGGCCACACTAAAACCTAGTGCCGTTCCAATCCTAGATGCTATAAATGTGGGGCCTCCCACCTTGGCGAGGAATGTGGTACATTAGACGGAGATATTAAGTGCATAAACTGCTCCGGTGGACACGCTGCTATCAGTTCTGTTTGCCCCGAAATCACGCGCCAAAAAAATATCAAAAATATAATGATGGAACGAAATCTGTCCTTCCAAGAGGCATGTAAAATTCTTCCCCCATCTAACAGATCATACGCTCGGGTCGCTTCTTCGCCTAGTACACAAACATCTCCTCAAAACACGTCACTTCATTCGTCTGGTAATCCCCCCCATCCCTTCAGACAAACAGTCTACACTTACAAAGTTCAGAAAGCTCCAGTCCTCTCTGCCCCCAGTGTCCCGGCTAAACAAAACTTGGCGTGGTTCCCCAATGGACAGTCTCCTCAACCGATTACTGGTTGTGGACTGCAGAATCCTTCCTCCTCCCTGAATCAAATAGATCTTTCCCAAATTATTAATATTCTTCTTAACTTTGTACTCTCGTCATTAGGAAATAGTAATAACCTACCGCCCAACGTTGTTCAATCGCTTTCTCTTCTCTCCCAATTTGTGTGTGCTAATGACTCAAAAGACTCTGAGAGTACTCCAGTGGAATAGCCGAAGTGCTGTTTCCAATAGAGATGATATACTCTCACTTACTAATACATACAATCCTTCCGTTTTGGCTATCTCTGAGACCTGGCTAAAACCTGGCTCTGTTTTTAGAGTGCGGGGCTATGTTGGTCTCCGTGATGACAGGGCGGATGGTAAGGGCGGTACAGCCCTTTTAATTGATAGTACAATCCCCTTCTCCCAAATCCACTTTCCATCATCTTCGGCGCAGTTTAACATTGTTGGAGCAAAAATAAATGATACAACTATCATCTCTATCTACATACCACGTCCCTCTGCTGGAATCATTAATTCAGTCAAATCCCTCCTCCAAAATATCCCTTCCCCTTTCATGTTATTGGGCGACTTTAACTGCCATCACACAGCCTGGGGCTCTGACTACTGTAACCTTCCCGGGAGGCTCCTTGTTAATATGATGGATGAATTAGATCTTTGCTTCCTGAACGATGGTAGTCCTACCCGTATACCCAGTCCCTCCCAGAACTGTAGTGTTGTCGACCTCTCTATTTGTTCTTCCTCCCTTGCTTCCACTACCCAATGGTCTCTGGATCCCGACCCCTATCACAGTGACCATTACCCTATTATTATAGACTTTGGGAATATTAAAATAACCCCCCCACAGTCTATTTCAACGCATAAGTATAATATAGGTAAAGCAAAATGGGCCTCGTACTCGCACACGCTCGATACAAAGATGGCCTCTCTTCCTGAGCCATCCTTTGAGAATATACTGCAGTGCTATGAGCTTTTTGTCTCATCAATTCTTAGTTCTGCGGATGAAAATATTCCTCACAAATCTCCAACTGTTCTCATCTCCAAATCTCCACCTCCCTCCCCCTCCTTGGTGGGACTCTGAATGTACATTGGCGATCATAGAAAGGAAAAAAACTAAGAAAATCTATGACAGAGATAAGAATTTGAGTAACTTTCTTTCATTTAAAAACTCTCGTGCAAGGACCAAACGTATTCTCAAAGAGAAAAAACGCAAGGGTTGGGCATCATTTTGTGATTCCCTCTCCCCTGATTCATGTATTAGCGATGTTTGGATTAAGGTTCGCCAATTTAGGAACTCTCACAAACCTCAATCCCCTCGCCCTCGATCCGCCGACTGGGCAGAGGAATTTATAGATAAATTGGCACCCCCCTCTGCACCTCACTGGGATTCTATCCCGTCCTTATATATGTTCCCGGAATCGGTGTCTAATCTAGACGCTCCATTTTCTCTTCGCGAACTCTCTTTGGTCTTAGAGCAAGTGAAAGATTCGGCCCCCAGAATGGATGGTATTCCCTATTGTCTTGTGGTGAATTCCCCTAAGTCTGCATTACTTTACTATCTGTCCCTCATTAATTTAATATTTGATTCCGGCAACATTCCTGAGGCGTGGAAAACTCAGGCAATTATTCCTATTCTCAAACCCAGTAAGGACCCCGGACTAGCCTCTTCATATCGCCCTATAGCCCTGTCCTCGACACTTGTAAAAATCATGGAACATTTGATAAAAGCCAGGCTAGAACACTTCTTGGAATCCAACGATTTGCTAGCTAAGTCACAGTTTGGCTTCAGGAGGGGTAGAAGCACACTGGATAGCCTCAGTATTTTCTCAACGGATATCCATCTAGCCCTTTCAAGGGACAACTGCCTAGTAGCAACTTTTCTAGACATAGCTGGCGCATATGACAACGTTATTATTGACACTCTCTGTAGGAAGTTAGCATCTATGGGTGTTCCAGCAAAGATGTGTTCATTCATTAGAAATCTACTGAACGAAAGAAAACTGGTTCTTAGAGATCACACCGGGGTTAATCGATCCAGGGTATCTTGGCGAGGCCTCCCCCAGGGATCAGTTTTAAGTCCACTGCTTTACAGTGTCTATACAGCTAACCTAGAAATACAAGTTTCAGGATTTGTTCGTATCCTCCAATACGCTGACGATATACTCCTCTACGTTGCGGATAAGTTTAGCAAGACTGCTGAACTTTATATGAATAACGCTCTGAAATCCCTTGCGAAGTGGTTGGACGGGCATGGCCTTGATCTTGCCGCCTCCAATAGTCACACTATGGTGTTTTCCCGTAGGAGACAGACGCCAGCGCTTAACATAATCTATAAAGGAGTTAAATTAGATATGAAGAACTCGGCAAAATTTCTGGGACTTACTTTTGATAATAAATGCTCCTGGAAAGCCCACACAGACATTGTCTTAGCTAAATGTGAAAAATCGATAAATATACTTCGCTCAGTTTCTGGTGTATGGTGGGGAGCGCATCCAAAAACTCTCAAAGTTATGTTTAATGCTCTAGTCAAATCTCATCTTGATTATGCTTCATTTCTTTTAGAACCATTGCCTAGATCCAGCTCCTCGAAGTTGGACATGATCCAAAATAAGGCTTTGAGATGCATTATTGGGGCTATGAGGTCAAGTCCTATTAACTCACTACAAGTCGAGTGCTTTGAACCCCCTCTTCACATTCACAGACAACTTCTGGCGGATCGGTTCCTTTTGAAAGCTGCCAGGATCTCATCTCACCCAATTCTCTCCAAGCTGAAACTTCTTACAGAATATGTAAACTCCAAACCTTTTTGGAAAGTAAAAAAACATCCGCTATTAGTAAATAGTTTCAAACTGATTTCATCCCAGCATTCCACGTATGCGAATAAAAAATATTTCCCTATTTACTCTTTTCCTTTCGATATTATCATACGTCCTCCAAACATTGTGCAGTTAGGTCTTATAAAATCAGATATAAATAATAGTCGGCGGTTTAAGGCCATAATAGACGATAAGTGGCCAGATTGGCTCTTAATATTTACAGATGGTTCTAAAGGAGAGGTAGGAAAGTCGGTTGGCGCCGCATTTTATTGCCCCAGGAATCAAACGTCCCAAATGTTCAAACTCCCTTGGGAGACATCCATTTTCACCGCCGAATGTCTCGCAATTCGAGAAGCTGTGAAATATGTTGAAACCAGTGGAGCGTTAAAAGCGATGATTCTCTCAGATTCCCTTAGTTCTATACAAAAGATTCGGGGGAATCCGAAAATCCTTTTGAACGATAAAATTAACCTTGAAATCCGGGACTCCATATCAAAGCTGAAAGAACGCGGAATTGAAGTAGTCATTTCGTGGATACCGAGTCATACGGGCATCGAAGGAAATGAGATGGCGGATGAATGTGCAAAAAAGGCTATTTCCTGTGGAGATTCCTCGTATCACCAAGTGGTACTGGAGGATCTTCGACCGTTGCTAAAAGACAAAATGATGTTTGAATGGGAAAAACACTGGCGGAGGGCCAGTAAAACGAAAGGCAAATTTTACGCGTCCATACAGATTACTCTGCCAGCAAAACCTTGGTTTTGGGATTCTCACCTTAAACGGAAAGAGATTTCAACCATTTGCCGAATGAGAATTGGTCACATGTGCACCCCTGTGTATTTAAAAAAAATTAAGATAAAAGATTCATCTCTATGCGAATGTGGGTTGGAGGAAGGAAATATAGACCATATTTTCTTTGATTGTAAGCTTGCAAGTCTGAAGCCAATCTATCCTACTCTGGACAAACTCCAAATTCCTCTCCCAATTAATATGTCTTCCCTTCTATCTATATCGACACCTCAGGTGTATAGAATCTTAGGAGCTTATATTAAGGCCAATAACATTAAAATTTGAGTCCACCCATTTTCTAACCATTTGATTCATCACTAATAGCCCTGCCACTACTTAAGATTCTGGATACGTATTATTACTTCCCTCGGTTTCCGAAAATCTCAACGCTCACACGACGGCACTTGGTCAAGCAATACTATCTGGTACAACCCGTCGAAATAATGTAAACATTGCACCTACCGACTTTTGCTAAAAATACTAACTGTCACCAACTGTCTCTGGCGAGAACACTGGCAACGGTGAAAAGCCAAGAAAAGAAGAAGAAGAAGAAGAAGCAAGATTAGCGGTACAAAATGGCATTCTAGTGCCAACTCTGATGTATGGGAGTGAAGCCTGGAATTATTGACAAAAAAATAATTAAAGTAGAATAAAGAAAGGAGTGCTGAGATGGTTTGGTCATGTAAAACTTGTGAGCGAGGAAAGGATGGTTTAGAAAATATATGCGTTGAGTGGCGAAAGGCAACAGGAGGCGTCCGCGAAAGACCTATCCCGATCAGATACTACAAGTATTGGAGATCAGCCCTGTTAAAGGCTTCAATAACAGGTATGAATGTAGCCAAAGCAAAAGTGGTGTGCCAAGATAGAAGAATATGGTGTTCTATCCTCTCTATCTACCCCTAAAGAGAAACTAAGTGGTGGTTAATTAGTTAGCAACATATATTTTCACAATAAATCAGCCCTGTAATTGGATCCGAAAGCTCGTAGAAACACGGC
>JADDOH010023967.1:0-79281 GCA_016648135.1 Agrypnia vestita
TGTTTTGTATAATTTTAAACAGTTTACAAATAACACTTTATTGGTTACAACTTATTTTATGCTTTGCCAGCATTTCTAGGTTTTAGTCCGATCCAAAATCCGTTCTCAGAGTTCATGTTGAAGGTGTCATTTCTTAGCTTGATTGGATTTTGCGTTCTGGCGACCGGCACCAGCTCAAATTTGTGTAAAAGGTGGAAGATCACTGCCTTAGATTCCAACAACGCGAATCGGGAACCTAAAAAGTTAATAAAAGTTGAAATTAACAGGTCTATATGTACAGGGTTATTTGGAAAACATTTAAAACCTCGCAGGACTATATTCCTGCCTTGATTATGAGTCGAAAATGTTTAAACTATCATGACCTAATATCAATAGTTATGGAGATATGCGACATCAAAGTTTGCATTTTTTTTCAATATTTCTGACTTATTTTTTGAAAAATGTTGGACTATCATTACAGTAGCTGGCATTGAATTCATCCACCTTATCCCACACTTTTCCATAGTGCACGCTCTACTAAAATCTTTTGTCTATGACTTTGGCACAATTTTTTTTGATTTAGGAACATTTCAATTTTAATCGCTTGACTGTGCTTACTAGAGATGGAAATTTTAGTTCAGTTCACCAGATCGTCCAGTCAAATGAATTGTTTACTTTAAATCGTTCAGTAGGTCTTTGAATTTTTTATCCAATTTAACCCTTGTAAAGTGAACTGTTCAATTACTAGGGATGGGTAAATTAAAAAAATATATTGATATATATTGAATCGATATTTTTTCTAAAAATGCAACAAAATCGACCAAAAAAAGAAACACATCGACATTTTCTTTTTCATTTTCCCAAAATAAAATTTGGCGTCTGAAAAAAAGGTCGCTGGAAGAAAAATATCGAAAAAGGTACTAATTTGATACTTGAAAAAATATATATATACTGTTCGCTACCTAGGGGATTCAATTTCCAAAAATTGTATCCCCCAAACACCGCAAAATTTGAATTACCGAAAAAGCAGAATTTAATTACTAAACTAGTAAACGACCAATTTACTTGAGTGAACTGTACCGTCCGTTCGTTCAGTAAAGTGAACTGTTCTAAAAGAATGGTTCGTTCATGAACGACCCATCTCTAGTACTTACCAGTGAGGATCTTTGGGTGTACGTGACCATGCAAATCCTTCAGATAAGGAACAGAGTGAACCGGAAGAACACAGTGAGACGTAGCGCCCTTCTGATAAGGGAGGAACCGGTCCATCTACCTGGATCCTGGATCCTGGAAGCTGAGGGTGTGCTTCCTTTCATTGCTCATTGACCTCTCAATAAGCCTATACAAAAACCATTTCCGAATAACTCCTCCATTCTACAATCCGTGTTCAAACACTCGCCGATACAATTCCTGGGACCAATTCCAAACGGAATAAACGACAGCGGTACAATGTTGCCTTTATTTTCATCAGAAAACCTTTCCGGGTCGAACGTCTCCGGGTCCTTGAAGTACTTAGCGTCGTGGTGGATGGCGTAAATCGGCATCCAGATGCCTTCGTTGGGTTTCATCTGGAAGACGAAAAATATGTAATTAACAATGTAACGGATTATTTCGCGGTTTTTAGCGTTACTGCGTAAAACCGATTACCAAAAATTACACGCAATTAGCCCTTATATTGTTTCCAGTATTTTATTTTTAAATCCTAAAATCTACACAAGTATATATTACGTGGGGTATAAATGCAAAGGTCGCAACTCCAAAAAATTTTAAAAAAATGTTTTGAATGCAGTCACCGAGGATAACTAATTTAAAATGTACAGAATTCCTGATTTTATGTATCTATCCCTTCCAAAATCAGGTTTCCTACAAATTTATACGCTATGTTTCCTATTAAATCTCGAATTTAGTACATATTAGTAATCTTTGATGAGTGCATTAAATTAAATTTTTTAGATATTTAATAAATTATACAGTGAGAAAACACAACTCCTACACGTAGAAGCAAAGATTCTCAATCATAAGCCCTGCGCCACACTATAAAGACTTCCATACAGGTTTCCCAGAGCTTCGTCTCTGAGAAACTTCTATAATTTATCTTGATTCCTCTGTGTTTTTCCTAATTATTCCTCTGTGGACAAAATCCAGTAATTGTGTTCTCAGAACATATGCACTTATATAAATATATTTATAATAAAATATAATAGTTTTCTTACCAAAACTTGCTTGCTGTTAATATTTGACGGTGGCATTGTGTATGTTTTAATACATTTTCTGTCTACTGCAATAGCAGGAGGCCAAAATCTCAAGGTTTCTGTAAAATAATAAATATTAATTCAAATAAAATCCGAATGTAACATTATTACTCCCTTTCTTTTAACTCGTAGCGTCTGCTTGTCTGTTGTCTGCCGAAAAAACTTTGGATCGATTTTTAACCCTTTTCCATGACGCAATCGAGCTCAAACATTGCAGGCAGACTCGTGGCGACGATAAAAATAATCTTACAAATTATCGTTTAAAAAAAAATAATAATTAAAGTATAATTTTGGATTTTTCGAAATTTTAATGTTTTTTTCAAATTGGAATCCATACAAATGAGTAATGAGCCCGACGCGTGCAGTAGGCGCGAAACCCGTTTCAATGAGAAACTTGTTTTTTATGGGTTAGTTTTTTTTAATTATGTACAGTACTGTGCAAAAGTCTCAGTCCACCCTAGATTTTATAATATGTATTTATTTTAAACAATTGCAATAAAACAAAGTATCATCTAATTTTATTAAAATTGTATTTTAACATGAAAGAAAATTGATTTTTAAAAAGTAAATAGTAAAAAATATTAGATATTAAGAAATGACAGGTCTACTGTGGTTTCTATTGATTATCAAAACAAATTACGCGCGATTGGACTAGTAAGAAGTTTCTTCACTCTTTCGTATCTTCTTCGGCATTCTATTTCGTTCTTCTACTTCATAGTTGATAGTTGATGATTCGTCATGTCGTAACCAAGGTTACAAACAAAAAATAATCCAATAACAGCGACTACTATCATCATACATATACGAAACATAATAATGTACATTGATTTTTTTTTGACAACTTATAAATCGCACATATTACATATATTATTTTCAGTTCATTTAATAACAATCATAAAAAAGGAATGATATTCTAGCTAGACCGCAGTCAAAAGAATGTGCACAAACGCATTTTCTTTGCCGTGCATAGAGAAGGTACTGGTAAGGTAATGTAGTAATATTCTTAGGTTTTCACGGCCACTCAGAATCTTCTGGTATGTGTTTAATGGGATATTATGCCGTGTTGTTACAACCTTTCGGGACGACGTTTCGGATCCCATTGTAGGGTCCATCAGCAGGGCTGATGTGTTGTTGTGAGTGTTGGTGTTGTGGTTAAGAATCGGCTTGCAATACCGTGCCGAAGTCATGATGTGTTGTATTGTGTTGTGTGTATGATTCATCTGTTGTCTGATCACTATCTCTGCGGAGTCTGCGACGAGAATGACTTTCAAGCGCCGGATACCAAGATGTTTTTAATTTGAGACCATCATCTCTATTAATATTTATCGGGTGCTTGTAGATTTCTAGTGCTTCCTTGATACTAATGACTCTTAGGCTTTCCAAGGATTTTCGGTTCGAATGCAAAATGATGGCCGGTATCCAGAAAATGCTCAGCCAGTGCTGATTTTCTGGATGACCGAATTTGCATGCCCGTTTGTGCTCGGTGACCCTTTTGACGGCGCGTACAATTTCCAAAAGGATTTCTGCAGTGGGATCCGAAACGTCGGCCCGAAAGGTCGTAACAATACGGCATAATACCTCAGTAAACACAAACTTGAAGGTACTGTATATCTTTAGAGTTTTTTCTATATTTTTTTGTCCCGTTACATTTTTTATTCTATAAGGTAGTTTGTTGAATAATTTTGGCATAACGCACTGTTTGGTCCTGTCACCGTAATAGTTGTTTGTTTTTTTATTTCTAGTTTCTTATTCGTTATTTGTCTTGTCGTACATTCATGTTGTATTATTGTTTTAAATATCTAATTCTCGTATTCTTCTAGTGTGTTTAACATAAAGTTGTTTTTGAATCGGTTAGATTAAGATTAAGATCTGTGTGACTAATCGTTGACGATCAATTAGCAATTTTCCGGTAACCCAATTTCAGTCCATAAATTTTTATGTTTTATTGACTTCGGATAGGGGTACCTAATAATAAGACCTTATTTTTTTTAACACGTTTTATACGAAAAAATGCTAGCATCACCTGCAAGAGGTGAATAATATTTTTATCGTTGAGTGATATTTGTATAAATATTCAGTATACAAAAAAGTATAAAAGATGCCAAGGAAATAAAATAGGAATAAGAAAAAGAAAGCTGACCAGAGACGACCATGTCCATGTACTTCATGTTCTGCAGATCGTTGTAGTTGACCTTCCCCCCGCTGCTGGCCGCCACCTCGTCCACTTCTTCGCGCAGCCTCTCCTGGACCTCCGGATGCACCGTGATCTCATGGGCCAGGAAGCAGAGCAGGGAGGAGGTGGAGTCGAAGCCAGCGATGAAGAAGAGCACGGCCTGAGCAGTTAAGTCGTCGTCAGACCACTCTGAAAGGTGACAGATACTCATCAATCAAGGCTTAATAACTTAGTAAGTTTAATATATTTTAATGTAGATGGATATATGTGTGTGCAAGTAAGGTGGGAGATTCTGGATTGTGCGCGACCTCTGGAACATACAGTACAAGTGTTGAATTGTGAATTTAAGTTCGTTTAACTGAATTGTCGGTCATTTAGTCGTTCAGTTAAGTGAACTGTTCACTTTGAATTGTTCAATAGTTCATTTGACTGATCGTTAATGTGAATGTTAAAGGTCTGTCTGTTTTCTATAAATATCTACACCGTTTGTTCAATCTGACCCAAATTTAGCATACATATTCTTAAGGACCCGGCGGATTACATGGGCAGCATTATCCTTCCTTCTCCTTTACCCCACTCCGTCATCCGATGTATTTTCTGTGCAAATCTATACCGTTTGACAGATCTGACCCAAATTTTGTACACTTATTCTTTAGGACATGGCGAAAAATATAGGCCACATTTTCCCCTCCCCCTTTATGCCACTCCTTCCCTCGGTATATTTTCTGTACATATCTATACCATTAGACAGATGTGCCTCAGATTTTGCTTACTTATTCTTTAGGACCTGGCGAAAAATATAGGCAACATTTTACTCTCCCCTTTTACCCCACCCCCTTCCTATATCCTGCTTCCTATGTTTTTCGTTATATTTGATCTGATTTTGTCATTATTCCATCAAACCATTCTCAGGGAATATTTCTTTATTCTATCTACTATATTTTTCATAATATTTTCGTATTCAATGATAACTGGATGGGTTGCCATCCAGTCATAACGTAACGTAAAGATGGACTTTGGACTTTTAAATCTAGTACCGTCTTCAAAACAGTTTCACTTTAAAAATCTTCAATTCTCCTTACTTCTCTTAACCATCTCCTTGCCTACCGACGATTCTTCAACCATGGCGAACCCGGCTTCCTTGGTATCCTCGCCGGCTGCTTCTTCGTGCTTCAAGGATCCCGCCTTGGCTTCCATCAGCAGCTGTATCATGTCGTTCCTGACCACCTTGTTCTTCCTCCTGTCTTCCATTGTATCGGCGACTAGATCCCGAAAGAATTTTTTGATTTTTTCTGAAAATAGGGAGATTCTCAGGAACTGAAAAAAAATTCTATACTTGTGTACTAGAACGACAATGTTTATCGCAATAGAATTCTTATACTGGTCAGGTATAAGTAAATAAATATGAGTAAAATAAACAATAATTCAATGCTCCCATTATAATATGATAAATAGGCACACCATAACGCGTAGTATGCAACTTTTAAACGAACTGAACGATCATATGTTCCTTAAATTTAACTGTGTGTATTTTCCTAGAATCCAATAGCTGATCTCATTCTGTTTTCAAAATGTGTATAATTTCTAAATTATTATTAAATAAAATGAAAAAATTAACTTGATGCTTTATAAATATTTAAAAAAATTTAATATTTAAGTTTCATGAAAATTAAAACTTCATTAAAATTTAAAAGTGCTTCCATTCCATTATGTACTATATCGAATATGTGGTTGGTATTAATCATTTAGTAAAATATTTAATTCTCTATGTAACAATATCCATCACTAATGCCACCAAATGGCGCAAATAATGATGAGATATATAAAATAAGGTACACAAAATATAATTCTCTACGTAACAATGTTCCTCACTAACGCTACCGGATGGCTCAAATAATAATGAGGTATAACAAGCAAAAAAGCTTAATTCTCTATTTAATGATGTCCATCGTTAACGTTGTCTAGATGCTTTAGAGCAACGCTCTCTAGAGAACGCCGTTCTCACAGTCTTAACTGGCGGCAGAAATATGTGTATATTAAAAGTACGTCATTTTTGACGGGTTACGCCAGTTACGAAAAAATTATGATTAACCATTAAGTTACCTTAATAAACATTAGTAAAAATAATTTACCTTCATCAGCTTAGGTACTGACATGAATCCGAAAAACTTCAACATCCTAATACCAGAGAAGTCCGTGGTCTCTTTGCCGTTCTTGTAAAATATGTTATCCCTGTCCTCCAGGGAGTTCACCTTCAGCCCGAAGGCTGTGGTGGCTATGGCGTCATTGGTGTACCTGGTGAAGGCATCCCTCATTTCCACTTCGATAAGACCCCTCTCTGAAATATACGACAGGCTGTATGCTTCGTTACATTTTTATATGGACAATCTCAAGTAACGCACGACAGTAAGTGTTTGCTTTTAAAAGTAAGGCAATGTATAGGGCTTCAAAATAAGTAAAAACCGAAACCGTTTAACCGGTTTTTCGGTTATCGAAACTCTTTGACTCGATTAATTGTTTTTTACGATTATTTCTAAATTAAATGTAGTGTATCTCGAAACAAAACAAAAGTAATGAACGTAGGAAATAAGAGAATACCAGATGCGCCAACAATACTTTTCGATGGGGAAGCAATCAAAGAAACAACCGATATAAAATACTTGGGAATAATTATATATAATAAATTAAGCTTTTCATTGAACAGTAATTACGTAACAAAAAAAAATAGCAAAACGAATTTCACTCGATAAATTTCGTGTCGAGATGTTTCGAGAATTTACCAGAACAGCCCAGACATTTCGAGAGATTTCTGTAGACCTTAGTTTCTTCTAATTCTACCATCTCGTTGCAATATCATATTATCAAGTCTATAGTCTCAAAGATTATATACTACTTCGCTGACTCTATGATTATTTAAGTTATTGGAACTCAGCTGAGGAGGTGTAGGCCGTGCAAGAAGACACAGGAAGAAGGACTAACGCCTATTTTCCGGTTTCTTCATCTGCTCGAGGTAGAAGTCGGCCGACTGTTGCGCGATCTCAGCAATAAATTGGAACATTCCTCTCATCTTAGCGCTGGTGAAGGCGGGACTCAGCGTGGCTCTCATGTCACGCCATTTCTGACCTGGACATGGAAAACATTCTTCAATATCTATCCATCTCGTCACAAATTGGGGACATACAATGCTGGAAACAATGAATTTTCTCTGGAAAACTGGGAAACATTTAGAGAATGACCAAATTTTTCAAAAACACAATACTGGATTTTTTCCCCAGGGGACATCATTAATCAAGGTATATTATAGATGTTTCATAGAGGCGAAAAATCTAAATATAAATATTCATAAAAAATTAGCGCCGCCTAGGACACTAAAAACAATTTTTTGGCCGCGGACTGGCGATTAATGCTTATATTTTATTAATTATTACAAATAATGTCCAGTTTATTACTTTTATTTAAAAACAAATATTTCATCTAAGTTACTGCCCTAAAAAAATGCAGTCTAGAGTATACATTCTGATGTAAATGGATAATAAAAACCCTCATTTTCGTAAAAAAAAAACGCCGAAATATGCATTTGCAGTGAATGTCCAGCCTTAAATATCGACAGCGACCATTCACTGTAAAAATTGAAACGAAACGATTTTTTTATGGGTAGAATAATTTAATTTTCTAATTATGTACCTGTAAGCGAGAAAAGGTTTTTGCCAAACAGCGGGTCGGACATCTCATCAATCATCGGCATATGATCTGAGAAGTGGTCGAAATCCTTGATCGTGATCTGCTTCAGCACCTCGAGATCCTTCACCATCAGCAGAGGTCTCACGAACTGATGGTAACCGACGTATCTGAGGAATTTCAAATCGTTTCCCAGTTAAAAAATCATGAAACACCTTTTTTATCATCTTAGATTGATGGGAAAAACCCTGCTGATGAACATGCTGCAGAAGAGGTACAAAAGTCAATTTAATCTGTGAATACAAAAGAAGAAAATGGATAACCAGTGGTGAATTCGTCGTTGCTTAGATTGAAATCTTTTTAGGGGCTTTTTATAATACTAAAAAATGAAGATGGTGTCTTAAACTCTTTGGCAACGAAAAAAAGGAGAAATAAATAAATACAAAACAAAGTTGATAGATTGAATTTTTCGAAGAATCATATGAGAGCAGTGAAGTCTAAGCGAAGGTCTTGTGGAATGATAGTAGTGGAATCGTGGTATTTCTAGAAGAAGAGGCATTAAAGTACACGGTTAGTATATTAAGTATGGCAGCACAGAAATTCTCTCAAAGCTTTCTCCATCAATCTTTAGAGGCTCCCAACGGATTGTGTAAGAGCTGTAATTTTGCCTCCGCATGGTGGCAAAGAGTCCCGTATGAGGTGCGGAAGCTGTAGGACTCACAATAAGCTGGCAATCAGAGGTAAATAAATATCGTAACAAAGTTGAGTTGATCTCCATAAACAGTAGTTAGGTCAACGACCAAAGAGAAGTGAACGTCAATAATTCTGACAAAATAAATCATTTGATTTACGAAGATTGTCTCACTTCTGATAAGGATACTGATCCAAATACTACTTAAAAATCACAATTCTGAGGCGAGGCAATGGGTAGTAGGTACGCATTTCAAGACATACTAATAAAGAATATTCTTTTATCTTAATCACTTACGTAAAATAAATCAACAGAAAAAACATACTAACTTTTCATCTGGAAACGCGTCGTACAGCCTCTTTATTAAGTCCTTGAAGTGCTCCTGTCTCTTGAGCACGCCCATCATGTGTCCCACGAAGGGGAGGTAGGTGGGCAGACACTTCACCCCCTTCCTGCTGAAGTGGCCATTCTCCCAGCGGCCGTACAGGAAGAGCAGAGTCACCAGCCCGATCAGCACCAGGAGGAGCAGCTCCCAGGTCTCCGGGAACATTTTCTGGAAGGACAGTATCGCAGGATAAATGTGCGCTATTCAATGTGCTGAAGAAAACACTGAAGGAAACTGGTAATGAGTTTTTTTTTCCATTTTTATTATTACAATTGCCATATTTCGCAGGTAGATCAATGATCTTATCTAACAGCCTTTTTGCCTTTTCGGTTATAATGAGCTAATCTTTTGAGCTCCATACTTCAAAATTCGGCGAAAAACCTAGTTTAACTCTATTACCGTGTTACATCTTGAAATATCCACAAGTTAGTGATATTTGCAGCCTTAGTCAAAAAACAGTTATGTTTTTATATATTTCTTTACATTATTGACTTTTTGTTGCTAAATATCATTTGCTTAATCTTCAATTGAATTTTATATTTTGATTGACTGTTTTTAATATTGCTGTTAGGTATCACAAAATCACAAAAGTACCTACGTAGATTTTTTAGGGTGTCCGGTAGACGGTTCTGAACACTCCTAATTTCCTTAAGTAATAATTCTTAATTAAGTTCATAGTGGCTCTCTTCTTACTACTACGACTAGAATACGCTAGAATACGCCTAGAATAATAGTAATAATACTACTAATAATAATAACTAATAATAATAATAATAACTGATAATAATAACTACTAATAATAATAATAATGATAATACTAATAGAATCTACACTAGAATACGCCTGAAAATTAAAGGATACAAATAAAATCGGTTTTTTTCAATTGATTGTGCAACTTTACAGATTGACGTTTTTAAAAATTGATTTTATTATTTGTATGTATCTATTTATATTTTATTTATTACACCTACATGTTTCGGAAAAACTACTTATGTATTTCACCTACATGTCTTTGTTTTTTGTTTTTCTAAATTATTTTTAAATATTATTGCTTTAGTTCTTGATTTCACACAATTATTAGAATTTTTTTTTAAATTGGACTAGATGTTAAATTTAATTTATTATTAATAATATTTTGTTTATTATTACATGCTTTACTAATTTCTAATTATTCAATTTCAGACCAAAATTATTTATGTTTTAAATAGAAAGTCCTAATTTTTTATCAAAACCGTGATAATTTTCTAATAAATGATTTGGAAATTCAGAAAAACCATGATTATTCAGACATCTCAAATGCTCTTTTACTCTTACAGTGAAATTTCGACTGATCTTTTCCAATATAAATCGCTGTACAATCTTTATACGACAGTTTATAAATGCCTGAATTACTAAATATTATATTGTCTTTATCTATTGAATTTATGAGGAGTTTCCCTATATTATTACCTTATCTAAATATGATTTGATTTTTTTTTCTATGTGATGTGAATTATATGCAATATGTTTTGATTTTATCTCTGTCTGAAGTGCACTTTATAATTATTACATACTTATTATACACTAATTATTAATTAAATTTCAAAAACAGTACAGGTAGTTGCTTTATAACAGACTAGTCTAGTTAAGCAACTACCTTTACCTTTTCTATGTAAAAAATAATTTAGAATAAATAAAAAAAATAAAAAATAAAAATATTAATTATTCGTACAAAATGCAGGTCAATATTTTTCGGTAGATGTTTTGAAATTTGATTCGAAAATGTATTAATATGTAAAATTCTTCGCTATAATTGTTATAATTATTTACATTTATCTGTGAATTGTATATAAATTGGTTAGTTATATTTTTCTTTCATTTATTTTTTTAAAATTTTATCACTTAATTCTGCATCGTATCCATTATTAATATCGTTTTGTCAAAAGAATATACCAGAATTTAAGTGTAGAAAAATACTAAATGATGTAATAAGTGTGATCGTTACCTTGTAGTCAATTTGTCCAATTCAAACAAGTTGATTCCAATTAAGTTAATGAACTGAATCGCGCAGAGCTGACACTGACTGACCAACTAGAATTCACTTCTCTTTATAGCCTGCCTGTGACCAATCTGACTTCTTTATCAAATCAGTGCCCCACAAAATGTTGGGTATTTTTTTGCCTTTTCGATCATAAAACATTTAAATGGTTTTATTTACATTTACAGTTGTAATTTTCAATTCAATAAAAAAATATTCGCCAGCTTTTAAATTGAGAATCTTGATGATCTTGAATCTTGAATGATTGGTACTCGATTCAAGATGGTCGATAATGCATTATTTATATATCTGGAATACTAATTTCAAGTGAATAAATTTTTTGACAGTTACGCAACAACCATAAACAATATACGAAATATACACATTTTACTCTCTTTGACGGCAAACTTTTAATTTCGCTTTATACAACTAACTTTCTGGTCTCGTGTTTCCGCTACATGCTGCGTGCGCAACTTCCGTTACAATAAAAATTTTACCTTAAATTCGTCAAAAGAAGTATTACTAAAAGAAAAACACGGCGTAAAATGTCGGTATTTATTGTACAAGGTTTTTACAGTTTTTTATATAAGTTGTTTCAATGTCAGGATGCAGCTACGAAGAGCGTGCGCTCGTGCGCGCGGGTATTTAAATTATTCTTACGTTTGCCTAGGGACAGGCGTCACGTATACGTGTCCCGTTCATGCAAGCGCCCGTCACTCGATTCTTACAGACATTAAAAATCAATGCAAGCCTGATTTAGTGTTCTAACTAACTTATAGGGTCACCTGTGTCTGTGCTTTTTAAAGTGGTCGGACGATGGCATAACCGCGCAGGCCCTGCTCTTCTTCATCGCTGGTTTCGACACCTCTTCCACCCTGCTCCGCTTCCTGGCCCACGAGCTCATGCTGCACCCGGAGTTCCAGGAGAGGCTGCGCGAGGAGGTGGACGAGGTGGCGGCCAGCAGCGGAGGGAAGGTCAGCTACACCGACCTGCACAACATGAAGCACATGGAGATGGTTGTCTCTGGTAAGCTTTTGTATTGTCAAATTTTCTTGACTTCAATGGAGAAGTTTTAAAGTGCTGATAATATGTTGTAACATTTAACTAAAATATAGACAAAAACTAATGAGTGAAAATTGTTGAAATCCGTCAATAAATAACAGAGAAAAGGGGTATTTAAGTAAGTGTATTTTAGTGTGGAACGTCTGACCTCCAACTCGCCTGTGACGTCAGGCACCCGCATAGTGTAAAAACTAATAAATCCCTCCATGTAAAAGCTCTAAGGGTGTATAATTATAATAACAATCTACAATTAAAAAAATCTAAATAATAATTTTCAGGCGTATTCTAGTGTACCTGTGTGTTAAAAAACTCAAAGTATACATAATTCCTTTAAGAATATAGAGGTATCTTACCAATTACGAAATTAATACATATACTTTGGGAAGGACCATAGACGTCTCTAGCATAGTTCCCTAAAATATTTGAAAGAATAAAGATTTCGAATATATATAAAAATGATGTGTGGATGTTTTTACGGTAGAATTGTAGATCGTTGCATTGTGTAAAGTGAAAGACAGTTATTACTCAATATTGTAATTTTTATAATTCGAATCATTTCTTTTGTGAGTGATTTTAAATAATATTTTCATTGTTTTCTTTACCTCCGGTTACTCTCGGTACAAAAAGCATTCCGTTGCTTGGGAAAAATAAAACATTTCTGTTGATCAACAAATATTCATATATTTCGTATCCCATAGCAACGATGGATTAAGGTTCTTTGCTCTCTTATATTACTAGCAGGGTCTGGAAATAGGCGAAATCAGTACAGTACAGAAATATATGTTTGTCTCACTCATACCGGTGTCTCTTCGAGTCTTATGTTTATTTATATCCAATCAGCGTCGCCACGTGGGATAAATGAGGGTCACGACGCTTGCGCACAACATGTCAAGTGACAGCAATGAGATAAAAATAGCATTTTCTGCCCCGCTTAGTCCGTGACACCTCCACTTATGGGCATTAGCAATTTAGGAGTATTACATATATGGGTACGCTAGTAATAAAAAAATATCTTATAACCCGACTGTAGCGCCACCTACTGGGTCCAGTTGTGAATCTAAACCATCCAGGGATCTACTCGAACGCACACAATAAATTTCATTAAAATCGGTCCAGCCATTTAGGAGGAGTTCAGTGTCAACACACGTACAGAAGAATTATATATATAAAGATATGGCGTCATCTCTCTGCACATAAAAAAATGGTAATGATTATTCACTTACACGATCAGCGCTTCTTATGTTTGAATATTTAATTAAAATATTCGTTTTAGAAACATTTTTATATAATATGGTCCGACACATTTAATTTTTAAAATTATTTTCTTCGGTAAATCAAACAACACTATTAAAACTTAGACAATAAAAGCATAAAACACAACAAAAGTTAAGTCAATTAAAAGATTCTTCTAGATCACAACGGACTAGTAAGAATGATGAATGATATAAAGAAAGAAGAAAAAAGGAAAGCGTAAAAATTAAATAGTGATTTTCATTAGTCACCCTATAAAGACTTCCATACATGTTTTCCATATAAATAGCTTCATTTCTATAAGACTTCAATACTTTATCTTATTTAAGAAATATATAATCCTGTAACATTATCCATATTTGAATATATCATAATATTCTATTAGATGAATGTTGTAATGAGATGGTAGAATACGGTGGAATTACGCACTATGAAAGTCTCTCAATCACTCCATAACACTCTGGAATCGACTAGTAAAGTCGAGTAACCGCTAGAAATGTGAAGAAGGTTCTCGAGGCATCGCGAAACCTACATGTTTTGTATAAAAGGGCGGAGCGAGTGCCACGCCAGAGTCGTTATTTGACGTTTATCTTGTGCCACATTAGTAGCTATAAAACCGTGGCGAGAGCAGTGTGACCATTGCGTGTTTTACGAGCGACAAATATTCGGGCAAAGTAACTATGCACGAAATTGCACAGAATATTCAAGAAAGTGATCGAAGCGATAGAAACAACGTAATTAGTGCGGATTGAGAAATTTAATAATACGCGTGTGAAATATTCTAGAAACATTTGGTGACTGTAAATTTAAGAACATTGCTAAGATTGAATTCGTGTCTAGTGACTGTTTATGTTTCATTTGTCTCCCATTGCCACGTCCGTAACAATATAAAATTTCGCATTTTTAAAAAAAAAAATCGTATACATATATAATAATGTTTATGTACAATCCACGATTCAATGTTGGTACCAACTGCAATAAATTATGTAGGTAAATAATATTCTTCAAGCAAAACCATTACAATGTTTTATTATCGAAAAGGCAAAAAAAATACCCACAATTTTGGGGGTCACTGATCTGATAAATGAGTCAGATTGGTCGCAGGCGGGCCATAAAGAGTAGTGAATTCTAGTCGGTCAGTCAGTGTCAGCTCTGTGCAGCTAGTTTATAAACTTAATTTGAATCCACTTGTTGGAATTGGTCAAATTGTCTACAAGGTAACAGATTAAACTTATTACACAATTTTGTATTTTTCTATACTTAAATTCTGGCATGAACCCACTAAAAGTTATAAAGATAACTGTAATTAAAGCATTATTAAATAAAAATCAACTTTTCAACACAAACACTCTACACAAATTTAAAATATGTTTTACTTTACTTTGTAATACACACATACAATATGAGTTATTAAATTACTACTATAGTTTCGAGAGGAGCAGTCTCTCTCATCATCAGGTATAAATAATAACTAATTTAAATACAACATTTATCAATCTACTCGGGTAGGTCAGGGAGGCGCGCGGTGGGAGGGGTATTTTTTCCCAAAAAGCTTTAGGATTGGTGAAGTGGACTAAAATGTGATATCATTTTTTTTTTAGATTTCAACGGTTTCATATGAGGAACCGAGTGGAGTAATTTTAATTTGTGACTATCGAAAGAATGATTAGTGTTAATTGTATGATGGGAAAATTCAGAGAAATTGTTATTTTTTAAGCAGCGGCGATGTACTTTTATGCATGTATTTCTAATGGTTTGGCATGTATATTTTTTATCACAGTCTCCATAAATTATTTCATACATCTTCTCACTTTTTTCCAACATACCTATTTTTGTTTTTGAATTAAAAAGAATTTTACCAATATTATTATGTGTGTAATATGGTCTTATGTGAGTAGGGAACAATTTGTAATTTTAGTAGAAATCGGACCATTATATAGAATTTTTCGCCAAAGTGTATTTATTATCAGTAATTTTAATGTTTTTGCCTAAGTATAAATATGTTTCAATAAGTTTATTATTAATTTTTTATTTCAACATTCTATCCATTAACCCGTAATTAATTAATTTAAAATTTTAATTCTAGAAACACGTTAATAAATAATATCACATTTCAGTCCACTTTACCACTCCTAGAGCTTTTTGGGGAAAAAAATACCCTTCCCCCCACGCGCCCCCCTGACCTACCCGATTACATGGATAAATTTTGTATTTAAGTTAGTTATTATCTATACCTGATTATGAGAGGGATTGCTCCTCTCGAAACTATTGTAGTAATTTAATAACTCATTGTATGTGTGTATTACAAAGTAAAGTGCAACATATTAATATCTAAAAAATTAGAAAAATATTTTATTATATGTACTGAATTCTAGATCTTGTGTATCTACCTCTTCCAAAATCACTTTTTTTTCCTATTCCTTTAATTTCCTGTAAATTTATAGGCTATATTTACTATATAATTTGGAATTCAGTACATTATATATTAGTAATCCTCTATGACTGCATTAAACATTTCTTTTTTCACATTTAAACACTTACCATTATTCAATCTTAACATTGTTTGTTGCGTACTACTATTCATTAATTAATTCAAAAAAATTAACTTAAAAATACTCATATCTTATCTAACTTTGTTCTTAACATCTATGAATCTTTTTAATTGGTCTATAAAATGAACACTATGCTTTTACATTATATGTTTAAAAAACTGTTAAGATTCCTTAATAAATAAATTAAAAAATTTTAAAAAAATTCTTTTGGATATTGCTGCCTTTGCTTTCATATCCTACGCACGTGTCAACTGTTATAATAACGATTAATGTAAGTAGATAAATGTAAAAAGATAAATGTAAAATATATTATTCATATTTATCCGACTTAAAAAATGGAAAAGTTTACATGTACATAATTGTACAACACTAGAACGCGCGTTTAAATTTTAGCGCCGTATGGGAAAGGTTAATGAGATTTTCAATATCTGTAAAGGCTGTTCAATATCTTCTGGTTAGTTTTCTATAATACATACTCTGCCCTGCGTATTTTAACTTTCTGACCGACGCCGACGTTTCGAATACATCAGCGCTGACGATGGACACTGCAATGGAATAATAATAATAATATCAATCAATTATGACTAATTTGTATTTGTATACGGGAAACCATGTATGGAAGACTTTATTGGGTATACACAGGGCTTATAATCTATCTCAGCTGGCTTGAGTGATCACTTTACACAATGCAACTTTCACCGATTCCATCCAAGGACAACCGTATCAAGTTCAGAAAGATTTATGTATTTATTCGTGCACCTTATTTGCATATTTGGAACCGTTATCTAAGGTTGGAAAATTGGTCATTACCACGATAACGGTATATAGATATCGCCGCTGGTAAACGGAACTTCAACTTTCTTTTTCTTTTTCTGTCTCTGTGAGACATGTATACTTTATCTTAACAATTAAGATAAATTAATGTTTATTCCTCTGTACACAAAATCCAGTAATTGTGTTCTTAAAACATACAAATAAAGATATTATTAATAATAATATCCTTTCAAGGCCACATATATTGTACTTCCAGACAATGTTCCTGGAGACCTGGGAGCTGCTCCTCTTGGCGCTGATCGGGCTGGTGACTCTGCTGTTCCTGTACGGCCGCTGGGAGGATGGATACTTCAGGAGGAAGGGGGTGAAGAGTCTGCCCACCTACTTCCCCTTCGTGGGGCACATGATGGGAACGCTGATGAGACGGGAACACACCAAGGACCACACGAAGAGGCTCTACGAATCATTCCCGGGCGAAAAGTAAATAATGTTTTTTCTTCCAAAGGATGTTTTTAGTCTTCTAATCTGAAGCGTTGAATTTAGATCATGTGCTTACTTCAGACCAAAATGTCAAGTACATAATCCTGCCATTTTTCTTAACTAAATCTCTGAGATTTATACAGGGTTATTTGGAAAACACCAATATCCTCGCGGGACTATATTCCTGCCTTGATTATGAGTCGAAAATGTTGAAGCTATTATGACCTTATATCAATAGTTGAGGAGATACGCGACATCAAAGTTTGCATTTTTTTTTTCAATATTTCTGACTTATTTTTTGTAAAACGTTGGACTATCATTACAGTAACTTATATCGAATATGAAAAATTCTTTCCCTTTAAAACAAGTCAAATAAAAAAATAAAAACCTTCGAATTCCAATTGGAAAACATTCCAACTGGAATTTTTTCAGGCTTTTTATCATTTTATTTAACTTGTATTGAAACGAATGAATTTTTCGTAATCGATATGAGTTACTGTAATGATAGTCCAACGTTTTACAAAACATAAGTCAGAAAGATTGAAAAAAAATGCAAACTTTGATGTTGCATATCTCCTTAACTATTGATATTAGGTCATAATAGCTTGAACATTTTCGACTCATAATCAAGTCAGGAATATAGTTCTGCGAGTTTATTAATGTTTTCCAAATAACCCTGTATATCTGTTTGTGTTGAATGAGGCTTGACACATTGTTGTAGAACACAACCCGTATAATAATTCAGTTTTTACCCTAATGCATAAGTATGGTACAATTGAAATATCATTTTTGCATTGTTACAAAAGTAGGCTAGAATTCGGTCAGATATATTAAACGTTCATATCTCAAACTCGGGTCGATATGAATGATGTGAATGAGGACAATATTTTACAAAAGATATGTCAGAGAGATTTAAAAAAATGCAAACTTTGATGTCGCTTACCTCCTTAACTGCCACCCAAAGCGTAAATAACATTTTGATTGAAAGAAGAAAACTCTCAAAGTTCTTACTACTAGCCATGATATATCCTGTATAATTCTTAATATTCCTACAGGCCATAAGTTGACAAAAATTATATCAGTAGTTTTAATGTCCTAGTGGCATAAAGTTTTTTTTTTTCAAAAAATAAGTTTGAAACTTTTATTATTTAACAATTCATCAATGAAAATAATTGTGGCAAATGTAATGTTTAAATAGTGTTTAAATTAAATTTATGTCCAGTGACTTAAATTTGTTAAAATAATTAATTTCCAGTTTTTTCATGTGCCTCATACAGCCACGGATAGTGACAATATCTTCTGTTAGGAAAAAAACATGAAAAAGACTCTTTGATATTTTTGGTATTAGCTACGTGTTTACCTACAACTCATGTTTCAATTTTTTACCATCTTAAAAGTCCCTGCAACACGAGAATTAGGAGTTTGTCATTTAATTTTTTATTTTTAAGTTTTAAGCGTTTGATACTCCGCAGATACGTTGGTTACCGCCAGTTCTTATCATCGCTGGTCGTGGTGAGGGACCTCGAGCTGTTGAAGCAGATTACCATCAAGGACTTCGACCACTTCACGGAACATCTGGGCATCATTGAAGAGTCGAGCGACTCGCTGTTTGGCAAAACCCTATTTTTTCTTAGAGGTAAACTGATAAGCGCTTAATAATTACAAAAAGTTAACTTTAAGACTATCTTTAAAAACTAAAAGAAAACTTCAGAATATTTAGGGTGTGTTCAAATCTTTCAGAACAGTGCTGGATTTTTGTCACAGAGACATTATTAATCAATTAATGTATATCATAGATATCTCACAGAGACGAAACTGTATTTCTTATGGGAAAGTAGGTATAGAAGTCATTTGGGTGTACATATTAAAAATTATTAGCGACATTTGTGGGGATTTACGGGAATGAAAATGGCTTTGTACAGACTGCATGGAAAGGCGGTTACAACTCATATGTGAGAGCTTGTCATACAATTCAAATATATATACAACTTCCAAAATTAGTAGGCTTGGTATATTCTATCATGGGTGGAAATGGCGATTGTTACATTGTGTAAAGTGATCACTTAAGCCAACCATACGATAGGTCATAAGTCCTATGTACACCCAAATGACTTCTATGCCTACTTTCCCATAAGAAATTCAGTTTCGTCTCCGTGAGATATCTATAATATACATCAAAAGAAAACTTAATTGATTATTCTTAATATTACCGGTTTCGTAAATTCATCTGGACGGACGCACCATAATAACTATTCAATAACTTAAATACGTAAAAGATTCAACTTTCGAGTGTGCGTAGCCTCGTTCGTGGCGCGAATGTCGGGTAGTTATTGAAACGAGAAATATATAAAATATTATTATGTTCGATTCAGTATTTCGATTTCTGGTACTTCTTTGTAAGTTATATAACCTGAGGCCGCTATTACAATATTTTTAAAAAGAATGCAAGGTCGTGGTTTAAGAGACCCATTCTTATCTTTCATACAATCTTATCTAAATGGAAGGCAACAAAAGGTCTGAATCAATAACTATATGTCAACCATATCGAAGTCACATCGGGTGTGCCTCAAGATGCCCATCTGGCACCTCTTCTCTTCAATTAATTTATAAACAATGGTGTAAATGTATTCACATATACTCGATTTTGGCTCTTTGCTGACGATAATAATATTCTTAAAATAATTAACACTACCCAATACTGCCTACTCCTTCAATCTGATATTGACTCCTTTGACAATTGGTGTAAAGTAAACGGCTTAGAATTGAACATAAACAAATGTAAAATAATGTCATTTTATAGATCAAAAACGCCTATCTCCTTTGACTATAAAATAGAAAATATTAAAATGGATGACTCAAGTCTATTAAGAACTTCGGAGTTCCTCTGAACTATAAACTTACATTTAATGAACAAATAGATTGTGTGGTAAATAAATCCTTAAAACTCTTAGGCTTTGTTAATAGAATGTCTTCTGATTTCACAAATATTTACACTATCAGAACTCTTTACTGTTCACTTGTCCATCCTATCTTAGAATATGCCTCTGTAATTTGGTCTCCCTTCTATATAAACCAAATAAGTCACATCGAATCCGTGCAACATTGTTTTTTAAGAAAAGTTGCATGGACGATGGGCTCGAATAGAGGAGACTACCCGTACAGTGAAATTGAGTCAAATTAAAAAATTTAATCACCATATTCAAAATATTAAACGGCCACACTGATATGCATTCGTTACTGGGCCAAATAAAACACAATATCCCTTCCCGTAGACTCAGAAATAATGACCTGTTGTTGCTTGACCATCATAGCACCGATTATGGATTCCATGCTCCCATGTCACGTTCTGTCGTCTTACAAACTCAAGACAGGGTCTGGACTTCTTTGGTGTAAGTCTGTGCAGATTCAAACAATCTCTGATTAGATAGTCCAGATCTTGTCTCCATCTTGTTAATACTTTTCATTTTAATTGCTATAACTTTTATTCAGATGTATTTTATGTTGTTCATGTTATGTGTAATATTTTATTGTACTACGTCCGTTAATTTCAATAAATAAATAAAACAATTTCAAAATATATTCAAAATGCGTGACCTGTCTCTAAAAGGTGGTTTGAAAATTCTGAAAAAAAAGTAAGAATATTGATGCGACGTGCAAACCTTGATTGCATCGATTTAAAAAAAAAAAACTACGTGCCACTGTTTAACCTGTATAGAATGCAGGAAAACGAGTCGACTTTATTTTAAGTTTGTTATGAATTTACCTAATTTATTTTTAACGAAAAACCCGGATCTGAAGCAATTTAAATTATTTTATAGGAGTCGTTTTCCATGTCCAGGTCAGAAGTGGCGCGACATGAGGGCCACGCTGAGCCCCGCCTTCACCAGCGCCAAGATGCGGGGCATGTTCCAGTACGTGGCGGAGATCGCCCAGCAGATGGCCGACTTTTACCTCGAGGAGATGAAGAAACCAGAGAATAAGGGTTAGTTCTCTATTAGGGCTTTGGCAAGATGGCGTCGATATTTGGCAATTCGATTTTTTAAATGATGCCAAAAAAATTTTCGATACCACCCTGGTATTTTAAAATAAAACATTTGTTTAAAGTGAGAGTGAACACAAATGTATGAAAGTTTAAAGTAATAATTTTAAATGGGTATCCGCTGAATAGATAGGATACGATGTTTATTTTTATTCCTGAATTATCTAAACCTATACCAGTAATGATAATACGAATTTCAATTCAGTTTTTGTTAAATATGGGACCTGTCTCTAAAAGATGGTTGGAAAATTCTGATAAATTATTATTACTAAGGCATAACCATCTACAATCTTACTAGCTAATGGGATAATATTTAAGAATTACATTATAAAATGGATAAACGTATTTGGCAACGAAGAGATAAAAAATATACTAACGATGAATACAATGTAAAATGTAGAATGATATAATATTTTAAACAATGTTGTGTGAATTAAAAAAAGTAATTAAAGACAAGAATTAATGTAAATATAGAATTAAGTGTAAGTTTTAAACAATGTTGTTATATATCGTGCCCACCTCGATACGGCCATTCATAAAAAAATATAAATAAATTAATAAATATTTATTTATTTATTTGTATAACACGATCACTTTCGACTTCTTAATATTCATTAGAAGTTCACCATCCATCCATATACGGGACTTCTTAGCCAACTTAAATTTATCAATGTGGTGTATACAAATTTTGACAAGTTACAAAGTTTTTAATGTAATCAATTTTTTTGACCCAAACTCAGCTAATTGCGACCTTCGCTTGCGACCATCGGGTATGTAATTAATAATGTGTAACGAAATAAATAATTCTATTCGGTCTCGACAGGAATGCTTAAACTGTGAGTGATTTTACTCGCTATAATCCGTCAAAAATTACGTACTTTTATTACATATTTCGGCCGCCAGTTAGGGCTGTAAGAAGAGCGCTATCTAGAGGAGCGTAGCGTTTTAATAACGTTGGTGATGGACATGCTTTTTTTGATTTCTATACCTCATTATTATATTATATCTCATTAATTTTTTAGCCTTCTGGTAGCGTTAGTGACGAACATTTTTGCGTAGAGAATGACATACTTTGATTAATGATTAATACCAATGATATATGCGATATAGTAATGAACGCACATATTAGTTTTAGGTAAAACTAAAATATTAAAGATGTATTTAAAATATGTATTTAAAAAAATGTGATTCTTTGTGTATTTTATTAAAAAAACATAAAGCAGGTTAGACATTCAAGGCTCGGTTGGTTCTAGGGAATGCAATCCCGATCCCGCGAGATCTCGAGTCATTTTACGAGATCAATCCCGAACCGAAAAATCGGACGAGATTATCGGGATTGATCAGCATTTTTTATGTTTTGTATGTTTAATTGTATATGTCTATAGAGCTTTTAGTATATACTTAAAACTTATGTTCATGTCACATTCGAATAATAAAAATAGCTTTGAATAATATTTGCTGTATTTTATCAACCTAACACAGTAATAAAAACTACTACTAGTTAGTAGTTTTTACTCTACTACATTGACTGATTAATGCTTGGAGAAATGCCTCACAGCCACAATGTTCCACTGCTGGACATAGGCCTCTTCTAAGAACTTCCAATGTTTTCTATCTCGGGCTATTTGTTGCCATGTTCGATCCACAAGATGGACATTGTCATCCGTCCACCTTTTTTGTGGTCTCCCTACTCTTCTTTTATTATTCCACTTGAGGATTTTTGCCGCCATCTCGCTACGTATCCCGCCCACTGCCAATTAAGTTTGTTATTCTTTCTGCAATGTCGGTAACCTTTGTTCGTCGTCTGATCTCCTCATTTATAATTTTGTCACGGAGACTGGCGCCTAGCATTTGTCTTTTCATTGCCCGCTGAATGCACTTTAGCTTTTGTAAGCTATTGACAGTGAGGGGACACAGTTTCAAGGCCACATGTCGTCACTGGTAAGACACATGAGCCATAGACTTTAGGTAACTTTAAATTTATGGGCACTTAAATTTCTCTATTTCTAAGTACATACTTTAACTTTCCGAACGCAGCCCAGCTTAATCCTATCCGCCTCGGTAGTTCCACAGTTTGATTTGCTTTTCCCAATTTTACTTTAAGTCCAATGTACATGTATTCGTTAATGGTCTCGATGGTTTTATTTTCAATGTTAACTCAGTCTTGTAATGTACTCATAATGTTTGTTTTTCCCACATTTATTTCCAAGCCAATTTTTAAGAATGCATCGTGAAGATCCTTTATCATCTCTTTGAGTTCGTACACGTCTTCGCTAGTTATTACTACGTCATCTGCAAAACGAAGATGGTTCAGGAATGATCCATTTATTTTCATGCCTTTATTTTCCCAATTCATTTATTAAATACGCCTTCCAGGGCTAGGTGAAATGTTGAGTAGAGATTGCGTCCCCTTGTCGTACAATTTTTCCTATGATTATTTTATTTGTTTTAAAATCATCATCCATTTTCACATCCTTGGTAGCATTTTCGTGGATTCACTTCACTGTATGGAAAATTTTAAACAATGACACCAAAATACATATTTATAATAGAGCAGGTGACTATCAAAACTGCATAAAAATTATACCCCCCTTCTCCGGATCCTTGTATTATTATTATACAATCAAATATGAAGATGAAATAATTATATGAACTGAGTGTTTCTTCCTTTGCGTGTAAGTGTTCGGTTTCCTCTATTATATTCCGGCATTAGATCAAATGTTTATTCCATTAAGTACACAGCGAAGAGGTACACAGGGCTGTTTTTTGAGCAATAGCTCCCATGTCAGCCCCATATTTTCGTCACCCAGTTCGGCATTATTTTAATGCTAAAGCGGTCATCCTTGCTACGTCGCTGACGCTTTGTAAGTGGCACGACGAGGCGACCACATAAAACCTCTTCGCTGTTTCTATAGTGTAAGGATGAAATTTAAATTTATAAGATGAAAATACAACAAAAGTAAAATGCAAAATATAAACAAGAAATACATGAAATGCAGTGAAATACAATATACATGTAAAGCAGCAGAACAAAAGAGATTACGCAAGGTGAAAGTAAATCAAAACCAAAAAAAAAGAAAATCGTACATGGTATAAAATGATTAATAAAAAAAAGCGAGTACAAAAGATGAAAGCAATTAAAAAACAAACAAAAAATGTACACGATGTATAAAGTACGATTACATGACGTAACAACCAGTGAAATACATATAATAGTTTCATGAAAGGCAAACTTTTTGAAGTGAAGTGAAGTGGTCCATTAAGTATACAATGATATGTTTAACCCGCGACTGCCTGTGTTTCAGAACAAGCCTGTAGTGGCGCGCCCGTCATTTCGTACGGCCTTTTGCCCGGCGCACATATACACACACACACACACACACACACACACACACACACACACACACACACACACATACATCAAGATACATAAACCTTTTTCATTTCAGAGAAAGGTCTTGTAGAAGTGGAAATGAAGGACGCCTTCACCAGGTACGCCACTGACGTTATAGGCACCACAGCCTTCGGGCTGAAAGTGAACTCCCTGGAGGACAGGAAGAACGAGTTCTACTTAAAGGGCAGAGAGTTATCGGACTTAACCGGTATTGTGTTTCTGAAGTTCTTCGCATTCTTTACAGCACCAAGATTAATGGAGGTAATTGAATGTTGATTATTTTTAATTTTAGTAAAAAATTTACTAACTTTGTCAGTCAGTTGTACCATTCTTGCCATCTTGATTGTATGTATTTCTGACGGAAGTGTTTTTTCTTTTTCGTCGAACATATTCCACGCATAAAACTATACAAAATAACGCATTTACAGTGGAGGAATTTTTTCATAATAAGTTAACTTTGCAGTTAACGGTGACACATTGAACGTCCTTCAAAGCGAAAAAACGTTAGCCACATTTAAATCGATTAATTTTAGTACTGAAGTCAAACTTCGATGTTGAATATCTAAAATTGTCATTGAAGATCGAATTGTTGTAGAAATCGAGGTCAAATCAGAGATGTCAATTCAAAAATTACCCGACAAGACTGGTTCTTAGTCCAGTGTTTATTAAAAAATCTGGAAGGTTTACGGAAACGCGGTGATACGAGGGTATCAAATGGACTCGTCTTATAGCGCGATGTGGTAGGACGCGGTGCATATGGCGCAGCTCAAGCGGGCGGCGCAAAGAAGGGACCTACCACACAAACTGAGCCGTTCTACGCGCAAAAGCGTCCATATCGGCCCAGCACGTTCACCGCCTAATTGGCATTATTTTTTGCTAAAGCGACCTCTTCGCTCGGTCTTCGTCAATAGTCAAGTGGGCGGCGCAATGGGGCGGCCGCAATGTACGTGACGCAGCAGGCGCGGCACAATGGGTGGCGCAGTAGGGCGGCCGCAATGTAATGGGCGCAGCAGGCGCGGCACAGTGGGCAGCGCAGTAGGGCGGCATTAATGTAGTGGGCGCAGCAGACGCGACCAAGATCTATCTCCATCGGCCAGCGCTAGGTCCGGGCAAAAGAGGTCGCTGGATACCTGTCCAGGAACGACCCTTTGCCCAACCTTTCAGTTCGTCAGTTAGCGCTTGATCGCAGAAGGGATCAACTGGAAGACATTCCATGATCGGCCCTCTGCCCGACCTCAAGAGTTGCCCAAAGGGCTAACTCGACTGCAAAAGCAGCCGACGAGGGTAGATGGCTACGGGCGATGGGTGAGGGTAGAGGCGGCGCCGACGCTATTCATACAAATCACATTATATACAAACTTCGAAGTCGCTTCACATTGATAATAGTACATTTTTGCTTAAATAATTTAAGCAGGAATCTACCTGTGAAGTATTATAGACTAGCTCTGTAACATCCAGTAGTTCGGAAAAAAAAGTTGAAAAAAAATATTCATCTTATAAAATATTACGATATATTTTAAAGTATTCATTTTATTGATCAGATTTAATTGACATTTGTATGCTGAGACTTTTTAGTCGGTTTGCGTTTAAAATACGCGTTTTTTAACTAAAAATACCTATATTGTTATTAAAAGTAAGGATAAATATGTTTTTTTCAGTTTTTGAGGATCAACCTAATGTCGGAAAGTGTCAAAAAATTCTTCCGAACTTTGGTTTCCGACACAATGAAAACGAGAGAGAAGAACAAAATCGTCAGGCACGACATGATTCAGCTGCTGATGGAAGCCAAAAAGGGGTCCTTAAAGCACGACGAATCAGCCGGCGAGGATATCAAGGAAGCCGGGTTTGCTACGGTTGAAGAATCGGCAGTAGGCAAGGAAGTGGTTCAGAGAAGTAAGGAATAATTATATGTTAATTTGTAGTAGGAATATATTATAGTGGTTTAGAGAGATATGGTGAATACATAGAATAGGGATCCCGATGCTTATCTTTGCCAGTAGATATGGATAGTTAGTTTTGCCAGAGATTAATTTTATTAAAAACATCATGTCTAAATATTTTCTTCTAACTTCCAATGGGTGTAGGAGAGTTATTGGATGATTCAATTGTCTTCTACTCAAGAGCTTAAAGAGAATTCTCTGGTACCTTTTAATCCTATTAATATGGACCGAGTATTGGGGATTCCAAATGAAATTAGGATCAAGAGAAGACATTCGATTTTTTTTGGATTTTTTGGAATGGTGTTCAGCCCGTATTAACATCATTCCAAAAAATGCGTCCTGGAAGTGTTTCAAACAATGGCGGGTCCCCTAGGAGAAGGAGTGTACCAAGAGGATAAATTTGAAGGAGTAAGTATCATATTTTTCTTCTTATTTCATCCCATTTCATATCGGAGGTCGGCGATCATATTAGCAATTACAACTTAATTCACCACCGCGCCAGTCTCTCATATTCAGTAGCTGTGAGAAGCGCTCTTCCTACGCTTCTTTTTCCACTTATTTTCGCCTGGATGATGAGTTGGTTTCGACTTTACTTTAGTCCGCTTATAATATGTCCGAGATACTATTTTTTTTTTCTTAATGATCCACAGCACTTCTCGACCTTTTTGCATGAACGTTCATATCTCTATCCACCTAGGAAACTTTCAATATGCGTCAATATCTTCTTCTTCTTCTTCTTCAGCCTTCATCTTTCCACTGCTGGATATAGGCCTCTTCCTTCTCTTTCCATTCTTCCTTGTTGTTTGCTAATTGTAGCCATTTATTTCCCCCCACAGCGGCTATATCATCGACCCATCTCTTTTGAGGTCTTTCGATGCCTCTTTTATTCTCCCAAGGTCTCCATTGCAGAACTCTGGGAGGCCATCTTGTAGCATCCTGCCTTGCAAGGTGTCCTGCCCATTGAAATTTTAGCTTCGCTACACGATACATGATATCCACTACTCTAGTTCTGCGCCTAATTTCATCATTTCTAATTCTATCTCTTAGGCTTACTCCAAGCTTGGATCGTTGCGTGCATTTGAGTTTTTCTACACATTTCTTTGAAAGGGCCATAGTCTCCAATCCATACGTCATCACTGGCAGTATGCATGATTCAAAGGCTTTTCTTTTTAGGCTAAATGGGATTTACTATTCGTCTTGGCAATTTTGCTGTTTGGTTATCTTTGTTCATTTTTATCTTGTGTCCTAGGTATATATATTCATCTACTATTTCAATATTATTATCATTGATAGTGATGACTTTGTTCTCTGGACTAAAAATTTTTGTTTTCTTTATATTCATCTTTAGACCAACTTTACTCGAAGCTTCGTGCGTCAATATAGCCACATATAAAAGCCTGGATATTGCAGATAAGTTCTTGATTTAGTTAGCATTAGAATAATGTGTATCAACAAATGTATTTCTGACGACCGAAGGTGCAATATTTTGTACAACATACTACGTATACTGCGTGTGACGTGCTTTCGTCACTTTGCAGGGTGGTCGGATGACGATATAACCGCGCAGGCCTTGCTCTTCTTCCTGGCCGGCTTCGAGACCTCCTCCACTCTTCTGTGCTTCCTGGCCCACGAGATCACGGTGCACCCGGAGATCCAGGAGAGGCTGCGCGAAGAGGTGGACGAGGTGGCGGCCAGCAGCGGAGGCACCGTCAACTTCAACGACCTGCAGAATATGAAGTATATGGACATGGTCGTTTCTGGTCAGCTTTTTTTTATTTTATTGCAATAGCCAATAATATTTTTCGGGAAACCTCCGCCGGGAAGCCACCAGGCCACCCTACAAGCCTTTACGTAATGTGCGAAAATTCTACATTGCACAATATAAAATTATGACCGACAGTTTTCACGATTCACATGCTGTGCAATTTTTTTTAGTAATAACATTATTGTCAAAAGAACTCAGCAGGTAACTAACACTTGGATATGGGCTTCCCTAATGTATCAGCCGATAAATGCCATTCTGACAAAAAAGTCGTTTTAATAGTCTTAATCGTTCTTCCTGGAACATATGTTCCAATTCAAAGTCCACAACACAAACTAGAATTGCCATCAATGGATAAAAAAATCCTAAATACCCATTAAATACAGTACCCACGTACCGAATAATTTTTCGTTTGTATAAAAAAGAGAAAATAAAATAGTATGCGCGTAATTCGAACACCAAAACACATTGATAGCGGCCGGAACGTATGCAATTCTCTTCAATAAAAAAAATTACATTATTGAGTGAGGAATGAACACTTTAAAAGTGAATATAATGCTGCGAAAACATGCACGATCAAACACATTATATATTGAAGGATGGCCCTTTTAAAAGCTTCAAGAACCCCAAACGTGCACGTGAAGATGTATGAATGTGGACGATTCAAAAGTGTCCTGCCAAGATAGAAGAATGTGGCGTTATATCTTCTCGTGATGGTCAGTTAGTTATTTGCAATTGGTTAAATTACCATCATAGGTTTTGATTGGCTAGTCGTGATTTCATGATGTGAAAATTCCGTGACACGATCCGGGCGCATTTCGTTGCATGACTTAAATTTCACCTCAAACGCGCCTCCAGAAGTAAAACTTTAAAAATGCAAAATTTAAGTGCCTTACCTCCATAACTATTGATATTACAATGAGGGCAGTCCCACCGCTCATCCAGGACCGTTTTATAAGCAAAAGCTTCTGTATCGGTCCTTCTCATTGGCCGCCTGGTTGGTATTTTTTAATGCTAAAGCCAACCGCGCGATCCGTTGCTATTCAAAATTTGCCTCCATTGTCCCGGCTATTTATTTCTTTATTAAAGACAAATCTCAAAAATATTATAAAAACATAAATAGAGAAAGAAAAAATAAAATAAAATACGTAATTCACGGGTGAGGATCAAAACAGACTAAACGGGGCAACTAAGGTGACAGGAAGATATATGAAACTATTGATATTAAGATATTGTTGCTTAAGCCTTAGGCAGGAATCTATCTTTAAAATGTATGTGGAATAGCTTTGTTTAGGCAGGTATTAGTGATAGACCGAGTCCAATTCTTTTCTAACTCGAGTAACTCGAGTTTGAGTGTTGGCTGACTCGAGTCGCAATGACTAGGTGCCTATTTGAGAGTTAAGACTGTCGTATCGGTAGGTACGAACGTCATATTACTGTACTGACACGTCCTAGGTATATTCGACTCGATTCCGCAAACTCATTAGTCAATCAGCAGAGTCAAATAAACTTTTTGGAAAATAATAATAAATAAACGCACACAAATTTTCTTTACTTGTATTTACTAATTAATAAATATATAGGTATAAGTATTTTTTAATTTAGATGTTAATTTCTGTTGCTGCTCAATTGATATTTTCAATTATGAGATGTCAAATGTTACACATCATATGCGACTACTGCAAGGCTCGCTCGTTTTTTATATCATTGTCTTATCTGTGTCGTCCCATAATTGCGGGAGACATACATGTAACTGCTTTGTTACGTATTCTTTTCTTACCAAGTGTCCGTGTCTTCCTGTTGGGTGACAAAATAATTAAATACAAAACAATGAAGCTGGTGTGCGCTGCATTGTGTCTATAATGTCCAATGCATGCATGGAGAGAGAACTTCTGATGGATGTCAGCAAATCGAAAGCTATGTTGATCGAGAGAGACGAAAGAGTGACCAAGTGCAATAACAGGAATCCACCTTTATAGTATTGTGGACTAGCTTTTTAAACGCCACAAATTTTGTCATTATTTTGATATGTATTTTCAAATTGTCCCTGCAGAAACACTCCGTTTCTGGCCCCCTTTCGTGGCAGTAGACAGAGGATGCGTAAAGCCATACACCTTACCACCACCCAGCAAGGACAGCCATCCAGTGCAGGTTAGTATTTTAGCTTTAAGACACACTTTATTTCATATTTTAATTTTAACGTCAAAACAAATAATAAAAATTAACATAATTAATTTGGAATATTTGACGTTCTTGACCCGAGCAATTGTACCTAAAAACTATTAACTAAAATAAAAACTAAAAACTATGTACCTAAAAAATATTTATATATATAAAATTTCTCAAGAATTCTAATGTATGTCATTCATATACGACATTGGAACCCATCAAACACATGCCACAAGGTAAGCAAATATAATTAATTTTGATGTGGCTAATATGACAACTTATTTTGCACAAAAATACTCTAAATTCATTGCCCCGCGTATCTTTAACCGGTCGTATGCCGCGCAATTTCGCGAACGATTGCTGTTTTTTGGGCACTTATTTGTGATGGTTATATTCATGTAAAAATCAACGTCAAATAATCCCTAAGAAGTTGCAGTTTCTGGTTTCTCGATATACAGACTTCAATAATTGCTTATATTTCAATAATTACTTGTCTAATAATTGCTTATTCATTGATTATGAAAATAAGTAAGGAAATTTACTCTAAAAAAAGTACGCACATGTTTATCCAATAAAACCATGGAAGCAATAACACTAAAGATATCTTTTTTCAATATTTTCGTTCTAAATATATCAAAGAATATAAAAATACTTAATTTTAACACTTTTTTTATTTATAACATAGGCCATATTATTTCCTTCATGGACATCCCATCCATCCCAGCATTGATTAAATGGAAACATTGTTTTTATTAAAGGCTTTGCAAAACAATGAAAATAAAAGTAAAAGTAGCAATATCCGAAAAAATAATTATTTCAGTCATCGACGATTATTAATATACTAGCTGTGCCCGCGCGGTTACAGACTTGCATCGAAAATATGTCAGGGGAGGGTAAGGGGTAAAATAATATGGGGAAATGTTGCCTATATTACCCACCGGGTCCCAAAGCATAAGTGTGCAAAATTTGAATCGAATCAGACAAATGGTGTGGATTTGTATAGAGAACAGACAGACAGACATTGAGTTTTATAGGTATAGATATATGATATATATGCATTTCGACAATAGAGGAATTTTTTTTTTAAGTATCTGACTAATGAACCGGGTGTTATTCGGAAAAAATGCATGGTATTTTTAATAATTTCGAATTGTATCAGTAATCGTATCAAAATTAGATAATATAATAGTGTTTGCATACAGCGTACACGACCTTCAATGAGACAGATGGGATTAAAATGGATTATAATAATAATGAA
The DNA here is from genome assembly GCA_016648135.1 of Agrypnia vestita. NCBI lineage: Eukaryota > Metazoa > Arthropoda > Insecta > Trichoptera > Phryganeidae > Agrypnia > Agrypnia vestita. The sequence continues at coordinate 31,857 of JADDOH010023967.1, forward strand.
AACGAAGGAACGATTTTTATAAATTGTGTTAAATTGACAAGAATCGTCATTTTTAATCGTTAGAAAAATTTTATAATAACTCTTAATGAACACAAGGAATTAAATTTATATGGACATCGGATAGTTTTTATTTACATCTGCAATTTCAGGCCTCCGTGAATTTCTTCGCTAAATCAAATCTTTTCACGGATATTTAGCTTAAAGTATAGATCGTTCTCGTAGGCTTGAGAAAATTCTGTAATATGGGGATTATTTTGAATACTTAATATTATTTCATACTACTCGATATCCGTTTATGTCAGTGGTGAAATTTTTTTTCATGTGAGTTGTTAAAAGTTTTAAAAATATTTAAGTTGACAACTGACATCTTTGATTTAGTGCGATCAGAAGGCATAACGGCATAATATCTCACTAGTGACACAGAAAACATCAAAATTTTCTTTACAATTCTTTACAAGTTTATCTTCATTATAATTAGTTCTGTTGCATTTAAGAGTAATCTGAGAATTGAATCAAATATAGATTACACTTTTACATAAAACTGAAAATTCAACTCAAATCGATCTTTTGGAGAAGTCTGATTAATGAACTGGACGACCGATATACAGGGTGTTCCGTATCGTGCCGTCAAGCCGAAATCAGGTGATAGGCCAAGTCATAATAGATATCAGAAAAATATTTTAAAAAAATAAAACAGTCGGTTAAAACTGGGCAAAGAATCGATTTTGAATACTTGGTTTGGTCAAAAGGTGACATTTTCTTCCAAGCTGTAGCAGTTGGCTTTGAAGTTTGGATAAAAGTTTACAGAAGCATTATTCAGGATTACATAATAATAATAAAAAATGAAGAAAAATAAAAATTGTAGCAACAGGAGTGAAAAGACCGTCACAGGGTATAGAGTTTTTGATTTTTTTTAAATGCTTATAATTTTAAAAACACATGACTTAGATTTTTTTAAATATTCTTCTGATAAGTATTATGACTTGGCCTATCACCCAATTTCGGCTTGGCGTCGAGATACGGGACACCCTGTATAGATATGTGAATAAAATTTTCCTTTTATCACCCATATTGTAAAAATGTATAAATTATCTTGAAAATGAAATGAAATGGCAATGAATATGATTAATTTTTGGTTTTCTAGTTGAATGTTAAAGAAGGAATCTGGATTCCAATTTACGCCATCCACCACGACGCCAAGTACTTCAAGGATCCGGAGACGTTCGACCCGGAAAGGTTTTCCGATGAAAATAAAGGAGACATTGTTCCGTTTACATTCATTCCGTTTGGAATGGGCCCTAGAAATTGTATCGGTAAGTCCGAAATACAGTTTTTTGAAGTATTTCAATTCAATTCTATTAAATTTATTTAATAATATGTACATTACAAACTAAGTGTTCAAGGCATACATATTATGGAAGTATATATCAAAATAAAAATATTTATTAAATTAAAAATAACATAAAATTTGGTCAAAGGTGTAGGAGAATCCCGCTTCGGAAAACCCCCTCAGACACATGGAATATATCAATACCCAAAGCGATTTTGTTCAGCATAGCTGTGGCTCTTCCAACAGGCATAACCATCGGCAGGTTGGTCCTGTATATTGGAATGTGAAACAATCTATGCTGACGATGTCTAATGTAATTATCAGGAACATACAAACCAATGCTCTGCATAATTTCAGGATTATCGATCATACCGCGCAACAATCGATAAAAATGTGTAATCAAATACACATTCCTTCTAGTCTCTAGACTATTGTAACCAAGCATATCCTGGAGAAACTCGGTTGGGTAAAGCCAAGGAGCTTCTTTTGACGCATTCAAGGTAAAATTTTCATTCCAACGGAAGTTGCTGAAGCGCGGCATGCGCATGTAGCGGACGCGTGTAGCGAAATCATGTAGCAAAAATAAAATCCACGAAATGCATTTGATTACTATTTACTGTTCCAGTAATATCTAAATTTAAGGCTTAGTTCAAATTCAAAGCTAAAAAACTAAATTACGCATATGGCAATAAATACAATAAAAAGTATATACTTAATAAACAATTAAATTTATCGCGTACCCCAATTCTAGATATGTTCTCCTTCCAATTCTCTGCACCAAACCATACTCCCTCTCTCTCATCTAACCCCAAACAAAGTTGACGTTCTGTATTTATGACTTAAGTCGATAATCGCACTGAATTTCCCGCTGTCTGTTTCGCTTCTGTGGTTTGGCCAATCTTTAAAATAAAACCATTGAGAAGCGATGGTATTGTAACGAGATGGTAAAAGAGATTGCGTACAGAATCCCTCGCAAATGTAGATGACAACGTAGTCGCGTACATAAAGTGGGACTTGCTTGAGCGAATAGACATAGCTGCGCAGTTTAATTTATTTTGACGTTTCTATCGGTGCGATATCAGCCGCGGAACGACGGCTGGAGTGGCCAGTCGTGGAATTTGGAGTGACAGATATAAAGCAAATTTATTAATCAAACTAACGTTGAAAATAAGCGATACCTACTTACGTGTGAGATTTAAATAGAATTTTCAAGCAAGTGATAAAAAAAAGTGTTACCCAGTGATAATAAGTGTTCATAGACGAGTGGTAATGTGCAAAATAATGTGATTTAAAGAATAGTGCATTAATGTGATCCGTGTCCAATGACTTTGTCAATTTCATAAAATAATTTATCACTAATAAATAAATCGCTAATTGATTTCCTGTATTACCATTTGTATCCACAACAATCCGTGACACAATAACCGTTATTTGAGATATGTATCTGATTGTGTTGATGAGCCGTGATTGATTTCTCGCAATTCGAAAGGCAACCATTGGTACTAGAAAATAGTTACATCTCAGTTACCAATCATCGATGCAATCAGCCCTGACGATGGACCTTGCAATGAGATCCAAAATGTCGGCCATACAGGTTAAATTATAAAAAAATAACATATTAAAAAACAATTACGAAACAAAACAAAAATTAACTGTAAAATTATTGCGTAGTGATGGCGTCGGTTTTTTAAATATGGATTGTATTTTCAGGAATGTTCTCAAACAATTATATCTATTCCAGATCCTCCCAGTTCTTTCTCACACATTCTTAAACATCCAGACTGTTTCTGAAATCCTCGATTATGTACAGTTCTTATCGTTTTAGAATCTCGTGACAATGTTAACATCAATATTTCTACTATTTTAAAATTAATCTAAATGACAGGTTAGACTGTTAAGAAAACAGGACTCACTAGATCAGCCATACTCAACCTGCGGCTCGCCAAGCTTTTATATGCGGCCCGAAACATATTTATTATCAGGAACGTGATTTAAAAAATATGGCATCGTAAGTTTATATAAATATCTTGAACAAAAAAACAAATTTCTGTCATTACTCCCTTTATATTAACTCGTGGCGTCTGCTTGCTTGCTTGCTTGCTTGCCGGCTTGCCGGGTGAAAAAAGTTTAGATCGATTTTTAACCCCTTTCCCGTGATCCAATCGAGCTGAAACTTGGCAAGTAGACTAGTGGCGACAATCAAGAAGTTATATAGTATAATTTCGGATTTTTAAAAATTTTATTGGTTTTTTCAAATTGGAATCATTAGAAAAGTTTGATTACTAGCATAGCGGCCCGATAACGTCGCGGAATATTTTCTAAATTTGAATTACTCCGTCGGTATACATAATAGGTACTTCACTACGAATGTCGAAAATCTAAATTGACTGACAAATGTTTTTAGAGTTTAATCTCAAAGCATGAAGTGTTTTATCAAAGCTTAAAACATCTGACATTTTAGAAATATATTAAATTACGATAAGTTTAGTGTTATGTTATATGTTTTAATTCGTCTTTAATTGTTGTTATATTTTACAAAAAAAGGGAGTATAATAAAAACTTTTTATTAGTTACTATTTTTAATTCCACATTCATCCATTATCCAAAATCTCGTTGATTTTGGATAATGGATGTGTGTGTCGAATGCTTTTTTGAAATCTATAAATATTATTTCAATTTCTTTTTATCATTCAAGTAAGCCTTGGGCCATCGTATTAAAAGACAGCCATACACGTTCTTAATATAAGTAGCTTCATTTTTGTGAGACCTAATCCCGCAGTTGACAAATTCAGTAATTGAGCTTTCGGAACATACGTATTGGTGCGTCAAATGATGTTAATGAAAGTTTTTTTACGTTTAAGGTTCCCGGTTCGCCCTGATGGAAGCGAAGGCCGTAATGTTCCACCTTCTGCACAAGTTCCAGCTGGTCCAGATCCCCAAAACACAGCATCCGATACAGCTAAGAAAGGACACCTTTAACATGCACGCAGAGAAAGGGTTCTGGATAGGGCTGAGGCCTAGGACTGTTGCTAAAATGTAATAGTTGAAGTAATATTAATATTTAATTGCTGTAAAACACTTGCATGCCAAATTTCAGTTCACTTGGAACACATTAAGAGGCCCCAGTGCACGATTTTCGTATTTGCTCTCGATTTGCTAAATTTAACGTAAACTTATTAAATCATTTTGCAAAACCCATAGCTAAACAGGCTTTTTATCAATTTTATTATGATAGATATAGATAGATAAAAGTAATTGACAAAGTAATATTTAAAAAAACCTAGAACTTTGCCTACAGATTTATTTACTTTTCAAAGAAATTAATGTTCCAACTTTAGACAGATTTAACAAAAACACTTCAATATTACAAATACATAAACAGACATTCATTCAACAAAATATAAATACACCACAAACACATAATTCTCATATTCATAGCTAAAGAGCGCACATAATAGGATGTTTAAATATTCCCAAATACAACAAAACAGCCACACAACATCATTACACTTATCTAGGTGCTAAATTTTTCAATAATTTACTAACGAATGTCAGAACTGAAGAAAAATATTCTAAATTCAATAAATACATAAGACAAATAGAATAATACTTAATCAAAACACAAAATAACTGTACTCCGAAAATAACTTGTATATTTGAATCAATAATACTTATTTCATGATGTTTATAATTCTCTACACTGTTCCATGTATTGACTTATAATTATTATCCATGCTCTAACATTATGCATCATGTACTCCTGTCCCCATACTCAAGTTTTAACTTTACTGGAGACAATTAAACAAGTATTAAAAATGTAATACATTAATCACTGTAACGTGTATTTATTTTATTTTCAATAAAGAATTTCAAAAAACAAAGCTACATTGGCTTCGCCTGCCGGAGCGTATAAATGTCAAACTCTCTCTGGTGGTGTACAAAAGTCTTCAAAGAAATGCACCACAATATTTGATGGACCCATTGACGTATTATATGTATAAACACGTTATTCCCATACTAGCCGGCTTTCATATGTAGCAAATATTGCATTGAAAGAGACAACAAATCACGGCACACTTGTTTCACAAAAGCTCTGCGTGTAGACATATAAATCAGGTAATTTGATGTCACAGTGACTAAAATAACATATTCATTCTTACAATAGTGTACGATACTCTGTTACTTTTTCCCCGGGCCTTTTTTCGGCAATTACCCTACTTTTGAGTTGCCAAGATTTCACGCTTGTAACGTATCTACAGTTTACAAAATCATTGGATGCATCTCCGTATCCCGGACAATATCACTGGAAAGCGGCTCACACTGCGGTAAGTGAATGGGGACCCACCGTATTCCCAAGACCTTTTTATGAGCAACAGCTCCCTATCGGCCCTACACGTGACATTTTTTCTCTAAAGGCCGTCTCCGTGTCAAGTCGTGTACAGGGTGACCACACTGCGGTCAGCTAAATCGGAGGCACTCTGCGTCGTAGTACCAAGGAGACCTGGAGTCTCCAAATTTGCGGAAAGTGCTTTCAGCATTGCGGGCCCAGCTGTGTGGAATCAACTGCCTCCAGTATGGCGATCCATGGAAAATCAAGTATCTTTCAAGAAGAGGCTAAAAACTCACTTTTCCAAGATGTCACATTGTAAAGCACCCTTGAAGCATCTTTCACGCAAAAACGGCGCTATGAAAATTATCATGGACATAAACAAAAACATTAAAGCTAGTAAGGTATAAATACAACAATTACAGTACGATATTATTGGGTGGGGAGGGGCTTACAAGTCCACCGTACAGCCATTAATCATTATTAACAACTATTCTCAAAAAACCTTATGACTATCTTATTATATATTTCAAGAATTTAATGTACCATCTTAATTTAAAATGATTATTTTATAAATAAATCTCACCCCTTGGACTGTATAAGTAATAGACATAGAACAAAGGGACAAATAAAGATGTCAACCTTAAGAACGACCATGGCACAGCATCATTGTACATACTTAGGAGTTGAATGGCACAATACATTATTGTCGCAAAACAAACTTCAATAAAAAAACATTGTAAAATAAGAACAGTTTAAGAAAGAAGTCAAATTCTTGATTTTGGACAACGATGAATTGTAACATTGCCCACATGTCTCAAATGGTTTCTGTATTAAAAAAATTACTATATCTAAGTGGTTTCTGCTTCTGTACTCTAATTTGGCTTGAAAATACTCCTCCCATAAGCTCGAGCTTTGGCTCATATTATGGGGAGTATAATATCTTTAAAATGTTATAACATTGGTTTAAGTGATCACTCTCGCATTATGTAAAGTGATCACTTAAGCCAGCTAATACGTGGCTTATGATCTGTATTAACTGGCTTAAGAGATCTCACCTAAATTATAACCAGCTAATAGAGGTCATAAATCCTGTGGCCACCCTATAAAGACGTCCATATATGTTTCCCACATAAATAGCTTCTTTTTTGTGAGACTTCTATAATGTATCTAAACTAATGATCTCTGTGTTATATTATGTTATTTATTGTGATTTAATTTTGTGTTTTCATATTGAATAAACTCTTGTTTTCATATTTTCATAATGATCCCCAAGGTCAGTGAAGTGGTTTGTGCAGTTTCCTCGCCGCGTCACACGAGTATTTTTGCTTCACTAACGGCGTAGCGATGAAACTGATTTAGCATTAAAACAATGCCAATCTGTATGGCGAAACTGTAAAGCCGATACGGAAGCTTTTGATTGTAGAACGGCCTTGAGTCTGTGGTGGGTCCCACTTCACTATCCCCCTGCAGACAAAATCCAGTAATCGTATTCTTTTATATTTATTGCGTAGAAATTGTAGTTAAGTTCAGCGTATTTCAAAGTACTGGCATTAGTATTTAGATAACTTGCTTTATTTAGCTTCGCTTGTCTGAATGTTCGATTATAGTTTTTAATAAATGAAAATCATTATTTAACTTATACTCTTTCCTTTTTTCACAAACATCTTGTATATTAATATTTCAATGTTTCTCATTCTTACCAGTCCTTGGTGATCTAGAAGAATCTTCTAATTGGTTATTTTTTTGCGGTGTTTTATGTATTTATTATTTAAGTTTTTATTCATTAATAATAATAAGCTGTTTAATGTATCGAAGAAAATAACATTAAAAAGTATATATATACCTTATTATATTTTATACAAATGTAAGAGGCGCTGATCGTGCAAGTAAATAATCATTACCATTTTTACTCCCTTTACATTAACTCGTGGCGTCTGCTTGCTTGCCGTCAACAAAAACTTTGGATCGATTTTTGACCCTTTTACCGTAATCCAATCGAGCTGAAACTTGGCAAGCAGACTCGTGGCGACGATCAAGAAGATCTATCAAATTTTCGTTAAAAAAAATTAATAATTATAATATAATTTTGGATTTTTAGAAATTTTAACGGTTTTTTCATACAACTGAGTAAGACTGCGACGCGTCTGGTAGACACGGAACCTGATTATAGTATAATTTTGGATTTTTCGAATTTTTTTATTATTCGCTTTCGTAGCGTCGCCCGACTCGAGCCCAACGCGTAGGTTAAGCGCCAAGCCTATTTCCACTAGTAAATGAGAAAGGGAGTATAATAAAAACTTGATTTTTATGGGTTAGTTTTTTACTCCCTTTCTTTTATTAACTCGTACCGTCTGCTTGTCGGCTTGTCTGCTTGTCTGCCGAAAAAACTTTGGATCGATGTTTAACCCTTTTTCTGTGATCCAATCAAGCTGAAACTTTGCAGACAGACTCGTGGCGACGATAAAAATGATCTAACAAATTTTCCTTTAATTTTTTTAAATTATTATAATACAATTTTGGATTTTTCGAAATTTTAACGGTTTTTATTACTCCCTTTCGTAGCGTCGCCCGACTCGAACCCGACGCTTAGAATAAGCGCGAAACCTGTTTCAACTAGTAAATGAGATAATGGAGTATAATAAAAACTTGGTTTTTATGGGTTAGTTTTTTATGTGCAGAGTGGTGACGCCGTATATTTGTATATATATATACATACTGTTTACATAACACAACAGAAAGATAATAAAATGAACGTTAGCGGGGCATGTTGCGAAAATGTGAGACCACGAAATGTACTCAAAATTAGTGTTCCAGCAACATCCAAATATAATAACTTCGTTCGAATTCATAGCTAAAAACACCAAATTACACGGCTGGGAAAAGACAAGAACCTGGGCCGCGCGGACAGCAACGCGGCAACTACATTACACAGCCGCCACCGGTTCTCTTTAGTCTGTCAAAAATTAACTTTATACATTACACACATTTTTTTTAAATATGTCTTCTATCAAAAATGCGTCTTTCCTTTAATAAGAAATGCTATTATGCTAAAATAAATACTTTAACTGCAGTATAAATGTATCTTAGTCACGATGTAGTAAATTCTTCCGCTGCGACTCATTCCCCTCTCCTAAAGAACTAGTTTAGTTTTCCTCCGTATATATTTTGTACTATGTGGTCTGTTGGTATAGCAGACTTTTCGTACTTGCATCTCTAAGGAACGTTCATATTTTTTAATACTTTATATTTGTTTCGCCGCCGTACGTACGTGTTTAAAAGTGGAAATGTCTCGGAAGTGAAAATTAACACACTTCCCGTCATCCAATCGAAATGAAATTTTTGAAGATGACAATGCATTTTGACAATTTTGTCGGTATGCGGTTTTTTTCGTGTTTCGCGAAAAAACTCGTCGACCGAGAGCTCGAATCCAAAAATTTCAATTTTCTCAGCTTGCCGACGTCTTTGGGAAATACATTTGTCGCGGGACGAAATAATCCGAAAAACCACTTTTTTATTTATTTATTAATTTCAAAAAATCCTTGTTTACAATATATAGATACTTATTAATAATTTAACAATAAAAATATAAGATAAGATTACACCATTTTTTTTTGTTAGATTTGTGGATTATGCCACTCTACTAGGCTTCGCCTGTCCCAGAGTGGCGTTATAGAACACAATTATGATATTTTTTTAAATTCGTCAATAATATTTCTTTTCATAAGGTAATAATTATGTATCTACAAAAGTATCAAGTGCAATGTTAGTGATAAGTTGAGTGAGTCATAAGTCCAAGTGAAAATATGTGTAGAATATTGTTTAATGTAAAAAGGGTTAAAGTTTTGTTTAATATTATTTTTTATTTTCCTTAATTTATATATTTATTTATATAGGTATATGTTTTTATTTATAATAGACATTATTATGCAATTGCAGTAAGTACTTTGCAACTCTAATAACTTTGTCCTCTCTATAACAAACTCTAATAACTCATCCGATCCTGAAAGTGAAAACTTTTCCCGAAACCCTCTTTGGGGCCTGATTTTTATTTTATTTTTTGGGACCCCCTCCCTACCTCCCTCCCGCTGGGCCCTTCTAAAAACGAAATATTATTTTCATTTTTAGACAATTTTTCATTTGCTATAAAACATGGTGTTAAAGAAAAAAATCGAAAATGTGAATTGTGCCAGAGATGCAAAATTCGGCCGTCTTTCTTTTGTATCTTGAAATTTTGCATCTGTTTCTTTGTCCCAGCGTTTTACTGAGCGCAAAGTTTCTGCAACTTCTTGCGTAGTTTGAATGAAATTCAAAAATCAAGTTAACACGTTCGAATAATAGTTAGAGGCGCCATCTTTTGCCCATTTTTCAGATTTTTTTTTACCCCCTCCAGTTTTTTTGGTATCCACCCCAAATCGAAATTTTATGTTTTTCTAATAATTCGGTAAAAAAATCGTAGCGAGGTGTGACAACTTCCCTCACATAGAGCGCAATAGCGCGCGTCAGGTCTACAGGAAAAATTTATTCCAAATTGCGTGTCCACGGAACGGCTTACGTGTTAGAACTTTTTTGCGGTTTTTTATATTTTTGTACGCTGCTTTGCGACGCGTCGGCCAGTAAATAAATAAATAATTGTAAATATCGTAATCAATAAAGCACAAGTGACGTTATCGAGTGTGCTGAAAATAAACGTTCCAAAGTGATGCACTTCAGAATTAAATTCGCTTTCATTCAGTTCTCACAGATTCGGCCGCTGCTCCGCGAGGGGTAGTTCTACTATCTATCTAAAAATCACAATTTGTAGAGTTTTTACTGTTTAATCTTTTGGCGCTTTTACTTTTTTCTGTATTTTTTTCACAAGGTTAAAAGCAAAAATAACATTATTTTACACCAAATCTGGAAGTATTTTCAAATGATATTTACTTTTCCAAGATGCTAAGAACGGTGCTCGAACGTCCAGGTTCCTGAATAATCACACTTGGGTGACATCATTATGATAAAGCAGTATAAAATTGATATCGCATAATTTTAAATAGTTTATTAAAAATATTTTATTGTTAATAGCTAATATTATTATTTAGCAATATTTCTAGGCTTTAGTCCAATCCAAAATCCCTTTTCAGCCTGCATGTTGAGAGTGTTATTCTTTAACTGTATTGGATGCCGTGTTTTGGGGATCTGGACCAGCTGGAACTTGTGCAGGATATGGAACATCACGGCCTTCGCTTCCATCAGGGCGAACTGGGAACCTGAAATGTAATAAAAGTAAATATCAAATGGTTGAAGTAACCATACTACTGGTGTACAAAACTGCTCGGATGTTCATATTGTTTCGAAACGATTAACTTTAATTTTAAATTGACATAAAATGTTTAAGTTTACGTTGGGTTATGTAAAATAATAATTTCTCAGAATTCTGAAACCATATTTGGGAGACGGGCCACACTTTTAAAAAAGAAAAAAGCATCAAAATGGAAATCCTGACGGTGGTCTGAGTCTCCGACGGTGATTCTAGCAACGATCCCTCGAATACGTTGGTTATTCTTAGATAACTATTCGTTGATGACACTTTATTTGAAGAAAGTGCGCTTTTTGAATGGTTTAATTATTCAAAATGGTCACTGTAACCCGATAAATCTCAGGAAGTAAATAGCGTGTATACAAGAGTATACGGGGGTCACTAATCTACTCACTTATAATAAGAAGATAAGACGGAGTCACACTTAAATATCATGGATACACCGAATGCGTCGGAGGTATGTAATCTGTGAGACTAATGTTTAGTGATCTAGGATTAATGTGTGGAGGTGGATGAGCCCTCCGGTTTAGGATGAGTTGAAGCGGTGTTGATGATGTAAAGTCACGATGGTTTTACCGAATTTATTGAATTGCAAAAGTAAAAGTTATAAAGAATACAGTAGGTACAAAGGTTACATGTGAAAGCGTGACGTTCGAAGGTATGACGGCGAGGGCTTCCGCTATACGAGCCATCCGCTGGGGAAGTGAGATAGTCTGCTCTGGAGCCTACCGTTTTTATAGTTGTTGTGGACAAAGGACTCGGTGTATTATGACTTCGTCTTACTCGGCCGCTCGTGTGGGTAATATTTAGTCTGGTTAGCAATGTGAGTTCATTCGCTCTTCATGCCCTCTAGCAATTCTCGCCTTTATCCTCGTTCGTTGCCCTCGCTTCCATTGTCGTTCTTTCCCGAATTCAGCGTTCTGATTTTGACCATTGTACCGAGAGCGACGGCCTTTCGTGTTTAGGTGCTAATGTACTCGGTACCTCCTTGCTCTTGTATATGCATGCGTCTTTGACCGCCACAAATGTAATCTTATATTTATTTATGTCAAACTTTTTCATTAGGCAATCCGGTATTATTGACTTACGTTGTATTATACTCGAATATATGAACTCACCATCATCACTGTAGGCTCTACGACTGTTTCGTGACCGCCGGGCGCTGGCAGCGAAATAATTTTGATTGGTTGAAACTGACATCCGACGTATTTTACCCCAAGCGTTAGCCAGGATTTAAACCTTTAAAAAATCTGACCAGTGACAGTTGGAAAGCGTGTGTGCCGGTGCTTTACTACTGAGAACTGACATTCCCTTTTCGTGTGGTATCCGAATCCAACTTAGAAGCATCAATTCACATCAGCCTTTCGGAATAGACAGATCGATCTGTCCCGGATTCCACGAAACCGGGAAAATTGGAGATTGAATCCGCATTCGACATACTAGAAAAAGCTGTAAGTACAATTCGTCAGCTGTGGACGTAGTTAGCCTTGGCCTAGTGTATTCGCGTGTCAAGGGGTCAATCATTATCGGCGGAGATTGGGAAGGAAAATATTCATTTCCTGCGGTGGTAGCGATTCCGTCCGTCATCGCACAACGACCCTTGGTGAATCTTAGTCTCCTCTAAAATCTTCCTCCACTCATCTTGGTCTCGCGCCAGTCCTCTCCAATTCTAAATGTCCTTGGCGAATATGTCTCTGAATTCTCCCCAATTTGGTTTTCCTAAGCTTGCATTCAGCAGGGGTTTCGTTATTTGTTATTTAGTCATTCACTCCACTTGACCCAAACACCAAAAGCCTTCCCCATTTTATAAGTTTATTGACACTTAGCCCCTTAAACAAAGCATATAGCTCATTTTCGTAGCAAATTCCTTTATCTAAAATAGGTCCAAAGAACGCCTCAAAATATTCCTTTCAAAAACTTCCAGTGCTCCAGTTCTCTTGACGTAATTTAATTTTCTTTAAGAATGATTTATATTTTGTAAGAAAACCTACTGTTTACAAAATATTTTTTACTCTTTGTATACATATAGATGCTAATTTATATTAAATGTAAAAAGTCATGTATATAATCTATATGAATTATATAAATGGCAGACTTTTTAAATATTTTGTTTTATTGAATGACACATATGTTCACTATAACTGTCGTCTAATTAAAAACAATTATAGAGATGCGAACACGGTATAAGGTCGCATCAATATTCTTACTATTTTCTAAATAAGTTAAACACTTGTTATGAAAATAGGGCTAACTTGCTTGTGTCCTGGAATAAACTATCGATCACCAAATCACTAGATGAAAGTCATGACTATTACACCAACAAGCTACTCAAGTATGACAAACTATTGCATCTGGCATTGCGAAATTGTTATTTTATGTTGTACTAGCGACCCGGACCGGCTTCGCCCGGTACAGTTTTGTTTTTATAACGCTACACTATCAATACATTATATAAAATTACTCAATAATAGGAGACATACGTCAATGAAGTGTGCCTTTGAGGATATGCCCTCCCGGATAGGCGATGCTTGTAATGTGCTCCCACCATCCTACATAGCCGCCAATGTCATCTGGGGTCCAATTTTTTTCTACACCATTTTTTTGTATCTCTGAGGCCTCGGGTACTATACTAGCGTCAATGCGCCGGAGTAGTGAGGGGCGTCGGCCACTCATTACTCTGGCGCATTAACGATCTGTTGCTCTGCAGCTTGCTGCCAGAGATCTAATGGATTAGGCAGCGTTTTCCATGAGAGCGCTTTAGCGGCAAATTTTTTCTCGACATAACTCACTGATACCGTTAAAGCTCAGCTCTTATATGTGCTGGGGCAATTTTTAATACACTAAAATATTCCTGAAGGCATGCAAATCATTTTTATTTATTTTATTTATGTATCTTTATTTAGTTAATGATACATTGTTTATCATTATCTAATATTTAAAAAAAACATTATATATGTATGTACACTTATTAAATAATATTTCTCTTCATACATTTTCCATTGTTATGTGCCGTTTACATTCTTTTTTGAAGATTTTGATTCTGCTTAGCATCCTTACACCTTCTGGCAGGCTATTGTACTCATTTATTCCCTTCTTGTATATACAGTTTTGTGTGTTTGTCTTTTTTCTATTTGGAATACTTATTTTGTTTGCATTTCTTGTATTATGTCTATGTATCTCTGTGTTATATTTGATCTCATTTTTAAAATGTTTTGGCATTTTTTCGTTTAATATTTTGTGAATGAATATCATTGTATTTAATTTTAATCCTTGTTTTATATTAATCCAATTTAAATCTGAGAACATCTTTTTAATTTCGGAATATATATTTCTCTGTAGAATTATCCTCATTGCTCTATTCTGTTGAATTTGTAATTTTTTTATATCTCCTTCATTACACAGGTACAAAATAGTGGGGCAATATTGAAAATGAGGAGCAATTATTGATTTATATATTGTTATCGCTGCTTCTTTACTTAATTTTGGTCTTATTCTTCCTAAGAATGATACTTTCTTTGCAATATTCTTTGTTATGTTTTCAGCATGTTTTTTAAATGATAATTGAGAGTCTATTATTATCCCCAAATATTTTATTGTATCCACTATTTCTATTTCTTCTTCAACAATCTCTATCTTTATCTCATCATTATTCCTTTTATTTCCTATTAACAAACCTTTTGTTTTTTTTTTGCATTTAATTTAAATTTACTCATTTTAAGCCAATTCGATATATTAATCAATTCTTCATTTAACATTCTTACTAATTCTTCCAAGTTTTCTCCAGATATGTATATTAAAGTATCGTCGGCAAGACGATACTTTAATATACATATCTTATCATTACAGATAAAACCGCATACAAATCCGTTTAGTGGTTCGCGAGATTAGCGCGGTCATACAGACAGACAGGGGGACGGACGCTCCCTGGGGATTTCCTTTTATACTTTATATCGCGTGTGTTTTAAATGTTTTTTTACATATTTAACATTTTATTTATTGCCGGTTCTAACTTTTCAAAATGTCTGTGTGTTTTGGGAAAGCTACAAATAAAGTAAAGCGATCAGAAAATTAACGTCATCTGTTTGACAGTCTTTCAAATAATACTATTGTTTTAAGCTCACCGATACAATTCCTGGGGCCGACACCAAACGGAATGTATGACATCGGTACAATTTTTCCTTTATTTTCATCGGAAAATCTTTCCGGGTCGAACGTCTCCGGGTCCTTGAAGTACTTAGGATCGTGGTGGATGCCGTAAATCGATATCCAAATGCCTTCATTGGGTTTCACCTGGAAAATCAAAAATATATGATAAGCAAAAAGTCGTCCATGTAATAGACCTACCCGCACCCCTTCTATCTCATCTAACTCCCACCAAAGTAGACGTTAAGTCTCTTTCTCTGCCCGACGCTTTCATTTTATGTAATTCTGTTTTTAATTATTATATATTATATTCAACCCTAATGAAGGTTCAGCTCTGAGCTGAAACTACATAGTTGGGTCAGTAAATTGGTATTTAACAAAGTGTTATTTTATTTTAAATATAAATTCTTTCTGTAATATGAATATTGGACTGAAGAGTAGAAGCGAAGAATAAAAGTGAAAGACTGCCTTTGCACTTCGGTTCCAGTGAATTTATTGATCAACGACATTTGATCCAGCGTGCGTCAGCCAATCTGCGGGTAAGCCATTTCCGGCGGCGCACACCGCTCCTTTGAACGTGATACACGTTGGGTCAGATGTATATAAAATATACAAAGAAAAGGCCTTTATAAGGGCCACCGAGCTTACTATATTCAAAGTTGTTTTTTTTACGGGGTCAAGATCGATTGCCGCGGCTCCTGTTTGAATCATTAATAATAATATATATATATATATATATATATATATATATTAATACGAAATAAATAAATGAAATAAAGAGAAACACACAAATATCAAATAATAAAACTGAAAAATTAAATGCTGGAACCTGGATTCGAACCACGGACGCCTGTGTTTCGCGCACAGCGTGCTACCAATTTCACTATCCCAGCGACTTAATAAGTCGTCAATATTTGATAGTTATATGGTTCTCTTTGAATTATTAATTCACTTATTTATATCATTCCATTTTTATTCGGGAAATAATCGAATGTTACGAGAATATCAAATGAAGCTTTGACGTCTTGTCGCTAGTCGATTTCCGAACAATGGAAGTATTCTTTGCTAAACTGCACATGCTAAATACGAGCGATCTTTTTCAAAGTTGAAATATATTAAGAAGTTCGATGGGCAAGACAAGTTGAATGCGTTCGCGCTGCTCTCGATTGAGAATTAGGATTTGAGTCCTTTGAATTTTGATGATTTTATTCATGTAAAAAATGGAAAGAAAGCAATTTCTATGACTTGATTATTACATGCACCTTTTCCTTCATTCGGACAGAAAAAGGCAGCGTTTGAAGGGCTACTGGCTGGAGTTAGGATCCATTTATGAAAATTTGTGTCCAGCCATTTGAGTATGAATTAAATCCAAGAATTTTACACTGAGATTGGGTGTTTCACTGATACATATATCCTTTTCGCTCATAAAACGACCCTGGGAATGCGCTGGGTGCCCATTTATAATACGTTATTAAAATAAATAGTTGTAATGTTCTCTCTCGTGTCAAGAGATGAACCTTAATGCTGCGGGAGTCCAATGAAATACGTTGGCTTTGTCTTAATAGTAATAATAGTTTGATCATTTTCGCAGCGCCGTTTTCATGAGTACTCACGCCTTGAGAGGCCGCTTCACACAGAACAATTTACTGGCTAAAAACACATTTTTTACGTATTTTAGCGGAGTGCATACTAGAAGTAGGAAATATTAGGTATTGTTGTAACGGTCTGATTCTATAAGTTTTTATGTGATTGTCTAAACAAGTGCGTCTTTAGTTATTTTTTGAACTGTGGTAAGCTGTCTGTTTGTCTCAGATTATTGCATAGTTTATTTCACAACTTCGGTCCAGCCACCGCGAAAGCACGGTCACCGAAATTAGTTTCGTGGACGCTGTTTACTTTAACTAAACTACTTGTATTAGATGTTGATGCTTTATTTTTTTTATTTTAGGAATCTCAACAGTACAATTTATTATAATGGCATAACGTATTGGATAGTTGGTAGACCAATTATAGAGATCCACGGCATTATAAAATATTAAGTCAAGCAATAAAGAAAACATATATTAAATAGAGGGATAGGAGTGGGAGTTAGAGGGGGAAGTGGAGTGAGGTATATGGGATTATGGCTGAGTGGAGTGTGTGTGTGTGTATTCTGTGTGTGACGTATATGTATATAGATATGGGGGTATGTGCAAAGAGTGATGAGAGTTTGGCTGTGGTGTGTGTATGCTGATGGTCGGTCTCAGTTAATCTGGTGAAGATATAGAAACAAGTAATATAAGCGGTTTAAATACGATTTTTAAAAGCTGAGATGTTGGTATTAAATATACCAATGTCATTGAAGTGGTCATTGTATGCTTTGCATGTTCGCTTGATGAATGAGTTCTGTGCATAAGAGGTTCTGCTTATGGGTACATGGAAGAGCACGGACTGTCGGGTTCGCCTTGATGGAGCGTGGAGAGAAACCAACTCCAATTGGCTGGGACAGTCAATATGTCCCTGAAGTAACTTGAAAAGTAGTATTTGATCAGCTCGTGCTCTTTTATGTTCCAGGGTTCTCATGTTATAGAAATCCGTTGCATCCATATATGAGTCGAAATACATGCCGGATTTACCATTGAGGCAACGCAAAAACCTGTTTTGAATTTGTTCTATTCTCGAAATGTATGTTGTCTGTTGTGGATTCCAGACCTGAGATGCATAATCCAAGTGACTGCGAGCTTAGGAATAATATGAAATTTTTTATGAGTGAGGATATTTGAATTGTTTGCAGGTTCGAAGTATGAATCCCAGCATACTGTAGGCTTTGAAGATAATATGGTCAAAGTGCGCTTTAAAAATAAGTTTACTGTCGAGAATTATTCCGAGGTCTTTTAATTCTAGTTGTTTTTTGTTTTCTAGTTGAGCGTTGTTTATTGAGTAGGTAAACTGAATATTATTGGTTTTCCTGGAAAATGTCATTTGAAAGCATTTTTTCTCGTTAAGAAGAAATTTGTTTATATGACAGTAGGCAGACACGCGGTTAATATCTTCTTGAATTTCTTGCCAATCGTCTAGGGAGTTCACCTTTGCGAAAATCTTCATATCATCCGCATAAAGTAGGAAATTAGCAAAATGAAAGCAGTTATGTATATTGTTTATACAGATTATGAACAGTAATGGACCCAGTAAACTCCCTTGAGGGACTCCAGAGGAGATGCGCCCCCAGTCAGATTTAAGACCGCCGATGACTACTGCTTGGTTTCTGTTGGTAATGTAGGAAATAAGTCACCTTGGTAGGTCACCGTGGATTCCTATTTTTATCAGTTTATCAGCTAAAATGTCATGATCGACTTTGTCAAATGCTTTACTGTAGTCTGTGTATATGGCATCGGTTTGCGCTCGTTGATCCATTGAGGATAGCGCGTACTGCGTGAAGGTTAGTAGATGCTGAGCGAAGAGTTAGTTATCTGTTATTTGCGGAGAATGGAATGAAGAAGTCGGTAATGGTATTGAGGGACCATGTTGTGAATTGCCTTGAATATTGTGAGGCATGACTTATATCAATCCTCTCTGGACATTTAAGCCAGTGAAGGTTTTGAAGATGGTGTGAGATATGCGCAGACTTTGGAACGCCGATAATGAGTCTTCGGGCGGCATTAAATACTGATAAAAGTTTGTTTATTTTCTGTTTCGGGAGATGTACGTAGATTCTATTACAAATATTTAGTAGGTTTACAATATGTTCCCTCAACAATAATTCGTTAAACAAATAAGGTACAAAGTCTACGCGGCGGTGGCTGCGTGGTAAGAAGAGCCCGAAAAATGGCGCCTCGCGCTTTATAACACTCGCTCTCTCTTTCTTCCATGCCGTCTGTCACTCTCGTTTATCGGAGAGACGTCACTTAGATACATTTAAAATATAATAGTTTTCTTACCAAAACTGGCTTGCTGTTAATATTTGAAGGTGGCATTGTGTACAATTTACTACACGTCCTGTTTATCGCTAGAGCAGGTGGCCATAACCTCAAAGTTTCTGTAAAATAATAATTTCAAACAAAAATTATTATATTATATTTGTTCGTGTTCTGCGTCAGATTAGTTCAATAAAATAAATTTCTCACATGGACCTAGCTATGTATATGGAAAAGAAGGTACGAAAGTCTCAGGGTGGTAAAACGCTTTGCGACCTATCATAAACGGCTGGTTTAAGTGATCAATTTACACAATGGAACGTTCAGCGATTCCACCCATGATTTACTACATCTACCAAATTTTTGTAAGTTGTATGTACATACATAGGTATGTTATTTAAACATCACGTTTCACTTTGACTTACGTTCACGCCATTTATGGCTAAAATATGTCATTACCATGAATCAATATATATGTAGATGTCGCGACTGGTACGCTATTCAAAGGGATGACAAATTTCAACCATAAATGACGTTAGTTAAATTTATCAACAACTTACTAATAAACCATCACGCCTTTTCTGCGGGAGTAGGCAGGGAGGATAGAACGCCATATTCTTCTATCTTGACACACCACTTTTGCTTCGGCTACATTCATACATTTTCTACTGTTGTTGAAGCTTTTAACAGGACCACCCTTCAATACTTGTAGTATCTGATCGTACCAGGTCTTTTGCGAACGTCCTCTATTCCCGTTGCCTTCAACACTCGCCCCATATATTTTCTTAACCGTCCTTTATTCACTCATACGTTCTACATGACCAAACCATCTCAGCAGTCCTTTCTTTATTCTATCTACCACACTACAGCCAGCATTATATTTACCTTTAATTTGTTCATTCCTCTCTCTATCGACCAAAGATTTTCTACATAAGCGTCTTAGTTACCGCATTTCCACTGCATTCAGTCTGCTTTTATTACTTTTTTGCCAATGCCAGGCTTCACATCCATACATCAGAGTCGGCACTAGAACGCCGGCAGATTCTTATTTGCCATAGTTGCATTTAGAGCACCATTTACTTTGTTATCCGCAGTCACTCTCCTTTCGGTATCGTATTCAGCCTTGCCGTCTCTTTAAACATACCTACTTCCCAAATACGCAAACTCATTCACTTGTTCTAAGAGTTCGTTGTTTACATTTACACTCTTTCGTCTCTTTCGAATACCATCATATCATGGATTTAAAATTATAACAAGACAAAGAAAGCTGACCAGAGACGACCATGTCCATGTACTTCATGTTCTGCAGGTCGGTGTAGCTGACCTTCCCTCCGCTGCTAGCCGCCACCTCGTCCACCTCCTCGCGCAGCCTCTCCTGGACCTCCTGGTGCACCGTGATCTCGTGGGCCAGGAAGCAGAGCAGGGTGGAGACGGAGTCGAAGCCGGCGATGAAGAAGAGCAGGGCCTGAGCTGTTATGTCGTCGTCAGACCACTCTGAAAGGAGGCAGACACGCAATCAAATTCAATTCAATTTATACAAGAAATAATATGTACCTAAGCGGTAGAATCGGAAGTAATTACGCACTACCGAAATCTCTCGAAAACTCCACAACATTATAGAACACTTTGGAATCGACTGGGTCATTCTCCTAAACAGTGCAAATGTCGAGAAAATACTAAAAATGTGTAGAACATTCGAAAACCAACATGCTTAGTATAAGATAGGCGAAGCGAGTGCCGCGCCAGTCAGTCATTGTTTGACGAGTGAAATATTATCAGCGATAAAACCAACAGTGAATGGAGACCCATCGCATTAGCGGGACCGTTTTATGAGTGAAAGTTCCCCGTATCGATCCTACTCTTACGTCGCCAGTTTAACATTTTTTTCCTCTAAAGGTCATCTCCGTGTCAATTCGTGTAAAGGGCGACTCGGTAAGGAGAGGTCGAACAAAAACTCACTGTCTCACTCCCACCAAATGCTCTTTATTAGGTAATTAAAACAATATTTTATATCAAAAATAGAAAAGTTTGACATTGGCTTCTCACACCGAAGGTTCCGGGTTCGATTCCCGGAGAGGTCAAAATTAATCTATGTGATTTATTCAAGCCTGGTTGTTTTCTGATGTTTCGCTTTTGTAATTGGGCCTCTTGGCCTGTTAACGTATATAATAATAAAGCATATACAAAAGTGATATATAAAAAAGGAGTTATCAAAGGAAATAGTGAAGTAGCCATGAAAAGAAACATAAGAAATTCATAAAAAATAATAATTAATTTAGATAAAAGAAAAGAAAAAAAGCGGCATGCAGGAATGGGATGGGAAGTGACGGAACTATGGGTAATGTGATACACTCAAAAACAAAACAGAAAAGGCGGAGTTCAGTTTCGAGCGCTACGGATCCACAACCTAACCAAGTCAGATAAAGCCGACAGTGTTCACCAGCGCCAGCGCGTTTACAGGCGTGTGACAGATATCCGAGCAAGTACCTACATTCATTTACATTAAGTTGAGCGGAATATTCTCGAAAATGATCGATGCGCTAGAAACAGCGTAATAAAAAGTGTTCCACACACGAGCGACTAGAGATAATACGTGCGAATTAAGGAATTGAATAACTAGCATGTGAAACATTAGAACAGTGTTTAGTGAAATTTGGAGTGACTTTTTGGGTACAAAGATAAAACTTTTATTAATTTTGAGTATTTCATTTGTCTCTCATAGTCATATCTGGCGACAATATTATCACATTTAATTAATTTTCATATATACTTACATTGAATTGAATTCAATTTATTTATTTTGTATATAACATTTTCATTACAAACATATGTCCAATTCGTAAATGTTATAAACAAGTTAGAAAATATACAAAAAACAAAATATAAACGGTACAGATTTGTATTTGCACAAAAGATATCAGGGGGAAGAGAAGTGGTAAAAGAGGGGGGAAGGAATGTCACCTATATTATCCGCTGGGTTCTAAAGCATAAGTATGCAAATTTTGAGTGGAATCAAACCAACGGTGTAGATTTTTATAGAGAACACACAGACAGACATTGAGTTTTATAGGTATAGATGGTCTTTGAACATTTAAATTTAGAGTACTCTTCAGAACTTCAAAAATATTAAAATTCCCTTACTTCTCTGAACCATCTCGTTCCCTACCGCCGATTCTTCCACAGTGGCGAACCCGGCTTCCTTGGTATCCTCGCCGGCTGCCTCGTCGTGCTTCAAGGACCCCGTCTTGGCTTCCATCAGCAGCTGTATCATGTCGTCCCTGACGATCTTGTTCTTCGTCCTGTCTTCCATTGTGCCGGTAACTAGGTCCCGAAAGAATTTTTGGATTCGTTCTGGATACAGCGTGATTCTCAGGAACTGAAAAAAAATCTGAACATATGACAATGTGTATCGCAGTGAACTTACACCGGGAATTTTTAATATACTAGGCCGATGTTGTATCAAAATGTATTTATTTCGATTTGTGAATACACAAATAAAACTTTTAACCGAAATTTTTGGCCTAAATTGAGCCTCAAAAGCACACAAAGTATTGCTATAAAAATGAACTATAATCTCATTGTAAGCCTGAATTTAATAAAAATAATTTGTGAAATTTATTTTTATTGCATCATCAATAACAATATTTCTGAATTTTCAAATCAGCTTTTAGGGGCAAGCCATGCTTTGGATAAAAAAAAAACATTTAACAATACAGGCCGTAAATTATTAAAAATACAAATCAAAAAAATATTTATCAGTGAATCAACTACAGTTTATAATTAATGAAATATTATTAGTATTAATTATTCGAAGAATATTTTTTCTTCTGGATGAAGGTTTGCACTTTGTGGTGACATTATTATTAAAATAAAACACAAATCACTTTGTTTTCACCACTTTATTAGATTATACAATCTACATGTTTCGAGAACAATGTTCCCTCCTTCAGAATATCTGTGTACTAAAATTGAAAAAGATAAACTATACAAGTGTGTTACGGTGAAGGGTAGGGAAGGAGAGGAGGTGGGGGTCGGAGCTGTTAATTATGGAAGTCATCCCAATTATTATGGAATGGAACCCTAACTTTACCTACCATTCACACTTGTACATTTTATCGTTTTCAAGTTTAGTACACAGACAATCCTGAAGCAAGAAACATTGTTCTCGAAACATGTAGATTGTATAATCTGATAAAGTGGTGAAAACAAAGTGATTGGTGTTTTATTCTTTTTATTATTAGTATATTTTTGCTTACTCTTTTTACGAGTAACTTGTTGGTGTAATGGTTATAACTCTCTCTTAGTAATCCAGTGGTCGGCGGTTCGAGCCTTATTCCAAGATACCAGCTTGTCAGTCTTATTTTTATAACACATGCGTTTAGCATAACTTGAAAATAGTAAGAATATTGAATCCACACCTATTTAGTGTTTTGTTTTTTATATTTTATATTACTTTCACATTAAATATACTCCATTGTAACTACCTTATACTTTCTTGTAAACTTTGCTTGTCTCAACCGAGATTTTTCTTGATAGACAAGCATATTACAAGCAAAAAAAATTACATGTCTTACACGATTACAATGTTGTGCATACTTGACCCATTCAGTGTTGCAATTGGGTCAAATTGTAAGGGTTGTATCGCTGAGTCATGTCAAACGAGTAGATTTTGATTATGGACACGATACTGCAGCTCAACCAAACCTTGTATATGTGACAGAGGGATCATATACTTATAATATATAAATATACGAGGCGGCCCTCGTAGCCCAGTGGGTATGACACTGGTTTCTCATAGTAAGGGTTCCAGGTTCGATTCCCGGTGAGGTCAAAAATAACCTATATGATTTAGTCAAGCCCGGATGCTTTGTGATGTGTTTCGCTTCTGTAATTGGGCCTCTTGGCCTGTTGAAGCATAAATAAAAATATACGCGAGCTGGAACATCAAGCCCCCACTGCAGGCTGATCGCTGACCTTGCTATGCTCTCGTCTTGGAAGGACCTGGAAGGATTTTAACATAACCCTAAATTTCCCGTTCTCCCAAATGCACATATGCATGTGGTGCTGAAATCGAGCGATGTTAAATTCATCAAAGCAGTTTACATACAGGCCGATTTTTGTGGTGGGTAATAAAGACAGCTTTTTCCACTCCATTTTTACCCCGCCCTCTCCCTTAAAATATTTTTTCTACAAATCTACACCGTTGCCGATATGAAATTTTGCATACTTATTCTTTAGAACCTGGCAGGTATACGACATTTCCTTCTGGACATCCCATCCATCCTAGCCTACATTAAAAGCAAATATTGTTTTTATTGGAAACTTTGCAAAACAATGGAATATTTGTTCCCCCCCACAAACTCATTTTTAACTTAATCCTTAACCCGTGCAACGCCGGGTACGAATAGCTATTAATCAATAAAAATACCTTCACATTTAAAAAAAGTGATGCGAACACGAAATGCGTGTCGCATCAATATTCTTTATATTCTCAAAATAAGCTAAACGCTTGTGCCATGAGAATGGGACTAACTTGTTGGTATCTTGGAATGGGGCTCGAACCACGATCACCAGATCACTAGGCGAGCGTCATGACCACTAAACCAAGGAAGCTACTCAAATTCACATATTTAAACACTTCGTATAAAACCACTATATATATTGAATTGTCGACATTTTTTGTAACTAGGTTTCGGAACCATCATTTGTATGAAACAAAATATATTAAATTAATTATATAAAATAGTGATAACTCCCTTTCTTTTAACTCGTGGCATCTGATTGCTTGCTTGTCTGACGAAAAAAATCGAGCTGAAACTTTGCAAGCAGACTCGTGGCGACGGTCAAGAAGATCTATCAAATTTTCGTTAAAAAATAGTAATAATTGTAGTATAATTTTGGATTTTTCAAATTTTTAATAGTTTTTTCAAATTGGAATCATTACAAAAGTTTGATTTGGCCCGATAACGTCATTTTTATGGGTTAGTTTTTTTTTATGGAATAATTTTATTTTTATTAATATAAATCAATCATTGAAGAAGATGTAAGATTTACTTTTATTTTAGACAGACAGAATTAAGATTCTTGTGTGTGGTACCTATTTATAATATTATCATATTTATTAACATTTATACAGGCAATACTTATTTACCTTCATTAGGCTAGGTACTGCCATGAATTCCAAGATCTTTAACATCATAAGGCCAGAAAAATCCGCGATCTCTTTACCCTTCGTGTAAAACACGTTGTCCCGGTCCTCCAGGGAGTTCACCCTCAGCCCGAAGGCTGTGGTGGCTATGACGTCACTGGCGTACCTGGTGAAGGCATCCTTCATCTCCACCTCAACCAGACCTCTCTCTGAAACCCACAATAGTAATACACTTCATTTAATGTTTGTACGGGGTTTCCCATAGCTAGTACAAAAAACATTACAAGTGGATTCCTGCCTTGATAATGAGTCGAAAATGTTTTAGCGACCACGATCTGATATCAATAGTAGGTAATGAAGATATGCAATACCAAAGTTTGCATTTTATTTTCAATATTTTTTATTTATTTGTACTACTTACATAAATTAATACAATTTAACATTTAATATAATGAAAACAATTTATTGTACTATCTCTATGAGACTCGTGTATAGAGAAATATTGCAGGTGTAAAGTTATAAATATGCATTGATCTAAGTAATACAAAATAGAATTGGATGTATAACAATATACAAAGGAATATTATATTAGTAAAAAGTAGCCTTTAATTTCATTTTATGATAATATATAGGGGTGGGTGGTACAATTTGTTGCGAACTGATATTTTCAAACAGTTTCACAATCATATTATGTGTCAAGTAGGAGTTTGCATATATGTTTTTTGGTTTCAATCTTAAATTTATTACGATTGTTAGGGTATGACACAGGCTTCTAAGACTGAGAGTTCCGGATTCGATTCCCGGTGAGGTCGCAATTAATCTATTTGATTTACTCAAGCCTGGGTGTTTTGTGATGTGTTTCGCTTCTGTAATTAAGTCTCTTGACCTGTTGAAGGGTAAATCAATTTAAAAAAAATATTATATACTTAGAGGCAGTTCTAGATAGAGGTGGGGTGATCGTGTATAAGGGAAGTGAAACAAGATGAGGGGTACTAAGAACTGGGAAGACTGACAATGGATTGGAGCCGGTGGAGAGTAGTTGTGGAAGAGGATAGATCCCGCAGGAAGTATTCTGTGAAAGAAATGGCAGGACGAACCCTTATTTTCCGGCTTCTTCATCTGCTCGAGGTAGAAGTCGGCCGACTGTTGCGCGATCTCCTCAATAAGTTGGAACATGCCCCTCATCTTGGCGCTGGTGAAGGCGGGGCTCAGCGTGGCTCTCATGTCGCGCCACTTCTGACCTGGACGTGGAAAGCTTCCATTAACATCTATCAATCTTATAATTAACAAAATTTGATAACGCAAAGTTTTGATTTGAATACAGTATTGGAAGCAAGGAACTGAAACTTTCGTCTTTAAAAATACTCAAAAAGGTGACCTCAGACAAACTCAATGAATTTGGGCTGCCATCTGTTGTTGCTTTATTGATAGTGATCTGGCAATAGATTGAACGTATACGTAACACAAGTCAACTCATAAGAATACATTATCCGACTTGGTATTGGTAGAAATACATTAACAAAAATACTGCTATCGACTGATTCAAGTCACTGAACACGTTTTTAATCTGAGCACTGTTCATAAATTCAATCTAAATTTCTGTGTTTGCCATTATTATCACTGCCGAATAAATTTTCTTTCATAAACCGATGCGCTTTCTTTAAATCGTTCAGGTACGCACTAGAAAACTTCTCGCTTTCTGGTAGGTACTCTCTTCACTAGCCGTATATTTGTCACATATTCACCCTGGCCACACTCGTATGGTTCATTGCTATCTGTGAACTTCTCTGTCGCGTTTTTCACAAAAAACTGGCCGTGCGATATTTGCTCGATTTTTATACAAATCGTTGATTTCCACATATTTTCTGTATTTACGAGAAAAGCCCAGTCCATTCCAGATTCATGTGGACCGTTCAAGAGATTTCGATATTGCGAAATTCCTTATGATCTACAATCTCGTGACAATATTGCAAAATCTGCCTCTTCATTAACAAGATTTTTTCACACGCTGCCCTGTTGTACTTTCGAATAGACCAACACTCTGATATTATTTAACAAACTTTCAGATCGATTTTTAAAAATATTTTATTTTCACAAAACCGCCATTTGCTTATTCCTCTTCTTACTTCCTTTATGTTAACTCGTGGCGTCCGCTTGCTTGCCGTCAACAAAAACTTTGAATCGATTTTCGATCCTTTTCCCGTGATCTAATCGAGCTGAAATTTTGCAAGTAGACTCGTGGCGACGATCAAGAAGATCTATCAAATTTTTGTTTAAAAAAAATTAATAATTATAGTATAATTTCGGATTTTTAGAAATTTTATTGGTTTTTTCAAATTGGAATCATTAGAAAAGTTTGATTAGCAACGGCGGCCCGATAACGTCGCGGAATATTTTCTAAATTTGAATTACTCCGTCAGTATACATAATAGATACTTCACTACGAATGTCGAAAATCTAAATTGACTGACGAATGTTTTTAGAATTTAATCTTCAAATCATGAAGTGTCTTATCAAAGCTCAAAACATCTGACATTTTAGAAATATATTAAATTACTGTAAGTATAGTGTTATGTTATATGTTTTAATTTGTCTTTAATTGTTGTTATATTTTACAAAGAAAGGTATAGGAAAGGTAGTAAAAACTTGGTTTTTATGGGTTATTTTTTACTTCCTTTCTTTTAACTCGTAGCGTCTGCTCGCTTGTTTGCTTGACGAAAAACTTTTTTTAACCCTTTTCCCGTGATCCTATCGAGCTGAAACTTTGCAGGCAGGCTCGTGGCGACGATAAAAATGATCTAACAAATTTTTGTTTAAAAAAAATTAATAATTATAGTAGAATTTTGGATTTTTCGAAATTTGTTATTACTCCCTTTCGTTGCGTCGTCCGACTCAAGCCCAACTCGTGGGGTAAGCGCCAAACCTGTTTCAACTAGTAAACGAGAAAGTGAGTACAACAAAAACTTGGTTTTTATGGGTTAGTTTTTTTCGATGTTTTTTAAATATCGACAGTGATCAGTCTCTACAAAAGTTGGAGCGCGACGAATTTTGTTAGAGAAGAATAATTTCAATTTCAAAGTATCTTACCTTTTAGCCAGAAAAGGATTTTGCCGAACAGCGGATCGACGTCTTCATCAAATATCCCTAAACGATCTGGGAAGTGGTCAAAATCCTTAACAGTGATCTGTTTCAGCAGCTCGAGGTCCTTCACCAATATCAAGGGAGTCATGAACTGATAGTGACCGACGTATCTAAGGAGTTTCAAATCTTTTCTTAAAAGTTTGAAATAGCTAGAGATTTCCTTATCATTAACATCTTTAATATATAAAGCATTATCATTGTAGGCAGACATTTAAACAAAATTTTAGTTACTACAACGCATCCTAGTGGCGTCTGTCTGATGAATGAGAGTGATAGACGGCACGGACGAACGAGAGAGCGAATGGTATAAAGCGAGAGACGCCAACGGGCTCTCTTATTCCGTAGCTACCGCGACGTGTACAGTACTCCTATTGTATTAGAATCGAACTATTGTCACCAGTAAAAATTGTAATCCAATAAATATCTGGAAGCTACGACAACGATTTTCATTGGAATTCTGAACATCAAGGTTCTTCTCCACACACACGGGAAAGAACATTACAGTAATGTTAGTATATAGCCATTTACTGATATTTTTGTCTGCCGGTTTTGAGACGTACCTTTCTCTTCGTCGGGATAACCACAACACTAGAGATTTCCTTTCTTATGATCTATTTACATATGTGAAACATCTCTTGATGGATATTCGACACGGGAGTTACATAGGATAGTGTCAAATGAGCAACCGGTAGTGAACTGTGACTGTGAATAGCACTAATAAATGAAGACGACATCATTGATTCATTAGCAATGCTAGCGATGAAAGGAGAAACAAAAAAATCTATTTACTTACTTACTTTCATCACGCCGTTTCCCCACGTGGTAGGCAAAGTGGATAAAGCGCCACACTCTTGTATCCTTACAACTCTTGCATCATCCACATTCATACATAATTTCATGCATTCTCGGCTATTGTTAAGGTTCCTAATAGGACCATCTTATTGTACCTGGTTAACCTGGTCATGCCATATCTCCCACAACCGCCATCTCCTTCTGGCACCATCAACACTTGCGCCGTATCTTTCTTACACTTGAGATAATATTGTTTGGCTGCCTAGCCTGGGTCCAATCATTGCGACAAACGTTTCCGATTATTATACAGGATCTATTTTTTATCACAAGTAACAATCCGATTTCGAATTCATCTATGTGCCGACTCAACAGCCTCTACTCAAGTTTGCTTTTATCTTTCAGTAAGTTCATACGGTACAAACATTGCGAGCTTCTTTATTTTCCCAATTTGACGCAGATGAATCAATATCGTTTTGTCACTCACTTGAAGGCTTTTGCTAGTTCTATGGTGGTTTGAGATGAATCCATTTCCACCACAGCTTTCAATTCGTCATTATCGACACGAGCTCCAGTCGTCGGCAGGGCTCGTTGTTGAGATTGAAATTTCCAGAACCAAAGCATGACGAACGCACTGTGCGTTCATTTGCAGTACCTGGTCCATTCACGTCGTTAATATTGCGTGCCGTCTGTGCAGCATTAATGCCACGACGGAACTCATATTCGAAAATAACGCGAATTTCCATCTTCCCTGTGGTCGCAGACCCAGCGATCTCAAAGATATAAGAAACGGTGAGAAAACGAATGAAAAACTAATTTTGAAAAAGGAATGTAATATCTTTTATATGAAATTTATTTGAATTTGGAATTCAATGTTATATACAAGATATCGAATTTCAAACTAGCCAATATCAGAAAACGGCAATTTCGTAGTTAAGGATCGAATATTTCAAAATGCTGTGATATTTGATGAACAGTGAATATTCTGAAATCTTATTAAATGTAATGTATTTGGATGGACATCTGTCTGAGTATATAAAAGGTACGGGAGATAGACAGGGAAAATGGTATTAGAATGATCGAGCCGTGCGGGTGCGCGCCTTCGATAAAGCCAGCACGAAAGCACGCACTGGAGAGCTGATTACAATCGTTAATTTTACCTCGTTGCGATGTTATTGTATTTTGTACGGAACAAATGAACCTTGAAGAACATTCTGAACTGAAGATCGCAGACTTCTCCACGTAAAGGTCATCCCTAGGCTAAAGGAATGATATCACATTAAATAACTCAATGAAAAGAAACTAACAGATGTTAACAGATGTTAGCAGGAAAAAACAGGAAACACTGACTTTTCATCCGGAAATGCGTCATATTGCCTCTTCGTCAGGTCTTTGAAGTGCTCCCGTTTTGTCAGCACGCCCATCATGTGTCCCACAAAAGGTAAGTAGGTGGGCAGACTCTTCACCCCCCTCCTGCTGAAGTGGCCGTCCTGCCAGTGGCCGTACAGGAACAGCAGACTCCCCAGCCCGATCACCACCAGGGGGAGTAGCTCCCAGGTCTCCGGGAACATTTTCTGGAAGGGCAGTATCGCACTATTATCCCTAGTTCTATGTAGACTATGACATGTCAAAAAATGGTATTCTGAGATAATTGGATTCAATGTTTTAATAGGTATGATGACAGATTTTGAAATAACCTAACCTTTCGGTAAACGTAAACGTGTACTATAATATAGGTACATGTCTACGCTTACCGAAAATAAGATTATTTCAGTTATAAACTGTGTTTTTATGCAAATAATTGCATTTTCATCTAACTATTTTTAATTAATTAATTAAAACGCCCGCAGGTGTCACGGCATCTACGTGACGTCAAGCCTAAGTAAACATTCCTTTGTGTCTATGACAATAGTTCAAGACACGGTGATGGTTACTTAGGCGTCATTCGCTTTGGTCGGTGTTTCAGTTAAAATGGCCGATTGCAGAATTTTATACAATTATTTTATTGAAAATCTTAATGCTCTCAATGTGTAGGTATATTAAATCTGTATCATTTTTTAGAATCCTTTCAAAATATTTTCTTGTCTAAAATCACTTATTCTTTAATTTTTTAATATTGTTATCAAGCCTTTTGTCAGAAATGAATGTGTTTATTAAACCATTATATTTTTCTTTTTGTGCGCCATTTTATTTTTATATGATCTTCCTTGCACTGTCCCCACTCATTGCCTAGGTAGGGTTTCTTTATTCCCGACTTTTTTCATTCCCGGGACTCGATTCTTAATTTTTTTTTTTAAATAAGAGATTTTATGTTTGTTTTTTTAACATTGTTAACTTTATTTCATTAAAATTGTTATTATAAATTAAACATGTATTGACAAAAAAAATTCTAAATAAATTAAATTCTAATTTTAAAAAAAAATAATAATAATTTAAATGAAATATAATGTATGCATATATTTAAAATCAATCTTTTACATATTATATTGACAAAAAATAAAATATTGAAATTAAATACACACATTAAAACAATTTTTTCCAAAATAGCATAAAGGGGAATCACCTTATACACACACACACACAAACACCAATTCTAGGATTAACGACACAGGCGCCAAACATGAATCGAAAGAGCCCTGACCATCGTATCACAACCCGTGACTTGGACAGGTCAGCAAAGCAACCGCGCTAAGCAGCGGGGACACACACACACACACACACATGTAACTCGGAGTATGACACAAGCGCACAGCCAGCAGACACTCGCACACAGGGCGTTGGCTGGCCTACATTAGAGAATTCAACAAAAAGGAAATGGCGCGAGCACTTCCATTTATGCTGACTGGAAGAAGTTTAATCATGCACCGAAGCAAACGTCAGCGATACACGAACGATCGTGTGTATAAACTACGCTCTCGCGACCATCTCATTCCCAGTGGTTCACAGATCTTCACCCAGCAACGGCACGCTGCCGGTCTCGGCGCCGGGGGAAGGTCAGTACCTATCTATTGCCTGCCCAACGTAACTTGGCGTGCGGCGAATTTTGAACTAAATCCCGCCCCGCCCGCACCCGGCGGTAACCCCTCGCCCTGTCATTCAGTTCATTCTCGTCTTTGAGCGCGAGCTGTGTCGTCTTGATTACCAATATACACTGAATTATTATGTCCAAAACATCCTAAACAGTCCGGGATGGTGCAAGAACAATTGCCAATGAAGTATTAAAGTTTTGCGAAGCTGAAAAAGCGAATAATGGACCGATATTACCGTCTGACAGTTTGACAGATAGAACGGCCGCCATTACTGCATAGTTTCTTTAGTGCTGCCCGACGAAATTTCTGTATTTAATACGACACCGGTCACCGGACATTCTGTACATTATGTATTGTGTAATAAATTTACACCCTGACAACTTCTGTTACGCGACAGCGACGCCCTCCCTCGCACGCCTAGTTATAGTGGTACGTCTTTACGCCCAGGGGGTGGGCACTCGAAGTATCGAGTGACCACCACAAGGTAGCGCCACAGAATAGCCGTGACGTCATACGCATTGTTTATCGTCAGCCATCTTGTATCTTGTGCACGAACCACAAAATAGAAAAGGCACGAACCATAGAATAGCCGTGACGTTGATACAATAATATCCGGTTCCTTGTCAGTCGCCATTTTCTTTTTTCTATGGCGTCTACCGCCTGCGTTGACAGGTCGTTGATAATACAACGGGATTGAGAATTGAAACTTTAAAACAGAAAACAAAGCACGATGGGGGTTGCTAGGGCTGAGGAAGTACAGGTAAATATTTAACAATGCTCTAAATTGTACATATAAATGATTTAATCTTATTCATCTAAATCCAGCTTTGCATTTGAATAAAAATTCTTCAATGGCGGACACATACAGCATACTATTTTCGTTCTCACGTCGCTATGGCAGTTAACATTTTTATTTTAAATATATTCTTCGGAAGCCAAAGAATTTACCAACTATTTTTTTACCGTAGCATATTGGAATTTGGAATTAGACTTTCGAATTCGAAAGTAAGATAAATTTTTACCAGTATTTTTAAATTGCTATTTATTTATTGATTTCACATTGAAACATTTCAGCTTCTCTG
The DNA here is from genome assembly GCA_016648135.1 of Agrypnia vestita. Classification (NCBI taxonomy): domain Eukaryota; kingdom Metazoa; phylum Arthropoda; class Insecta; order Trichoptera; family Phryganeidae; genus Agrypnia; species Agrypnia vestita. The sequence goes on from JADDOH010023967.1 coordinate 65,038, forward strand.
CTGATCCTCCTAATAAAGAAGAAGGGACAGATTCTTTGATAAAGCACCCACTTCAGAACTCTTGGAAGCCGTGGTACCTAGAGCCGAGCCACTCAAATGTGCCATTTGGGAAGATGTGCAAAAGGAAATTAAAATTGACACAGTTGAAGATTTCTGGAGGTATATATTTTTTAACATGTATATTGGGGAGCACGGAAATAATGAATAATAATATTGTAACTGTTCAGAACAAATGACATTCATTTTTGAACAGCGAGGTATTGTAAAATCTGCCAAGTGGAGGCACATTATACAATCATGATCGTAGAACAATGACGGATGTGCAAAAACTTCCATCTTTTGTGAATCTTTAAAAAATGAAAAATAGAAGCCATCTAATGGTATATAAAAGTGTAGTTAAATACTGAATTGTAATAAAGATAACCTATTATGTGTTAAAATATTGGACCTCTTGAGCTTTCCGTTATAAAGATATATGCTTATTGCAATACATTTTAACTCCTTTGAGCACATTTTTAAGAGCTAAAATATTGTATCTCCTTCACAATATATTTATCTTTATTCTAAACGAAGGCCCTTTCCAAAATATTGTAATTATTTACATCACATACAATGTTTTGGAACACATGTAAATATATGTATTTTACAAACTTATAACACTAGAGAATAACAAATATCGTATAGATCCATGTCTCAGATTTAGAGAAATATACCCGTCTGAATGTAGAAAACAAAATTGTACAGTTTGAATTATTTGATAGGGAAATAATCTGTCATTTTGATGCTCCACACTTACTCAAGGATATTAGAAACAACATGTTAACCAAAAATGTCATTCTTTTAACAGCGGGGTACAGCGCAGAAATGGAAATTTTTTTAGTTCACTGACAAAACTAACCGATTTTCTCATTTTCCCAGATAAATTAAAGAAGATGAAGTTGAAAATGGCAGCCCAGGTTCTTAGCCGATCTCTAGCAGCATCTCTGAATATGCATGCTGGTGTGAGCATCAACAAGGGGACTTCGGAGACATCGGAGTTTGTTCTTTTTATAAATGATTTATTTGATAGTGTTAATGGAAATTGTTTAAACCATCATTTTATTATTGATTCTATATTCTAAATATTTTTTAAAATCTAGTCCGGGCAATTATTATTTAAAACAGTTTTTATTCGCTTATCTCAGAATGTACTAAACGTCACATAGGATTTATTATACAGGTTTATTTGGAAAACATTAATAACTTCGCAGGATTATATTCCTGCCTTAATTATGAGTGGAAAATGTTCAAGCTATTATGACCGATATTAATAGTTAAGGAGATATGCGACATCAAAGTTTGCATTTTTTTTTCAATATTTCTGACTTATTTTTTGTGAAACGTTGGACTATCATTACAGTAACTTATATCAAATATGAGAAATTTATTCCCTTTAGTACAAGTCAAATAAAAAAATAAAAACCTTCGAATTCCAATTGGAAAACATTCCAACTGGAATTTTTTCAGGGTTTTTATCATTTTATTTGGCCTGTATTAAAAAGTGTATGAATTATTCGTAATCGATATGAGTTACTTTAATGATAATCCAACGTTTTACAATAAATAAGTCAAATATTGAAAAAAATGCAAACTTTGATGTCGCATATCTCCTTAACTATTGATATTAGGTCATGATAGCTTGTACATTTTCGACTCATAATCAAGGCAGGAATATAGTCCTACGAGGTTTTTAATGTTTTCCAAATAACCCTGTATATACAGCGACGATTTGTTATAGATAAGAAACATACTCTGCAATTAACTACTATATTTTGGTATAATCACTAAATAATAAGTCATTGTTTTCCTTTATTTTGATTTGTTCAGTAAATTCTTTATCAATTTTTTTTAATGTAACATATACTAAATGTTTTTTATTGTAAAATTTATTATATTCATTATGGAATTGGCGGATTTGATGTAAATAAATATTTAATTCAAATTTATCGTATTTTATTTTAAAACCTTTACATTTTCAGGAATAAATATTAATTTAAACAGATAAATATATAAATAAATCAAGCTAAATGTATGTGACGGTCGCTAGGTGGCGACTGTTAAAATCATAGAATTCATGACTTTATGAGTGCGCGTTCTTTATCTTCTTTATTCTGTGTTTACGCCGCAGTACTGACCACCGACAACCTCCCGACGACACCTCGCTGCACACCAGAACACACACCAGAAGCTACGCCATGACGTCACCTGTACTCGTTAGCGATGGGTCCGCTCTGTACTAAGTACTACAATGTAGTACTACATTGTACTGAAGCGTACACTACACACGTTTTTAATCGCACATTTACTTCATTTGTAGTCCTACGCACTCTACGCAGTACAGAGCGGACCCATCTGGTCGCGTTCATATTTGTACGTGCGACGGCTGGCGCTCGCGCTCCTTTGCAGTCTTTGCACACACTACACATAGTACACATTACACATGTGCGAGCTCGCACGAAACGCACATCGCACAAAACGCACAATGTAGTATGAATTGAATAGCACATTTTGAATTTTTAGCACAGTGAGTATTTGTATGTGCGGTGGCGCTCCTCACCGCACATACAAATATAAACGCGACCATTAAATTTAAGTGAATGGGTCAATGGGTACATTCAGTACATTGTATTAGCCTATTACAAAGGTTCAACAAAGGTACCTTTTTGTACTCGCACTATATTGAGTAATTAGTTGATGTATTTATTGATTACTGATTAGGTGATTAGATTAGTTCATATATGTACCTTCGCGTTTCGTGTTGTGTGACAGATACGTATTGAAAATATACATCACAAAATTGTTCGGTTTTTTGGTATTGCGTACAGTATTTCGTAAGTTGTTTTTGTTATTTTAGTTATCCGTATTTAATTAACATCTTTAAATTAGTGAAACATTTTAATAACATACGACGAGTGTTTTAGTAAGTTTAAAAACATATTTTTTGGATGCGGTTTAAAAACATTTTAAATCTATTTTTATCAGTGTATACGAGACTTTTTACATAAACATTAAATTTGTTTATAGACATTTTTCAATTCATTGCACCTTGTGTGTTTATTTTAGCATTCTATGTTAAAACATTGTTTTTAAAACTCTTGTGTGTTTATTTTTGTTTCCAGCTGTTTTATACATCACCGCACGCATTAAAGATTTTAGGTATATAAATACCTATATTATATGTGTATATACATATATACGTTGTAATATATTAAACTATTATAACTTGCACGTTATAATATATTATATTGTAAATAAGGATCATCTCTTTTTCAACCACGGCTTTTGCATGACATTGCTTATGTCAAAGTTTTGAATCAATACGGCAGCTTATGCGTAATTATTCGTTATTTTAAAATTTCCTTGTTGTTATTGAACACTATTTGCGAAGCATTTGAATACGATTGTTCATTTGTATAAGCTAATTTTTTAAACGGCAGTTACGGTGTATATAACTTTAAAAGTATTTTATATATGGTGATACCTAGGACACGGTTTTTTAAAACTCGGAAGGCTACAATATTTCTTTCCATAATATTATCAAACGCACATTATCATTATCATTATCTAGTGTATATGGCACGCAATTCTATATGAGTCACGTGATATAAACACGACATCAAAAACTAGAGTAAAATATGCATTCATTCGTGTTCGCGCGCCGCGCCCGCCACAACCAGTGCTCGCGGCGACACGTCAAGGACGACTGATCCGGTGTATCGGAGATCGGAGCTTAGAGCGCCCGCGAGCTTTCCGCTCGCGAGCGAAGGTTCCGCTCTGTACTAAAAGAGCATTCGCCGCTCGCCGACTAGGACTACAAATGAAGCGAACACATTGTAGTGTTCAAATTGGTGAACGTGTGCGTGTTGAAGTCTTCATTCTGAAATGAAGTTTTTCCCTTCGCTAGTACTCGTGCATCGGAGTAACTGACCATGGACAACATCACGATAAAGCAGAGCTACGCAGCCGCCACAGGACGATCTACACCATGCAGAACTACGCAATCATATCGTTCGGATCTTCAGGGAAGCATCTACCATCAACATCATCGTAATCAGCAACATGGAGTCAATCATTATTCACATTGTATATTAGGGATAATGTGGATAATAAATAAAGCATTGAGATCACTCTCTCATTCACAATCACCACCACATCATCCCTAAGGTGACGACGCCGATGTGTGATGAACCACATTTATCCCAAAAATGTTCAATCTAACATCTGATAGCCTGCTTTTCAATTTTGTAGATATGTACCTACCTACATTTATTTGTCAAATATATTTACAAAATCGTCGGCGTGTGTTTTGACAATCGTAAATTATATTTTAATTCGTTCATCACTCCAACACCACACGGAAGATTACGATTTATTTATCTCAAACTGTTCCACGATTGTTATGGAACGTTTTAGAAGAAATAAAGATAAAAATTGAACGCAGTTAGCGACTAAAATCGAAATCTCGAGTACGGCTCACTAACACTTTTCATATGAATAACCCTTTTCATTGTTTTATTTACACCCTTCCAAAGTTATTACGAATCCGGGGACTCGACATAAGCATTCCCGGGACTCGATGTATCGAAAACCCCATGCATTCCCAGGAATCAATTTCCAGGTCGACCCGGGTCAGAAACTGCGTTCTGAAAAATATGGACAAACTCAAAATATTCCGAATCCAAAAATAATATATTTTTATACAAAAAAAAAACAGATATTTGAGTCGAAGATATCAATAGTGGGCTACGTTCCTAAGTAGAATTAAAATAATCCTTTAGAGTTACTAATATTTAAATAAAGTATACCAGAATGTCAGTTAATAAGTAGGATTTCTTACCTTGTTGTCAATTGGTCCAATACAGAGAAGTGAACTTCAATAAAATTAATGCACTGAATCGCACAGGCCTAACACCCACTAGCTATTAACTAACTCAAATTCACTTGTTTTTACAGCTTCACCGCAACGAGTCTCACTCTTTTATCAGATCAGGGCCTCGCAAAGTATTCTTTCGAGAGTTTTGAAGATATTACTTTTATTTATTTTTTTGCCTTATTGTTTGCAATACATTTTAATGGTTTATTTTCTAATATTTAAGATAATTAATTAATTAACCATCACGTCGTTTCACGTAGGCAGAATGGACTCTTCTGACACACCACTGTGAGTCTTCCACTTTCGTACATCACATCATATTTGTCATGCACAGCATAAAGACTAAAAGCAGGTGTGATTCGGCAATGTTCACTTGCTGGTTTTTGACGCCAGGATGCAGAGAAGGTTGAAAAAAAACACTCTTAAAAACTTGCGAATGGATGGATTTGTTGAGTTCTCAAGTTGTCAATTGTTACTTGTTTCACAGCATAACATGAGTTCTTTCATCTAGTTTCGTTGGGTTATTAATATGGTTAGGTGCTCATTTCATGTAGTTTTTGTTTTGTAATGTGTATTGTTCGTTCCATTTTATTTTCGTTGTGTGTAAAAGTGTTAAAAACTCTTTTAAAATAATTTCAAATTAAATCTAATAACATGATTCGTAAGCGTGAAAAAGTAATATTTATTTTCGACCCCTGGGAATATACAAACGGATAAAAGAAATGTTGTGCTCTTTGAACAAAAATTTACCGGTAGTATTATTATTATTATATTAATTCTCTTAGTAAAAATATATATATTAAATCTCTTAGTAAAAAAGAACAGTGGTGTATTATTTATTAACTTGTTGAATTATTCGTATTCGTATTCGCCGAATAGCAGGTTTGATATTAGTATTCGTGTAAGTAGTATTCGTTGCATCACTAATATGTATACTATATATTTAATCTTTTTGTTTCACACTTATCTCTTACATTTTAGTTTTTCTCATTCTTACTAGTCCATGGTAATCTAAAATAATTGTGTAATTGTTTCAATGTGTTGTTGTTCTTATGTTTTTATTGTTTCACATTTTATTAATTTGTAGTAAGAAAAATGTTTATAAAGACGAAAATTTTTATCAAATATTAAAAATGAGAATCGCTGGTCGTGTACGTGAGTAATCCATTGGTTTGTTCAAAGTGATGACGCCATTTGTAAATTTATTATTAATCGGCAGTGTATGTTTTGTAGTTTTGCACGCTGCAGAGCGATATCAATAAAAACATTGTTTGACCGTGCGATAGGCAGTCATGTATACCTATAATTATTGTTTTCCTCACAAATGGAAGGATATGGAAGAGGTCTATCTATATCCAGCAGTGGAGAGATGAAGACCGAAGAAGAAGACTTTATAAAGGCCAGGTCACACAAGTATCGATACCAAAATGTTTTAGACATGGGGCATAATAAGTAATCACTTCAATCGTTCATCTTGTAATCACTTATTGTAGTATACTTATATTGTATAATACATTAATATTTTATTTTAATGTATTATTGCAAATTGTAACAGTACTAATCACCTTGTCCTAAATGACTATCCATTAGGGTCATTCTGACCTGTCGATAATCTTTAAATTAAAAAATTAAAAATAAAAATAAATAATGATATTTGCTTAGATTATCATTGAATAATGAGATTTTCCCGCGCCCGAACAGTAGTACACTATGATTATAAAATTAATGGAAAAGTTTTGAGTGTGGTAGATGAAATAAGAGATCTAGGCGTAATTGTTGACAAAATGTTTCTTTAGTCCCTCATATCAACTCGACAGTTGATAGAGGATTAAGAACTTTAGGTTTCTTTCTTAGGTTAAGCAAAGATTTAAAGAAAATTGAAACTTTCATATTATTATTTAAGACCCTGATTCGACCAATACTAGAATTTAATACAGTTGTATGGAGCCCTCATTATATAGTTCACATGAGTAATATAGAGAAAGTCCAAAATAAGTTTCTTAGATTTATCAATCAAACTTAACATACCTTCAAGTAATATCGATTACAATATTCTTAGACCTTTTAGCAGTCTTGATAACACAAACTAATAAATGGTATTTTGTGTTCCGTCTCGACGCCTGGAATCCATTATGAGAGAGAACAGCCTGCTGTTTCGGCACTTATACACGCGTTCCTACCCCCTCTGATTCCCTGTTTGCGACAATTTATTCCCGCTGGTATCCCTGTTTCCGGTTGCGTCGGCGCAACGGTTTTTCTTTCATATGACGTCGTTGTTTCGCGCCATTTGCACGCGTCTAGACACGCCAACTTTTGTTGTGATTTTTTTTGTGTTTCTATTGCAATCTACCCCCTTAATTTTTGATCCCTAGGTTAACAAACATTAGACTATACAAATTTTTAACATAGTGCGACAGGACGTTGATATTTTAGTGTAAATCCCGTGAATTTCGTCAAACGATTTGTTAACAAGATGGCGGACGAGCAAGCTCGTTCGCCGGTATCCTCGAATGACGGATCTTCTTTCGAAGAACCGAGTCGAAAGAGACGCCGCGTAGCATACGACCCGCGTGTAGACCACCTGCTAAAACAGGTGACTGCTCTGACGGAGGCCTTGTTAGCGGGCGGCGCGGCTCCTGCATCAACAACGCCGCCAACGCCGGAACACGTGGCCGCGAGCGAGCCCAGCGTGGAGGACGCGAATGCGTCCTTTATTCAGCCGCCGCCGAGCCTCAGAAGGGCGAAGAATACGCTGGAGTTCGGCAAGCTCAGCACGGTCGTGAAGGAGCCGCCAGTACCGAGAGCGGACCCGAAGCGGATCGAACAGATCTCGAAGTTGCAACACTTCGATTCCGACGAGTGGTCAGGCGTTCGCTATGCGGAAACGCAGAGAACCTACGCGGCGACTCCCACATTTGTGGAATTGTCGGTGAACGACGACTTGAGAAGGATCGATAACGCGCCGACCCATACTGGCTTGCTGAAAAGATCGCTCGCCGCGCTTTCAAACGCCTTGCTCGCCCAGAGGGAGACCCTGAGATACGGGATGCAATTGCTGGTGAATTGGGCATCCGAACCCGGCACGGATCTGTCCGCTTCGGCTCTCTTCGAGCGGATTCAGTCGATGTTCACCAGCGATGCTCCGTACAATAAGGTTTCGGACGACATCCTGCAGATTGTGTGCGGCAGACGGGCAGAGTGTATACTGAACCGGCGAAAGGCCATATTGGAGGGCTTCAAAGACCCTTTCGTGCGAGAAGGTGCGGCCAAAATCCCTCCAAGCTCGGGATACTTGTTCAATAGGGAAGAGCTATCGGCGTATATCCTAAAGAACGGGGGGCCAGGAGAAGGTGATGGTCTCGCCCGCAACCCGAAACCTGGCCCAACCGTCAACATCTCAGCCCCAGCCGTCAACTTCTCGTCGAGCTCCGAACCAGGGATACCTCCAGTCCCGTAAGCCCTTTCTGCCGGAGCCGAGGCTCAGGGAACCCGAACAGGAGACCTAACCGGAAGGCAGACCACGGCCGAAAACCCGCTGGTGACCGTAGCCGCAGAGGTAGAAGATGACGCGAGGCTGAACAACCAGTTCTGGGGAGGACGCTTGAGGAGGTTCCAAAGCACGTGGAAGGAGTTCGGGGCACCACCTATAGTGCTGAGAATCCTCAAGGGCGCGAGAATCCCCTTTGTGGCCAAACCTCCGTTAGTCTTCCCCACCAGGCAGCTGTTGAGCAGCTTCAGCACGAAGGAGTCTCGAGACATGTCGAGTCACATTCAGGCCCTGAAGATGTCAGGCGTGCTGGAAAGAGCAGATCATTCTCCGAGCTTCATCTCAAATCTGTTTCTAACTCCGAAGTCGGACAACTCCCTAAGGCCGATATTCAACCTGAAGGCGTTGAATGCCTTTGTGGAGGCGAAACCCTTCAAGCTGTTCAACCACTTTCGGGTCCCAGACTTCCTCCAGCCCAAAGATTGGTTGGTGAAAATCGACCTAACCCAGGCATACTTTCACCTACCAATAGCGGAATCGCACCGAAAGTTCCTGAGACTATACTACCAAGGGAACTTCTCCAGATGACCTGCCTGCCCTTTGGCCTGTCATCAGCCCCGAGAATGTTCGCAACGCTGTCAAACTGGCTAGCGGGACTCTTGCGGAAGAGAGGAATAAGGACCGTAGTCTACCTGGACGACTTCCTTCTGGCCAATCAGTCAAGGGACCTGCTAGCGACCCAGTCAGTAGAGACGGTCAATCTGTTCCAGCATCTGGGTTGGTGCATCAACCGCGACAAGTGTGTCCTTATACCTACCCAAAAGCTGGAGTTTCTGGGCATAACTTGGGACACCGAAGCCAACCAGAAATCCCTCTCGGACCGCAAGTGCTCTGGCCTTCGCCAAGTACTGCGCCGCCCGATCGAGGCCGGCAGTTGCTCCCCCAAGCAGGTTCTAGGCCTCTTGGGGAGACTCAACTTCGCAAACTTCGCCACCCCTCGGGGTCGTTTGCATTGCCGAAGACTGCAGAGATTCAGCCGCCAGCTGCAGAGGCACGAGCCATCCAGACAAGTGGAGCTTCCTGCCGCGGTGCGGCAAGACCTAGAGTGGTGGTTGGAGGCCGTAGGGGAGTCCTGCCCAATACACGAAGCCCCCTTCTCCCACTTCCTGACTACAGACGCAGCGGACGCAGGTTGGGGCGGCCAGGTGGACGACAAGACGATATCAGGCCAGTTGTCCCCAGAGCAGATGCGGTGGCATTCCAACCAGAAAGAAGCCTTCGCTGTTTACGCAGTGATCAGGGATCACGCTTACCTGCTAAGAGGAACGAAGACCCTACTGCAGACAGACAACAAGACAGTAGTGGCTTACATCAACAAGGAGGGGGGACAAGATCATTGGGCCTTCTGAAGATAACTCGAGACCTCCTAGAGTTTATCGACCAGCAGGAAATATCTCTGACAGCGCAGTACATTCCAGGGAGATCCAACGGGATTGCGGACCGACTCTCTCGGGGGACACCACTCCCGGAATGGCACCTCCTGGAACCAGCGACAGAGGAAATATTCCAAATATGGGGACGTCCTCAGATCGACCTCTTCGCATCGGCCACCGCCCATGTGGTGCCAAACTACGTGTCGCTAGACTCAACCGATTGCTCGGCCTCCTATCTCAACGCCTTCAGTCAGCATTGGGATTACGAGCTGGCCTGGGTATTTCCGCCGCCGAATCTCGTCCCAAGAGTACTGGCGCACTTGAACCTGGCAAGAGGCACCTTTCTCCTAGTTGTGCCAAGATGGGAGAAGACATTCTGGAGGGCCGATCTCAAACAACGAGCAACGGGAGGGCCAATAAGCGTAAGAGATCTGAAGAGCGTCCTGATCGATACGTCGACAGGGTTTCCCCCACCGAGGGTGTCGGACCTCCAACTGGAAGTTTGGAGAATAGCAGTGGGTGGGAACAGGCTATAGCGGATTGGAGCCAGGAGGTACAGCAGCTGTTCAGATCTGGCTGGAGAGGCTCAACGCTGAACACCTACAAGCCGGCCTGGGATAGGTGGCAGCGATGGTGTACCACGCATTCTGTCCAACCTCATAACCGTCCCCCTGCAACAGTGGCAAGATCTCTGGCCAACCTGTTCATCCACGAAGGGCTAGCCCCTCGAACAATATTGGTCCACAAATCGGCAATCGTATCCTTCTGTGGCCCAGCTCTTGATGCAGATAAGATTAGCTCGAACTTCCTCGTCAGGCACGTCCTTAAAGCCATCTCGGTTTCTGGTGGATGCACTGAGAGACCCCCGATCTGGAACCCCCGAGTAGTGGTGGAGTGGCTACGTGAAAACCCGCCAAGGAACAGCCTGTATGACGTGCCAAGGAGGACGGCCATACTACTCATCATGGCATCTGGGCGAAGAGTCCAAGATCTGACACTTCTCAGAGTCACCCCGGACCGATTGATCGACAAAGGAGACTCCATCACGCTATGGCCCGCCTTTGGAGCGAAGACTGACACGGCAAGACACAAACAATTGGGATGGAGGTTGAGCGCATCGGATGAAAGGAACATCAACCCCTTGTTTTGGATCCGAAAGCTGGTCTCACTCTCACAGCCGAGACGAAAGCCGGACATGAAAGAACTATTTGTGACGACAGCAGGTGAAGTAAAGCCAGCTTCACGGACAATGATAGGTGGTTGGATCAAGTCAATCCTAAGAGAGGCTGGAGTGGAAGCAACTCCAGGAAGTGTTCGTTCTGCTGTGGCTTCGTTGAATTGGCTGGAAAACTACCCGATAGAGGAGATCTTGTCAAGGGGAAACTGGCAGAGTGAAATCACCTTCCGAAAATTCTACCAAAGAGAGATAGTAGATAACCCCAAGCAACAATGCCCCCAGAGCTCAGTAGCGCCTCTCTTTACGCCAATATAGGCAGTCACATATAACGTCGAACCACTAGGTCACCAGGTGATAACAAACAGATCTCTCATAATGGATTCCAGGCGTCGAGACGGAACACAAAATAAAAGAATTTTACCTTCCATTAAAATTCCTATTTTGTTTCCCTCGACGCCTGGAATCCAGGTAATCCCTACCTGGTGCATTATGAGTCATATGAAAGAAAAACCGTTGCGCCGACGTAACCGGAAACAGGGATACCAGCGGGAATAATTTGTCGCAAACAGGGAATCAGAGGGGGTAGGAACGCGTGTATAAGTGCCGAAACAGCAGGCTGTTCTCTCATAATGGATTCCAGGCGTCGAGGGAAACAAAATAGGAATTTTAATGGAAGGTAAAATTCTTTTATTATTTATTATCAGGCAGCAAAGAAGTGAATGTATAACCCACAATGCCAAATCAAAGTTTGTGTCATTTATGCATGTCGCCCGCTTAATAAGCACAGTTTTCAACTGTTACGGATATACGCCAGCCACCAGGAAAGGGATAAATGTGTTCTAAAATGATATCTTCAGAATAAAGTGTGTTCTCATTAGGGAATGCAATCCCGGTCGGGATTGCCCTTTCGGAATCCCTCGAGATTAGAATTTTCAATCCCGCGGGACGCCTAGGGATCGGGATCCCGAATACTTTTGTGTTTTTTTTATTTGTTTATAGAGCTAAATAGCAGTTAGCGACAACGTCTTGCATTTTTATTTCAGCAAATTTAATGAAATGTTTTTAATCACCGCATTTAAGTTTTTGTAGGCGTTTTTCCATGCATCAATCAGTCAATGTAGTAGAGTTATATGTAGTTTACTATGTTAGGTTGATAAAATACAGCAAATATTATTCAAAGCTACTTGCATGATTTGAATGGGACATGAACATAAGTTTTAAGTACTTACTAAAATTTTTATAGACATACACGATTAAACATACAAAACATAAAAAATGCTGATCAATCCCTATAATCCAGAAAATCCCGTCCGATTTTTCGGTTCGGGATTGATCTCGTAAAATGCCTCGAGATCTCGCGGGATCTTGCATTCCCTAGTTCTCATCAAATAAATGTTAACTAATTCACAGACAGTGTGTTGTCGTACCTTTACCTGATGAGACTACAACCGAATAAAAATGTCAAACTCACCTTCTCCATTGATCTTTGGGTGTCCGTGCTCCGAACATTTGCTCCGCAGGCGGTGGATCTCGTCGGAGATCTTCTCCAGGTTCCTGAGCGCCTGCCCGTAGGTGAGCTTGGCGGCGCTCACCTCCCTCTCCAGCTCCTGGATGCGGGTCTTCTGCGTGTCCAGCAGCGCGTTGTAGCGGGCCTTCTCCTCGAAGTAGGGTCTGCGCGAACCACACACTGTTAGGTTAGGTTACAGCCCGGAAGTATGATGAATTTGAATCATAATTAGTTGGATTTATGAATTTATTATTTGTTTCAAGCGCAGTTTACATTTACAAACCATGTCAGAAGTCTAAGAGTGGAAGCGGGTGTTTAGAAGCAATATACAGGGCCGTCATAGGGAATCGACGGAAACATGTTAATTATGAGTATAATATGGAGTATGAAGAGTCAAAGTTAGCTCATAAAAAAATTTACTCATGAACGCTTGTAGCTGGTTGGTGTAGTGGTCATGACGCTCGCCTAGTGATTTGATGGTCGATGGTTCGAGCCACATTCCAGGACACCAGCAAGTTGGTTCTATTTTCATAGCACAGGCTTTTAGCTTAGTTTGAGAATAAGAATATTAATGCGACATATATTACGTGTTCGCAATCTATTAAAAAAAAAGAGTTGGACAAAATGTATTTTTTTTTAAGTATAGCACATTAGTTTTCTTTTGAATTGTGATGAGGGTTGCGTAACAAAAATAAAAATCAAAGAATATGGAATTTTGTTGTTGCGGCACTCGTAAAATTGATCTAAGGTGTTGATTTCCATGAAATTCACAAAAATGCCAATATCTTGAAAACTAATGATCTTCTGCATCAGTTGGCCTACGAGCCATCCAAGGGAAGACAAGGGGTTTTGGGACCTGTCTGTATCCATCTATATTGTGTAGAATATAACGGATTTTGTAGATACGATAACTCGCGCAGTTTTCTGAAAAATTGAATTGGTAAATAGATATCTCGGCTGAGTGTGATTCACCATCTTTTTCAAAATGGCGGCTGTTCAAAAATTAAAAAAAACCTGAAATGGCGAAATCCACCAAATTTTTAATCTATGTTGTTACATTTCAATATGATATTATACTTCCCATAATATGAGTCAATAGCTTGAGCTTATGGGAGGAGTATTTACAAGCAAAATTAAAGTATACATTTTTATTGACCAGAAACCATTTAGAAGAAGTACTTTCTATTATTCAGAAGCCATTTGAGACATGTGTGCAATGTTACACTACATCGCTGTCCAAATCGAGGATTTGACTTCTTTCTTAAACTGTTTGTATCTTGAAATGTTTCTTTATTAAAATTTGTTTTACGTTTCGGTTGGATCTTTGTTCTTCCAAGGAGACGACAAGTTAAAAATATAAAGTTTACACGTAAAGCTCAAAATAAATACATAATCAGATTAAATTAAAAAGTTGCGGTGCAATAAAATTGGCATGCCATAGATAAATATTCTGCAGAACTTACAAATAACATTAAAGTCAGTCATTAAGTAGTGCAAACAGTTCAGCGTGCAGGAAACTACAAAGCAAAAAATAATTCCATTATCAACAAGAAATACATCACAAAAATAATTCTAAAATCTAACGGTCAAATAAATAATCTTTTGTTAATATTAGGTTGTTACAGAAATAATGGCCAATTTCACAATGCACCATTTTTGAATTTATGCTTCTTTAGGCGCGTTGGAGGTGAAATTTTAGTTATGTAACGAAATGTAACAGAATTTTTC